>OZ023327.1:62929855-62937355 GCA_964007535.1 Brachyptera risi | reverse complement strand
ACTTTCAACTATACCATCAGCCACGAGAACCTACGTAAGCATACATATATATATATATATATATATATATATATATATATATATATATATATATATATATATATATATATATATATATATATATATGTATATATATATATATATATATATATATATATATATATATGTAAATATGAATATATACATATCAGTTTGTCTGTCCTCAAAACGTCCATCAGACATAAGACACGTGTGGGGGAAGGGTGTATAGTTGTAGTGCATGTTTCATTATTATCGGTCCTTCTGTTTCATTTACCAGGTTCCATTCATATATATTGAAGAAACTAGCTGAACCATCAACTCCACATCTCTTTCTCTTATTGTGCATCCAAAGTTGTACAATAACGAAAGAGTTCCAGAAATAGGTAATAAGATTCGATATTTAGTCTTCGACATTCCAAGCATTTTTCCCGATGTTTTTCACTGCCGTGCTTCTTGGCACATGTACACACAAAATCACAAATACCCAAACCCAGTCATCTATGTTACCAACTTGTCATACATATGAACATCAATATCATATCTTGTTTTCGAAATGATTCCACTATGAAACCATAAAGATGTGAAGTTTAATGTATCTCATGAACAATCCAAACTTATGTTTGAACTCCTGAATCCCCATGAATACGTTCTGAAATAATACTTGCTACTTCCACAAATATATAGGTGTCGACCCGATGCAACTTCGCCGCACGCATCAAACCAGCTGCACGTTTTGAATAAAACGCGATCTTCTTTCTTGAGGGGTGGCATCTGTCTGTGGAAAACACATTGTCATTATATAAAAAAAGACGCGAGACTCACGCATAATATACACACTATACATGTATACACCAGACAAGTGTTTGCGTTTCAAGTTGGGAACCTGATCTATATATGTATATCTCAAACTCAAAAACAGTCCTTGAGTTATGTATACCAAGATGTAACGAAACGATCGAGGTGCTTGCTCTTTGTCATCACTACTGTACGATATGAGTCTCGTTAAGTTTACGTGTACCGTTGAAAGAAAACGGCTTCATTGCTCTTACTGATCAAAGTGATATTTTTCGAGAAGGCCGAGTGAGTGGGGTGCACCATGTACATGTCACAGTATAACAGGCAGGAAGGGTAAGACAAAAGGGGCACGTCAAGGCCTCTTCAGGTGTATAGGCCTACCCCTACTGTTTATTTTGCCTTGACAGAGAAGAACATTGCCGCAAATCATGCCATGAATATACATAATATGTGAGTAGAGTCTGGTAGCATGTTCGATAATGGTCTTTCACCCACCCGTAGAATACTCTTTCGTATTGAAGCTCAAGAGTTTCAAACTGTTTATCTCTCATGCGATCGTGACCTGCCTTGATCATCCATGAACAGCCCGACATCAAACCAAGTCACCGTCTTCAACGTCTTGTCATATTCTTGAGATATAGGCTCCTGTTAAAACATACGCAGGTGTGTATTTTTCACTTGGCTGATGGCCAGAAAGATGTCCAGGAATGTTTATATTTCAGTGAGAGGACCGCTTCGTATCATTTGTATTCGCGCACCAAGAGTCTCTAGCTTGCGATTATTCTCATTGGGTACGAAGTTTTTTTGACGTATTTGTCCATCTGTAACTAAGTTATCACCCAAGGTTCATGCGTGTCTGCTGTCTTTTCTTGTACGTGAGATTAGCTCGCATAGTTTCGCCTGAATAGCAATGAAGACAGATGAGGATGTTTATTGTAGCATACATTATTTGTGTGTACGTGTGAGTGTTGAAACTGGTTGGTTAGGGTGTTACTTCGGACCATTGATTTTAGCAAGCTTTATATATAAGGCAATCTATCTGACATCCTTTCTGTTTACTAAAATGAACTTCTGGATGGCCGAAAGAGTGCGGTGAGGTGCGGGGGGGGGAGGGGATAGGTAAGCCACCCCTGCCGCCTCTACTTTCAAGTGCAATATCTCTCTTTTTGCGACTGATTGAATTGTCTTTGCGGATATTGACTACCCGATGTTATCGCATCCAAGCGACTGCAATGTCTTTCCTCTAAAGCCTAGACGACAAATGACTATCTCCCGTAGAACTAGAAGGGATGTGACTGATTATATCAACGTTCACTGGCAACAAAAGACCTTAACAGTTTCATAGACAGTTTACTTCTTTGGGGGATACAAATTGGCAATAGAACAAACATGAGGATTATTCAAAGTTAAATTAACTCCGAGTCATTTCAAGGTCTCAACGCAGCGGGAAATCACTAAAAAGCTAATTCACTTGTGATTATGCCTAGAGTTTTATTTATGTTGCTTTTGTTCAGTGTTTTGTATTTTCTCAGTAAAAACAGCGAGTGTATGGCAATTGTGAGGGTTTTGTCTTCTGGCTGAACATTTTTTACATCTCACCAATATTATTCGTTTGTATTCGTATTATATTGTGAGTATGTATACTTAAGTCTACTACATTCTGAATGACTATACGATCTTTTCAAGTAAATCTTAAATTGATTCTTCGTCCCACCGAGTTGATTCGTTTATACATTTACTGTTCCTTGTTTCATACAATGTAAACATTCTTTAGTACGGATTTATTCATGAAACACGTCCTTGCAAATTGCAGAAAATCTCTATTGTGTATATTTGCAATTCTGAATATAGCGAGCAGAGCTCTCGCTGTATATAAAGCATTCAGAAACTAACTATTCATACAAACCCAACTTCAATCCATACACTATGTGCATCATGCTCAATTCTGCACAACTTTCAACAGTTACTTTGGAAAATTAATTTCCCACATTTGGTTTACTCCTTTTATTTCACTAGTTACAATATTCAATTTGAAAATGATCAGTATTGTTGGTTTTATTTTCCTCGACGCTTTTCACGACTTGTGTGCTACGCAAATAATGAACAAATACCAACTGTGAGAAAGGATTTGAGGTATTAGTTGATTATTTTATATTTATTTATCAAGTTATCGACATCAATACTTGCATACGTTGAGCGATAGTTTAACAATCATCCTCAACTCTTACTCCAAAAAAGAATCTTGAAGACGAGAGTCGAGACCAGCCCACAAACAGTTGAGCTGTTTACACGAAGAACCTCAACCGTATGCAACGGCGTTGAGCATATTGTGTCACCGAAAAATACTTAGAATACTCTGGTATATGATGTAATTTAATATCCCAAGTTCCAAATCCCGATGCATAAGACCTAACACGACAAATTTCGATAAAATTGTAAAACGCTTTCAGACGATATGGTAGATTTGAACCGCTATAACTAAAAACTCGAAATATATATATATATATATATATATATATATATATATATATATATATATATATATATATATATTTATATATATATATATATATATATATATATATATATATATATGTATATATATATATATATATATATATATATATATATGTATATATATATATATATATATATATATATATATATATATATATATATATATATATATGTATATATATATATATATATATATATATATATATATATATATATATATATATATATATATATATATATATATATATATATGAAGGGAGAAATACAGTGTCCCACAATGTATGGCAATGAAGTGGTTTCACTGCAATAAGCCAACTATTTGAAATTAACTATGAACGTTTCCAAATATTATCTGAAATATAATTTCATGTAAAGGCTCTGAAAGTATTATTGATCCGATCAACAATATCGTTGCCTATATATTGCTAATATAATTGGCGAACATCATTGAATCATTACACCACTTTTTCAAAGTACGCTGGTCTTCTGACTTATTTATACAAGTTTCTGTTTAGCAATTTCACTGTACAAAATTAGTATCGTATAGAAAGGTAAATGGCTATTTCTATAGCTGCTATTCTTGCTATTTAGTTGCACATATTCTTTCTTCACGTTATAGCATCTGTCGATCTGATAACGCCATCAATAAATTATGGCGACAATTATTCAAAACGATGAATTAATACACTTGAAACACGAACACGGTTTTCATAATAAAATGGCTCGATATGTATTAAATAGTGATATTACTTCAGACTATATTATAATTTCGTCAAAAGTGAATTCAATTCTAATGAAATATGTATTTATGCTCACAGGACTCTATCTTGCAATAACTTAGATGCTCATTAGTCACGCTTCATGACTCTTATGAGGAATCACATCCACCAACCTGTATATCTAATGATATTGCTTTTAGCTGTGCTTTCTGTGGTACCCTCATTTCAATGATTTGCAAACATTCATTGAGTCTCTTCTGCTGTATATATACGCGCTAAAATCCTTAAAGATCTACCAAGTATCGCCTGTGAAGAGCGCAGATTAAAAAGTAATGAGTATGATTTGATGGTGGCAGCCTTTCTAGTTCTAACGCTTTCCTTCTGGTAGAAATAGGTGTTAGCACTTCCATTGATGAGGAGAGCTTTGCGGAAATCTACCATGTACTATACATTCTTATTTTCAATATACTTGATCTTCAAATATTAAAAGGTGTGACATTTTGCAACTCATCACTCATGCAACGTTCTTAATATCAAATACGAGAAAGTTCGATAATTAAACTGCACTTTGCCTCTAAGCTCTTCGTTATATATAAATGATGCCCAGTTTTAAAGCCAAAGGCATTGAAGTTTTATCCATTCCGAAATGTAATCAGAAAACGAAGCTGTGTGAATGATGGAATGAAGTTTGCCAAGGACTTTTGTTAGATGTGCCAGCACATGAAGCGTATCTGCTTCTATTCTTCTTTGCTAAACAAACTTGGTGAAAAGAGCTGTTATTTAAGTCTTGAAATTGCCTGCGGATATCTCTTACTGCTATAGCCATCCAATAATAGCGTACGTACATCAAATAAAAGACTGCAAGTAAGGTGTACAGAAATTTCTATAGTAAGTAAATGAGAGGAGGCCTATAGGAGATATATGACGATAGACTATAGTTGTATGTGCTTTTCCATCGGCTACTCGTCCAAATATTGCTAGTATGGTTTGAATGTTGTCTAGCTTCTGGCGTAGTAAAACAATGTATGGTGACACTTTTCGAGACACAATAGTGAACATAAAAATCCCCCGTCAATATGCCTTATCCTCACATCTCACATCTTTATTACACTTTTGGTGGATTTCAAAGATAAAGAAATGAAGCAATAATGGTATATACCGTAGAAGTTGAATCAATTGTCAAAATACTAAAACTTGGAAAATATCATCATGACTCTTACTATAGTATGACACATTTTTGTTCATACATTCATAGTGTATATTATATACTTTATTCTATTTTTTTATTCTCATTTAATTTTCAATTCATTCACACACATGTACATACAAATAATGAACGAATGAGGAATTTACTATTATCATGATATCATAATATCGGGCATAACTATATAATACATACAAATCATAATAATATATTTTGATAATGAAATATATGTATATATATATATATATATATAATTGCTGTATATAACACTTCTTAATTTATGTGTGATTTATGTGCTGAATCATTACCTCGGTATTTTTCAGTACTATAATTTTAGATAATAGCTATACACTTTTTATATACTTTTATCCACTTTTTTTTGATCAGCACTCGTATTATCATTTCTTTTCCAATCACAATCCATGAAAAGTGATCTACCAACAGTCTTATTTCACGGTTGGACACGGGACATGTGTCACCGAAGATTGTCAAAGAGCTCATTTTAAAGACAACACCAACTGGTTCGTTATTAAAGAAACAGCAGCGGCCAAGTTGGGTGGATATATATATGTCCATGAGCGGTCCGGTAAATAAACATAGGTTAGCGAGACTTCAATTCCGGTCTGGTTATGTGTCTAAGTTTCCTTACCACTTGAAAAGAGTGCTGCAGTCATCCGGAAACTAAGTTGACCAGAAACTCGATCGAAATGAGGAAAAGCAAACATTGTGAGTTTTCCAATTTGTTACAACATCATTGGGGGGTGAGTATTGGCAATCGGGTGGTAGTCGCCCACTCTGGGCCGGTCGGTCGGGTGTTCTCACGATCTCGGTAGTTCCGTAGCTCTATTTGAGACCCAGGAAGGTATTTTCTTCGCTCATGTTGACACAAGGAATAGAGGAGTGGTATCAAATGTGTGGTCGCGTACCGATTTCAGTGCTATCCGTCAATCGAGGTGACACACTCTTTGCTTGGTGCGATGAACGAAAGCGAAAAGAGAGCTTGACGGGCTAGTTTGATGCGGGGACACAAGGGAGACGAATTGAAAGAGAACATGATT
This sequence comes from Brachyptera risi, assembly GCA_964007535.1. NCBI lineage: Eukaryota > Metazoa > Arthropoda > Insecta > Plecoptera > Taeniopterygidae > Brachyptera > Brachyptera risi. The sequence continues at coordinate 62,931,041 of OZ023327.1, read as the reverse complement.
GTGGATGAGTCAAGAAAAGTGTAAAAGTAACTTTTTTCTGTGGCATGGAGTGGAAGTTGGATAACGAGAAAGAGAGGGAGAGAGAGAGAGAGAGAGAGAGAGAGAGAATGAGAGAGAGAGAGAGAGAGAGAGAGAGAGAGAGAGAGAGAGAGAGGAGAGAGAGAGAGAGAGAGAGAGAGAGAGAGAGAGAGAGAGAGAGAGAGAGAGAGAGAGAGAGAGAGAGAAAAAAAGAAATAGATTCATTTTCTTTTTGAAAATGTGTCCAGAGGCTATAAGTAAATAACTGATACCAGCACATATAAGTTTTTAAGAAGTTACTAACAAGAATCACCGTAGGGGGGGGGGGATTGTTTCCCTTTACTTCATTCGTGTAGTGTTATTGTTTCTTGTAGATATTGAAGAAAATACGTATGATATGAAAGATCGAGTGTGTTCAATTGTGTCACATTTTACTGGAATATCGATATATCATGATATTATGTTGACATATTTCCTCTTCAATGATAGTTCATTGGAATTGTTTAATCAAGGTGGAAATAATCAAGGGATTTGGCAGTGGCACGATATGTTGTTGTGTGGATGGACAGCAATTGTCTGGATCATCAAAGATATCTCAGCATAACTTTATACGTATGCCTAATACTATATACCGGTGTAACGTGGAAGGTTATGGACCTACTGTATTATACAAATATATCGGCAGAACATGGCGTACTCAGTATATTTATCTAGGCATGTTGAACATGGCAATAAAAATATCCCGGAAGATCAGAATATAAACATCAATTATAGATGTATAGTCAGAATACAATTATTCCGGGATACCGAGAGACTGATATGAGACTTTGAAATAATCCACGATTATTATGAACAAAGAGCTACAGATTATCGTGAAAGAATGTCACTCTTCCATTCTAGAACATAATTCGGGATAATCAATAACCAATTCAGCAATACAATTCTCAAAGAATTTGAAAACAAATTATGGGAAATAATGTGCAGTAACTCGCTTAGACCTTGACGTAGACATACACTTGCGATCACATAAAATGGTTTCATCCGCAGTTGAAATTTTAATTTAAATACAATCTACGCACAATAAACCTCTGATTTTCTCACATACTATTAATGAAGTGCTAATACAAATTGTCTTGTAGTGCGTATAATATCAGTTTAATTTCTTCAG
>OZ023327.1:62920340-62929655 GCA_964007535.1 Brachyptera risi | reverse complement strand
TTATTATGCCTTTGTTGTATCTTTTATACAGTGCATGTTTATTATATTTCATGTGCTTTATTCTGGTCATTTTCGACTATGACATCAACCTCTCCAATACCTCATACCATTCTCAGACTTCAACGTAGATGGGTATATCGTGTACAATTTAATCTATCAATCAATCAATAAATCAATCAACGTATCGATTAATCAATTGAACTTCTCTCGCCCGGATCACGATACAAACTTTGACCAGTATTGACCCCCCGTTCATCGTTGACCCTTGTCTTATGGAAGGTGTACAGACGGTGATACGCATCGCGTCCCAGCGGGACTGCAAGCACATGGGGATCCAAACCTAGACAAATCCATTCAATTGATATTATCATTGAGCGATCCAAAGCTGAAATTTGAATGATTTCATTGATTCTCTTGAATTTTCTGAGAAATGTCATTTTGAAAGACATTCCGAAAGTTTGAGGGTTGATATCACAAAATAAACTCACAAATGAAACTGATCAAACCTTAACATATCGTTGAATTATACTAATTGATGTTGTATTATATGACATGGTCATTAATATAATTATTAATATTATTAATAACGTATAAAACGTATTCCTTTCTTACATCTTAGTCTGAACTTTACATATATTATATATTTTTTTTTATTTTTAACCCACAGATAAGCCTTCCCAGGCTTTGTGGAGAAAAGTTCAATTTCATTTATTTATGTATGTTCTATGTTGTTTTGTTCAATTAAAAAAAAAAAAATTATTGTTATCATTATTATATTACATTCAACCCCCTGACATATTTAATACCTATGCAGATCAAAAATAAAAATATACCTTTCCTGAAATATGTAATAACACTTGAATTGGAATTACTGAAGGAAATATCAGACTTGAAAAAACTAATTGAAATTCATGTTCTGGAAGTGGACACTAAATGAAATTCACAATTGATTGTTTTGATCCCAGCTTATCCATACTATGTTGACCAATATATTATGATTTTATTTAATAACATTGATTTTGATACAAAATCATTGTTCCCCAATTAGGGCTATGGATGAGAGATAGTATCTTTTGAACGGGACACATATATTTCATCGCCGTCCTGAAGACAAGATTCTTTTTTATTAAATGTGTTCATCAATGAGATTTTATTCCTATAGTTTGAGAGTTTCGTGCGGTGAATGTGATTTTACCGAAACGTTAGGTATATTGAATTTAAATAAACCTTAAATTGTACTTGATATACCGGAATTCAATTAATAATATAGATATGGATCAAGGAAATAACTTGAAATACATATATATATATATATATATATATATATATATATATATATATATATATATATATATATATATATATATATATATATATATATATATTCATATATATATATATATATATAAATATATATATATATATATATATATATATATATATATATATATATATATATATATATATATATATATATATATATATATATATATAAAGAACATATTTTGTAATGAACGTAATATCTGATTATAATGAAACGTAATATTGAATATATATATATATATATTTTCTCATGATCATCACAGAATACATGCTATGGACGTTTACCAAATGACGATAATGAGTGAGTATAACAGTTCTATTGCAATTCCATTAAAATAATATTATCAATATATTATTAGATTGATATTGAAATATACGTCCAGAAGCTATCATATGAATGCATGATAAGTTATTTTTTCTGAGTTAATCGATAATCATCATGTATATTACTCTATCATTTTCATAATGGAATACAAGTGATGAAAGTATACTGAATGAAAATAGTGATTGGAAGATTTATTTCGAGTTTATCAATATTATGATTATCAAAATACATGTTTCTAGTGAAATGAATGTCTAGATACGTATACTGAACTGAATCATTCATGAAAGTTGAATTTTTAGCTCAACCATATTACGATTATGGAATATTATATAGATTGTGTTCATATGAATTATATTTGAAAATTTTTGAGTACGATATGTAATATTGAGCTGATCCTCATATTATTATTTTGTAGGCCTACATACAAGCTATGAAAATAGCCCTACAATCCAACCGCATTGTGGCTTAGTTGTGCTTTAAACAATCTTCACAAATTAATGTTTTCCATAGGAAAAATCTGGGAAACCTCCTTTCCTTTCTCCCTTTTCTCTCGGTGTGTTTGGATGTATTTGCCGCGCAGGTCGAACGATTCGATTCAATATGAAACTTTTCGTTAACATGATGATGGCCTATACAACTTGATCAAAACTATATATTTTTAAGGCAAAATTGGTGGTACCAATTTTGAATAAAACCAGTTCGACATTTTTAATAAAATCATACTAGAGTAATCCTCTGTTGAGAAAAATTGAAAAAAAAATCGATGTTCGTATTATCATTGGTTATTAGACGAGCTTTAGCGAGGAATCAATTTGACATACTTGAAAAATTGGTGTTCGTTTTTATGTTGTTTTTTTATGTTTTTTTTGTCGGTTCTCCACAGGTCAAACGGCTACAGCTATCAACTTCAAACTTTTTTCATTATGGTTCCTCATCTGACTTAGATCTGTATATTTTGTGGCATTATCGGGTCGTAACTTTTATTTGTATGAATTTTAGAAATTTCAAGAATACCCATTAGAATAACACGGCGGAAAAAAAATGAAAATATTTTTATTTTCCAAAGAAATGAAATTTTGTGTGAAGTTGAATTACATCTTGATACACATTTCTGGGAATTCTCAGCTTGATCGGGTCAGCCATTTTGAAGAAAAAACATGAAATGTGCTAAATTGGTACCACTCGAAGCAGTTTCTACCCATTTATGACTTAAATGTCACCCAATTGGCGAATTTAGGCAAAAGTTTGGCAAAGAAGTCGACATACTATTACTTTCCGCTCGTCTAAAAACGCGTAAATAGCGTTTTCCTAGTACAGGAACATATCAATGACAGACATAGACACATATTTACAAATGTTCACACTCGGAAACGCACAATATGCTTCGTAGGATGAGCGCGATATTTCTATGGAATTCAATCAACTTTTTAAAAAGCCATCATATAAACACAATAATTCCGAAACTATTGATTCACCGGCGTATTTTTGCAGGTCTGTTTGATGTACCTATTGATTATGTTGATCGTTATGCGCTAACGTTGGTTTCACCTGTTGATCTTTTAATTAGTTGTTTTTTTATGTTTATTTATTTTATTCATATTTTTATGACATATTGTACATCATCATATATATTTCCCAGTTGGCATCATTGATCCAATAATTAATTTTATGTACAAACTTTTATAATATCATATGAATAATATAACTTAAAATCCAATACACTTGATGGGAAAATGAGGAAGAAAAAAAAAGGATTCACTTTCTCACACGATAATGATTGGGTCTAAAGTGGTGAAGGAAAGACTGAATTGATCTGAAGGATTGATGGGAGGTTGGTGGGATGGATCTGACGAAATGGTGTTCTGATTTTTTTTCACAACGGCTGATCCGATTTAATGTAACTTCTGAATTTTTGGATAATGCTAATCGTTTTCTAATTCAATTCAGTGAAAATTCGAATTTATTCGAAGGAAATATTTTTTCGTCTGGGTTATTCTGATGAGAGTTTCAGAATTTTGTGAAATGTTCTTCTCAAAAGTGATTCATCCGATTGCGCTACAAAACTATACAGTATCGATAGATAATTACATTTATTTATTCATATTGAGTTCATCGACGCATTGCAATGATGACCAAGACCTTTTGACGTCGGAATGACATGTGTGTGCATTCTACGGTCCATAGACATCTGTGTTTTCATTTGACCTGTGGAGCGCCAACCAAATAAAAAAAATTGTTTTCTATTCAAGTACCGTAAAGTAAATTTGAGTCCTCGCTTACGCTAGTCCAATAAATGAGACCAATCATTTCGAAGATTGTTTTGAATTATTCATTAAGATGTTCAACAAATACAATCAATTACAGCTACTCAAAAAAGGCAGTGAGATGGCTATATACTTCATAGTTTCAAAACAAATGTGTAGTCTTCTAGTAGGCCTACAATACACAAATATCTCACAATACAAATGCTACATTTTCGCAGTAGAAGTATGGAAATAGCGACGTTAGTCGCTGATATATTTTTCAAAGTAAGTGTCATTCATCCTCCATTGCTAAGGCACGGTATTACCAAGTCCAGTTAGCCTTTATCTGACAGTTTAAACTTGTTATCACCATGGTTACCTCTTCTATTTTTTTCACCAACTCTCAGATAAATACTAACTGGCCTTGGTAATACTGGGCCTAAGTCAGCTAAGGCACCGCTTTAGTAACTGAAGTAACCGTGGGCGTGGGTTTGAGTCCCGCATAAGGCCAAGGGCAAGATTATCTGTGAACTGCAATAAGGCACGGGTTTTTGTAAACGTCCTTTCACTTATCATCACTTCACAGTTTCATTTTCACCTGCTCATTCGTACTCACATATAACCTAGCTGGTGGTGGGATCGTTAAACAAACAATAATAATCAGTGACTGTCATGACTGTGTTGTTTTACCTGAAGCTAGAATATTCGCCTCGTGGTAAATAAAAACGAAAAGGTTATCAATTATTAATAATATAGTTTTCGAATATATTCACAAGCTTCTGACTCATAAGTCTGTGATTGACCGGCACAGTAGCTGAGTGGTTAGCTCACTTGCTTCGTGTGAACCGGGAGGTGAAGGGACATATCGGACCCGGTTCGATCCCCGCCACCGTCCATCTTTACAGGGGTTTTTCGTGGTTTCCCTCTGTAGTCTAGGCTAATGCCGGGATGGTTCCTATAATATGGGCCACGACCGCTTCCTTCCCACTATCCTTCCCACTACCCATAAAAAACCTTCATCTCATCATCCCACCATCTCATTAATCATTCATCCGACGCCAATAGATCTTAGTAATCATTACAGTGCGTCGTTAAAACCCAATATATATATATAAAGTCTGTGATTGTCCAACGCCTATATTATCCTGCCAGAACATTATACCTCTTTATACCCTGGTGATCATGTGCCTAATTTATCTATATATAGACTCTATAAACGCAAAATATTTTTGATGATGGTGTGTTGTGTATAGTATTGTGGAGTATTGTGGAGTGTAAGTTCCATCTGAGAAGCATGAAAGTCTTCACTTCTCTCATGAAAAACTGTTATTTCAACTATTCTTGAGAGTATTTGTAACACCAGCACACCACCAACACCCACCCAATCATCAAGATTGCTGAGAAATGGGGACGGCCTTCCTTCATTCTCCATGGCACGTCGTATTCATAAGACTTATCCTCTAGTGTTGAGTGGGTAGCTGTCAGCATGAGCCCCAATAGTTGTCTCCCAGTTTCTTACTCTAACAGAGTTGCTATTATTAACAGAGATGCATGACAGATATATTTGTCTCAAATCTTCCCTAACGGAAATCTCCGTCACGATCCTGGCACTCAAGCCGAGAGGGCCTACAACCAACTAATATGTCAACAGTCACCGATTTACATGGAGGAAAAAACGACTGCTCATTTGAAACGACGGGAAGGTTTACCTATTTGTTTGACTAGCCATAAAAGATCTGCACGTGATGATTGGCTTTAAATGGAAAACGAGAGATCAAAAACTAGAGTCGGGGAGCTGTTATTTGTAACTAGTTTTTTGTCTGCATAATATGAAATTGAATGTTGAGGTGCTAGCTGGTGGTGTCTGTAAGGCAAGCATATCATATCTTCCTTTTCCCTCTCACTCCATCATCATTACGTATTTATTGGCGCAACTTTCTCTTTCCATATCTCGTTGGGCTTCTTCTTCCTACTTCGTCTCGTTTCAAATCGGTTGCCCCTGCTCCTCTATCGCTATACATTTCTCCTCCAGCCTCCGGTCAATCTACTCAGATCGCCGTGTGTGGTCTTACTCTTCAACTATTCTCTACAATAAAACTTTGTGCAATGTGCATACCATTAATAACACGTTAACAAATTGCAGAGTAAACTCACGACCCATCCGTTACCCCTCATCGCCTGCTCCCCCTCTTCTTCTCTTTCACCGTTCCCTTCTCGCATCTTCTGGTATTCCAATTAGCAGTGCTAGCTCAAAAGAGACTAGGCGAAGACGTAGAATTAGAAGTAGAGAATCAACCTGTAATTTCATTATGAAAAGGTTTTGCATCTCGTCACACGTCACTCTTCAATTCTCATATATTTTTTTATAGTAGACATTGAAATATGTTACCCATCTTCGGGTAGAATTATTCGTACTCCTCCAAAACATATCAAAGTCTCATCAATGACCAATGTGTTGAACATATGGAATAAATGACCAATGTGTTGAACATATGGAATAAAACCACTCGACTTTTATTTACTACTTATTTTCAAACGTTCTCTTGTAATTTGTTTTCACAATATCATATGAATTTCTTCTCAATTGATACTTTGCCTTTCTCATTTGTATAACTTGAAGTAAATTAAGACAGCCCAATAGATCTATATGTACCGAGACGCGTGGCCGAGTGGTAACACACTGAACCGTCATTCGGGAGACCAGGGTTTGATTCCCGCCATGGTCGACCATCCTGACAAGGGGTTTTCGTGGTTTTCCTCTATCGTTCAGGTTGATACTGGGATGGTTCCTTAACAACAGGCCAGGACCGACTCCTCCTCACCATCCAAAACACCTAATAAAATACCCTTTCATCGCATTATCCCATCATCACATTCATCATCCACCGACACCAATAGATCGTGGCCATCAGTATAGTTCGTCGTTAAAACCCAATATAGAATAATAGAAAATAAGATCTATATATTATTGCGTATATATTGTTTGCCTATTTTCTTCAGACCTTGTTTGCCAAACCGAAAGTTCAATTTGTCGTGCACGGACTGCCTATTCCTCAGACGCTCCCTTGTGGCTGAGGATTAGCTTGTGAAGACCATGTTTCGATAGAACTACTCCAAAACACGATACTATATTATAGTGATGAGGTATTCGTGTTTGCATGTGTAATGTTAATAATGAGTTATAATGATAAGCAATCATGGAGAGATATTTCGAAAATAGTTCTTCAAGTTTCTTCCAACAAGATCGCTGTTCACGCCATGCTAAACTTGCTTGGGTATTGATTATTGTTTCCGAAATACTACAAAGTTTTTTAATCTGAGTTGTGATAAAAATCTTGTACGTAACTAGAATCAATTTACGTTTAAAAGTGTGCAGTATTAGATATGTAACCGACGTGCAGAAAGGTGGTCATTTAACGCCCACAATTGAGCTCCATAACGCCTCGAGATTACAACTAAAATAAGTCACATGTGTCAACTGTTAAGACCCGGCACTTACATCTATGAACCCTGATCTCATGCTTTGCTGGCTAATGGGCGACACCTTAACCTATAGCCACTCTATCCTTCACACCAATTAATTCCTGTACCTAACCATTTCAGACTGTTCTACAAGATTTGTTCGAAGCATTACGATTCAAGTGAATAAGTGACATGTAAAAGAACTATGGAGTGCTACACATTTTATGTGAACTCAATTTGGAAAATGTTTCTGACTCATCATGAAAATTGTTGAACGTGTCAATTAGTGTTGTCTTTGAGATCTTTATTTTTTCAAGAATAAAATGTTTTCCACTTTCTCCGTTACTTTATTCTCTCGTGTTTTTCAAAATTTCAATCATCAATCTCTCAAATCAACCTGACCGATTTTTCTCAAAACAATACCGTACGCCTATACTAGTTAGAATATGAGTAATGCATGAAAAAAAGTGCTTCGGTTGTGTCTTGTGATCTGTTAAACGAACACAAAATTAGTAACAATCAACAGAAAGAAAGATCAGATTTGAACAGACCGTATTACAGGCTTTTAGCATACACAGTACACACATACAACTATTATTGATTACAATAATACTCGATAAATAATTGTAATGCTGAATACATTCTCCGAATATATCACTTATTTATTCATATTGGGTTTTAACGACGCACTGTACTGATGACTATACAATCTATTGGCGTCGGTGAATGATATATGATATGATGAGATGATGAGATAAAAGGTTATTTTATTAGGTGTTTTTGAATTGTGGGAAGGAGTCGGTCGTGACATATTGTTAGAGAATCATCCAAGTATTGAGCTGATAAACAAAGGGAAACCACGAAAAAACCCCGTCAAGATGGTGGACCATGGCAGGAATCGAACCTCTGTCTCCTGAATGAAGGTTCAGTGCATTGACCACTCGGCCACTCGTCTCAGTCACCGAATATTTGTTGACCTGAATTATTTTGACTACCAGCTAATGTATTGAATGAAAAGTTTTGATCTATCACATATAACTACAATGAAATGGTCACATTATTTCTCCGATTGAACACGATGACGTGAAAAATACCCTGGTTGTTCGATACTATTAATTATTTGTGACTACAAATTATGTGCAATTCGCTCAATGTTGAATGTGAGTTGGCAGAGGGGTGTGTTTGGTAGGGTGGCGGGGTGGCTGGGTGGCGGGATGGCGTGTGGGGGGTGGCGGGGATGCGGGGTGTTAGGGAGGGATGAGCCATGCCAGGTACATCCTAGTGTCAAATACAGTGCTAATAACAGCAGGGGTTCTTGACACACGAGTAAAAAAAAAACGGTATTATTTCAATCATTCCTTTCGAACAAAAAAAAAAGGAGTCTGCTATGGACAATTCATGTACGACGTTATACAGACTTACGAACAACATTTTCATAATATTGTAAATTCGGTCATTTGATATTATAAGAAATTATACCGGTAGGCCTACTCAATACTACAAGAACGCAGAATGTTTTACGCGTTGGGAGATGTACAAAGTTGGCATACTTGTATGATTATCTGAATTACGAACGTGAAAATACATCATTTTACTGCAGTTCATTTCAACAAAATATGGGGATCAAACCGAACGGTTGTTATTTGTTATACTACAGCGGAGGAAACGGCTGGTCGAGACTGCAAAGAATTTAATGAATGAATATTAGGGTTTTAAGGCGCATCGACAGCGAGGTCATTTAGCGCCTAAAGAATATATATATATATATATATATATATATATATATATATATATATATATATATATATATATATATATATATATATATATATATGTGTGTGTGTATGCATAGGAGGCCTATGTATGGTGAAATAATGAAGTGAGATAATTGTTTCAGCCATTTTGTGAAATATTCGCGATACAATATATTGACTTCTGGGCTAGCCAGAGAAAAAACCACCG
>OZ023327.1:62895340-62915340 GCA_964007535.1 Brachyptera risi | reverse complement strand
ACCTGCAGGGCCCTGAAGGGGGGGGGGGGGGTATTCCTCTCCCCCAGTATCAGCGCGGAACGTACCTCTTACCTCTCTTTATTTCACTGATTTGTTGATATGAGGACTTCTAAATTTTCACCAATATAACCACTGGTATGGAATATACGAACCTTGGATATTCTATCCATCGATCCATGACAGAGGTGTGAGGAATGCAAAAATCTTTCGAAAATGTTGATTCTTTATGGAAATTATGATTTCAAGTATTTGGCTGATGAATTGAATGACTCTCTCTACTGATTAATGTGCTCTAATCACGGTGTCACATAGAGCTCAAGATATTCAAATATGAACGAATGTATGAACAAGTTGAATATGTATATATATATATATATATATATATATATATATATATATATATATATATATATATATATATAGATATATATATATATATATATATATATATATATATATATATATATATATATATATGTATATATATATATATATATATATATATATATATATATATATATATATATATATATATATATATATATATATAGATATATATATATATATATATATATATATATATATATATATATATATATATATAGATATATATATATATATATATATATATATATATATATATATGTATATATATATATATATATATATATTTAAATATATATATATATATATATATATATATATATATATATATATATATATATATATATATATATATATATATATATATGGAGAGAGAGAGAGAGAGAGAGAGAGAGAGAGAGAGTGATATAATATATATTCATATTTATATATATATATATATATATATATATATATATATATATATATATATATATATATATATATATATATAAGTTCATATTATGCACATTCATGTATGACATATGTGAAAAGAGTCTCATAATATTTCAATCTCAATATCCTCACAAATATATTTTTCATAGATTCATTTATACTGAAGTCATTTTTTTTTTCACAATAATGAGATTTATCATCATTATCATTATTTCTCTTGGGACCTTTAATATTATTATTATCATTATCATCATCATAATTATCATTATTATCAATATAAATATCCATTCTATTGTCAACAAGGATGAATGAACAAGTGACTAGAAAAATGTATCGAATTTTCTTCGAATTTAGAGATATTTTATATGGTTTCCACACATTTGATGTTTATTTCGATCACAAAATCAGGTGTGTTTGCACAATTGGTCAGAACTATCATGCTGTCTGTTTCCTATCTCATATTTCCATCAGTTTACGTCTATTCCGTCATTAAATCATGTACATTACTATAATTATCATACTACAATATAAAAAAATACGTTAAAAGTTGTGAAAGGATTGAATATTTTATAGTAAAATTGTCAGTACACACCTTGTTAATAGCTCTTAAAACAACAGAAAGTATGCGTAAAATCAATAATTTACGTTTGCTGACGTCAAACGTTTCCACATTACGTAAGCCAAATGTTTGTTCATAGTCAATTCCTCTCATCACATTAAAAAGCCAACCTATTATTATCTAGTTTGTAATCATAATTTCCCATCATTTTTCATGATAATTTGAACCGAATTTAGAATTTGAATGTAGGTCAAATTCATTTGATTATTTGTGACCGTATGTGATATGCAATACCATGTTGGATTTATCATGAGCGCAATTACTGGAACAATATTTCCTGAAAAAATATTCACGAAAAGAAAATTTTCATGAGTGAAAATATCCCGGTAAAACTATCGCCGGAAAGAATAACTTCAACTCTTTAGGGAATAATATCCCATTAAAATGTTTTTTGAACAAACAAAATTTTGAATTTCCAGGTAACTCAAACGAACCCTACACATCAACCTAACCCAATCTGAAGAAAAATCCCTGAAGAACGTCTTCGTTTCTTCTCGTTACGATTATTTTGCTGTTTGTCACATCTCACACATCGATCGATAGAAGCGTTCCCAAGATTTTGGGTTTGATAAAAGGCCACAAACTTTATACGCCAAGTCAGTTTAACAGACCAACGATTTTAATAATATGATAATGTTGTTGGTTAATTGTTTCATCAAACGGTTCAATTGTTAGTGAGGGATGGTTCAACGGATCATACATCATTAAGTACACTCACGATCACAAAAAATAGTTTCATTGTACGATATCCGATATATTGTATCCAATTGAAATATATTTATTTTGATTTTTTTTTTGTAAACGTCGTGAGAAATCAATGTTCATTTGTTAGATTGTGATATTCATATTGGATATTCATAAAAATATTCGTTCTTCCTCAGAAGTTTGTGTAATTTTTTTGATTCCCAAATTCCAAGAATGTATTCTATCAGGCCTATATGGTTTTGTTTAAAACATCATACAAAGAATTCTACGCAATTACGCAGTAGTTTCATCACATATTGGTGTTATTGTTAGAATTTCCTCCTAGCCAGACTTATGGGTGTACCGTCGTTGTAGGATTATAATGTTATCTGATAGCCACTTTGTGATATACCACACAACGCCTTATTCTCCGTGCGCTCATAGTTCACAACCGCTATTGTTCAATTATATTGTATCGTCTCAAAGAGTTGACAGACACCTGGGTCCGACTCAATCGCACTGGCCATTCCAGACGAGACCCCGATCAAGACATACGTTAACAATATACTTTGTGTCCCAAACATAGGAGTTGGCGTTTATATATATTGAATGTCCACCTTCAATCTGTTCAGTCATCGGCGTGGACTGTTTGAGGAGGGAGGAGGCACGAGTATTAACCAAAGAGATTATAGTATTATAGGATGGACGGATGGGCGGAAAAAATGCATCAGTGAATAGAAGTGTTCGTTTATTTTTGTACCAATAATAGAAAAAGGGTGTACTCTTTTTCAATTTAGCCTATGACTGATGAATAAGGGTGAACACCTGTGTTTATTATAGATGAAGACGATAAAATCGGCACAATTTCGATATCAGATATATGGGATAATGTGGAAAAAAATCTTTTGTGGTAATTGTTTGTATTAAGGCCTAATTGATATCAACCAATGGATCTTGCAAGCGTACTTGTTACTTTGTACGGCAATTCTCTCAAGCGATTACAGAAAATAAATTTGAATGAGTCATTGTAATTTATTCATATTGTGTTTATCGACGCACTTTAGTGATAACTTGGATCTATTGGCGTCGGATGAATGATTAATGAGATGTTGAGATGATGAGATGAAGGTTGCTCAGGTAATGGGAAGGACAGTGCGAAGGAAGCGATCATGGCCCATATTATAGGAACCATCCCAACATTAGACTAGACTACAAAGGGAAACTACAAAAAAAAATGAAGATGGATGGTGGCGTGGATCAAACCAGTTCTGGTATGCCGCTCACCTCCCGGATCTTTTGGAGCGAGTGCGTTAACAACTGAGCTGCATGAACCGGTGGGCTGGTGCTATTGTGATTATACGATTTTTTTTTTGTCAACTTCTTTTTTTTACTATACATATTTTTAATGTTTTAAATACGTTCAAAATTACTTGGAATGTTTTATTTTATCCAAATTATTAAAATTGAGATAATTTTATTTAAAAAATCATTCCATCCATAATCAATACAAAAGGTATATTTACATATGATTTCAGTTCAATATGAATTTTCAACCTCGTGAATTTCAATCAATTCATCTCTTCAATATCTGCAGAATCGTTCGCTTTTATACGACAGATTGTACTGTTGTCTTTAGCATGGTGACAATTAGTATAACCAACATTCTCGACCGAAGCGTTGGCCACGTTTTCACATTGCCAGCCCTCCCTTTTACTCTTCTACCATGCATATTACAGGACAACAGTGATTGACGACAGCAATTCGTTTTGTCAGCATTTCCGGGGACAAGGTTTTCTACAACCCTTCCTCATCTCCATGGACCCTGTGCGTGTATCAGTAGCACGGGAGGGGGGGGGGGGGGGGTGAACACACCAGCGGGCGTGGATTTTCCACATCACTACGTGATTTCACATTGGCCCTAAATGAAAGATGAAAATTGACATCTCTCGTTATAGTTTCGTAATGGAAAGTGTCTGATCCAGTACGTATAGCAAGCTTAAAGTTCAACGATTCTAACCCTTGTGGGTTTAGCTATGTTGTACTGGCAAACATCACATAATGAGATGATGCATCATTCAACTTCACCCTTTTTGTGCAAATCCTAACCTTCTGTCCCTCCAAACTGGTTGAGATTGTAATCGGAAAATTTAAAACAGACTGAGGTGAAAAAGTCAACATGAAAATAAAAACGAGTAGAAATTTGCACCGAAAAGAAAGTTTCTTGATACAAATCTGAACCCTTGTTAATCAAATGTCGCAAATGTTTGAAAATTAGTAAAAATTGCAATGAGGAACGCTGATGAAATCATCCTCATGAGCCCATAAGTTATGCAAATTAAAATTCTTGTAGTTGTATATAGCTTGTGTATAGCTTGTGTACGAATTGGTTTTGAGAGCAATACAAATTAAGAACAATTTGAATTGAACTCCAATGTATTGATATCACTAAAACACATAAGACGCGTACCATTTCAATGACTTTATAGACAAAACAACATTCTATACATTGTGGTTGAATGTAAAACACAAAACACGAAAGGATACAAAAAAATCTCATCTCATTCCCACATCTTCGCGAGCCATAAACCGAATTGCGTTCTTGCCATGTGGTACTTTGTATCGATCATTTTGTCATCGTGTATGCACTTATCACGTATTATAATTTGATCTTGAATTGGTAAACCTTCAATCAGATCAGACGATGGATGTGTGCAGTGATCACTGCTTCTCATTTATCGATCGACGACTATATATAGTTGAGTGGTTTTGACTAACGGTTGTGTCCATGCTGTATTCGTGGTGACTGAATGATTCAAATCTGATTTGCAATCAATTAATTAACATGCCTTGGAGTTACATTGACAATTCATAATTCAGTAATTGTGTGTACTGTGTGGGAATAATAACATGGTCTTTGATGATAATTTACTGATCACATATATCAAGCAGTAAATTGAAATTGAAAATGATACGTATTAATATATATTATACACACACACACACACACACACACATATATATATATATATATATATATATATATATATATATATATATATATATATATATATATATATATATATATATATATATATATATGTGTGTACAGGGGCGTCCGAACGTTTTGAAAGTTGGGGGGGCAAGACCAATTCCTGACTATGGAGTCACGGTGGGAGGGGGGGGGGGGGGTAACTCTTCAAAGCACCACAAATATTCTTAGTATGAGTTGTTCAAGGGGTTTCCCAGAATCATTTCGTTTTTCTTCAAAGCTGATTTCACGAAAAATATGAAATCTCTGTGTTGAATTTTTTTTTCAGTGACGTCGAATTTTTTTTTCAGTGACAGGTTACATAAATAAAATGACCACTCAGCTGGACACCTGCCGCGCGTGAAAAAGGGGTCAATTTTTGAGAATATGGAGATTTTTTCAAGTGATTTTTGCGATTCACAAATGGTTTCGAAGTCGTATAATTGAATCGTCATGGACATTTTCGCAGTTATACCTTCGCGATTTCTCCCAGCAAAGCCCCGCAGGTAATTTCTCGAAATGGGCTCATGTCATTTTTTAAGTGATTTTTTATATTCACAAGCAGTTTTGGAGTCCAATGATTGAATCACTATGGACATCACCAAAGTTATTTTTGATTATATAACCATGATGGACATTTTCGAAGTTATCTTCGCGATTTCTCCTGGCAAAATTCCCAGCAGTGATATTTTTGGAATATGGTCATAATTGACCACAAGTGATAGGCGTGGGTAATCGCCAGGGTCACCTTGATCTATACCTCATGTGGGAATTTAGAGATACTCTGATAGGTAAATGTGAAATTTCCCACATAACAAAGCCCATTTGATTGGATGTTCTGTTTTGTGACGTTTATAGGCGGGCCAATCACTAGTCGTCAATTCAAGTGATTTTTGCGATTCACGAGCAGTTTTGAAATATGATAATTGAATCATTATGAAAAAAAAAAATGTAAAGTAGTAGAGAGTATACTGATACAATTCCCAATAATAAGTAATAATATTTCATTGTGTGTTTATTCGTAGGTCAACATTATATTTTTTCAAAGGAAGATAAATTATTGGGGGGCGCAAATCTCGATAACTGTGACAGTGTGTTTAAAAAATGACAGCTAATGTTAACGAAGTGGGTTTCAACAGGAAACAACGAGACAAATTGAGTCTTGCAAGCCCTTTTTCTTGTCCCCCCTTGCCTCCCCTTGGCCAAACGTTAAGGGGGCAATGCCCCCCTGCCCCCCCCGGTTCCGACGCCAGTGTATATATATATATATATATATATATATATATATATATATATATATATATTTATATGAATGATCATATCAAACAGATGGATTCAACCACACAAGAAATATGAGAAAAGAGACCAATATAAAAATCTATATGTGTGTTAATTGTGTGAGTGTGTGTACTTGAATTTCTGTTAAGACTTGCAAATGATGTTGGTTGGATCGATTCTAGATTGAAAAAAATACCTCATCATTGGGGAATCGATCCTGTTATTGTTTGCTCAGCATGTATATACTTTTACCATCTGAGCTGATGACATTTTTTTCAAAGATGTAATAATGTGTAAATATTGGTACAGACGGAGGTTTAGAGTTAGAGATTCGTACCGTACCTGTATTTTAGAAATCGATGTCCATGTGATAGGCTGGAAGTGAATCATCGAAATCTCAATCCGTTCATAAACAAAATGAACAATGTTCCATAACGTTATTTTCTACATAAATGGATGTATATCGTCTATTAATGAAGTTATTTGTGAAAATGAAAATGTTGTTCAATCTTTCTTTTCTTTATTATACTCATAATGAATTAACTTTTGTAGAATACTATTTTTTTCTGTGAACAATAAGTAACTTATATTTACTCTCTCACCTCTGTGGTGATGTCGTCGCAGGGCAACTATTGATGGGAAATCAAAATACAACGAAGGAAAGGTATTAAACCTGACAATAGAACAATACATTCACCACTGTCAATATTGACCTTGAATATAGGTATATGTATTTGAGTTAACTCACCTCATTGGATATATAAATGATAAAACATCAGTTTTTAATCTTTTTTTCAATTTTTGTTTTCAATGTTTTGTTTTTATTGAACAAGAGAAAATAGAACATACATATAAATAGATGAACAGTCACGTGATGTCCACAAAGCCCTGAAGAGCTTGACTTTGGATTAAATATAGAAAAATAATGGAAAGAATATTGTATAATGCGATTATTGAATCAGGAGTGAGCATGAACAGGTCAAATAAATTACAAACTGAATCAAATATGTTAGAAAATGAATGAGGTGATGTTAAACAGTGAAAGTGAATGATAAATATAAATATAACAAACAATAAGTGAAAAATTCAAGATAATGAGAAGCACTATGGAACACGTTTTATACAACACTTTTTAGTCAAGACAGTTAACAGTCGAATTAAATATCCATTTCTTAATTTCTAATTTAATTGACTTATATCTATGTTTGTTCAATTTACTTGCATTTCATTGAATATAACCGATAGGCCTACAGTGTACTCTAGTCGTCTTTGTCCATATTTATTATTGTAATCAGGAATTTTAAAATTATTTGGAGTCTCAATCCGGTATTTGAACTGTGATTAGCCAAGGTAGCCCTGATTTCTATCATATAACAAGTCGGATTTTCTCACTTGAACAAGAGAATGAGATTGATTGCCGTTCTTGAATAGCGCACATGTTTGAAACTTCATAATCATTTATTTAGACTATAACTGATTATAGACAGGGGCGGATCCAGATAACATCCATGGGGGGGGGGGCGATTTCAGTTCGAAAAAAATGCCACAAGAGAACAGTAATGCAACGGTCCGTTTTCGCGAAGCCGGCGACCCGTAGGGGGCAAGGGGGAGGGTCCCCTTCTGGCCCCGCAGGGCTTTCTTTGAAATTACACCCATTTTTAATACGGTTCAGCGTGTTTCAGATGAGGTTCAGATGCTGAAATCATTCTACTTATGGAATCAAAAATGGCTCCAAAAAACAATATGTGTAGCTGCAGGGTCGTTCAGTGTCATTTTAGCACCCCGGGCAAGCACGCAATTTGGTGGGCAGTCAATTGTGCGCCCCCGAACTGAGTGCGCATATCGATGGTGAATGCAAAGAGGGAGTCATGCCCTGCAGGGAAATTTTTGAAAATATATATTTATTTTTTTAACGACGCACTGTAATGATTACTAAGATCTATTGGCGTCGGATGAATGATTAATGAGATGATGGGATGGTGAGATGAAGGTTTTTATGGGTAGTGGGAAGGATAGTGGGTAGCAAGCGGTCGTGGCCTATATTGTGGGAACCATCCCGGCAATAGCCTAGACTACAGAGGGAAACCACGAAAAATCCCTGTAAAGATGGACGGTGGCGGGGATCGAACTGGGTCCGATATGTCCCTTCACCTCCCGGATCACACGAAGCAAGTGAGCTAACCACTCAGCTACTGTGCCGGTATATGTATATATATTTTTTTTAATACGATTCCACGGGTTTTAGGAACTACACGAAATTTCTGGAATACAAGGATTTTAACAAGACTAATCTTGCCAAATGGCTGTTCCAAGCAAATAAAACGCTGAATCAATCCATCATTCAATAACAGTGATATGAGGATATAAAAACATTTACTCTATCCAGTTATGTGAATAAAATGCCATTTATTTGATGCATAAATCTACCGGCACAGTAGCTGAGTGGTTAGCTCACTTGCTTCGTGTGAACCGGGAGGTGAAGGGACATATCGGACCCAGTTCGATCCCCGCCACCGTCCATCTTTACAGGGGTTTTTCGTGGTTTCCCTCTGTAGTCTAGGCTAATGCCGGGATAGTTCCCACAATATAGGCCACGACCGCTTCCTTCCCACTATCCTTCCCACTACCCATAAAAAACCTTCATCTCATCATCCCATCATCTCATTAATCATTCATCCGACGCCAATAGATCTTAGTAATCATTACAGTGCGTCGTTGAAACCCAATGAAAAAAAAAAATAGATTGATGCATATAGAATACGATTACTGATAGAAAGTCACAAATGTGCGCCGGTAGCGCCCTTAAATTTGGCCACCGGGCAACCGCCCTCTTCGCCCACCCCTAGAAACGACCCTCGTCGTTTTTATCATCGTTATTTACAAACATCTTAATATATAATTCAAAACCTGAAAGAAGCACGGTAGTGTTGTTTGTTGATTCTTGCTGACTAAACTACATGGGCCTACTAGATCTGACATTTTGAAACAGTAGGCCTACTCCCGATTCGTTTTCAATGCAATTATGTAAAATATGAAATCATGGCGTATAGCTTTATACGATATTTATTCCTTCTCCCTTCCTGTTTTATTATTTCTTCCTTTCTTTCTTTCCTTCTCTCTACCTATTTTTTTCTTCCTTTCTTTCTTTCTTTCTTTCTTTCTCTCTCTCATTCTTTATTTCTTTCTCTCTTTCTTTCTTTCTTTCCTTCTCTCCACCTATTTTTTTCTTTCTTTCTTTCTTTCTAATTTTTTTCGTCGCTTCTGATTCATAGGGGGCGATCTCCCCCCCCCCCCCCATCCCCTGTATCCGCCCCTGGTTATAAACACATATTTGTGATCGTTTCATACCTTATAATCTTAATAGCATTTCATTTTCAATGATTGATTCAATAGTCAATCAATATTACTTACCGTATTTTTAATCCATGCGTTAGCTTTCTTTTCTCATTTTGGACAAATGTGAATTATTAGATGAGCGTAGCGAAGATTCCATTTCACATACCGAAAAAAAATGGGCTTCGTTCTTAGGTTTTTTTTTTTTGTTTTGTTTTTTTAATTTTGTGCGCGGCATACAGGTCAGGAAGAAATACCTATCGACTTGAAACATTTTCTACATATTTCTGTCATATCAGAATAGACTGGGATAGTTTTTCAGAAAAATCGGTTGGAAGGTTTTTCCGGAAAAAATCGTGAAGTTGGAAAAATCCTCGTGAGAATAACCCGTAGGAAAAATACTTCGAAAACAAGAATTCTTCAAAAGCTCTCAAATTTTCATCGAATATGAACAATATTACTATACAACTTTTCAGACATTTTTGCAACAGTCGAAAGAGAAATAACAAAGAAAACGCAATAAAAGTGTTCATTTCATCGAATATTTGGATCAATTGGTTTTGCAGTGTATATATATATATGCGACAGGTTAAAGCACTATAAATATCAACAAGTTGCAGGTAAGGTTTTTGAACGTTTGAAGTAATCCAAGGTCCGTAAATGTAGATTGAGCTCACAGAATATTTTTCATTCTAAATTTCCATACTTCTAAGCTCATCTCACAACGCAAATCCCGCGTTTTCCTAGTACTATAATATGTATTATGTATGAGTGCCAATGAAAAGAGTAGTCAATCACATTATCATTATCATTATTGTTGATATTATTATCATTGCTAAATTGTAAGAAGTGTACATATATATATATATATATATATATATATATATATATATATATATATATATATATATATATATATATATATATATATATATATATCGATATATATATATATATATATATATATATATATATATATATATATATATATATATATATATATATATACATATATATATATATATATATATATATATATATATATATATATATATATATATATATATATATAAATATATATATATATATATATATATATATATATATGAATCAATTTTGTTCAGTGTTTTGACTACTTGAATAGGGTCTTGTTGTTTTTGTTTTTGATTTCCTCATCTATTTGTCATTGTGAGGTAGCAGTTCTCAACGTGGTACGCTTAGTACTACTATTAGCTACATTTCAAATTATATCGTTTAGCGTAATCTCTGCTGACAAGTTGCGAAGACAGCTTAGCGGAGTTTAGTTCAAAATCTGTTACTCGATTCCAATTACCAATAAAAAATATGTATGTATATATATATATATATATATATATATATATATATATATATATATATATATATATATATATATATATATATATATATACATATCTATGATCGTTATTATTATCATTATTATTATTTGTCCATCGTTTTATGTAAGCAGAAGTTGATATGTGATATTAAAAATTACGAAATTGTAATTATTACGGTATACATATTCTTCATCACAAGTAAGCTACCATATTACAGTCATCATACCAATTCTAATTCAGTACTTCATCTGTGACACCATTCCACATACACTCAGAATGCAAGTGCAGTGAATTAACCAAGAAAGATGCAATAGCAGTCGTTATATTTGTACGTGGAATTAACTTATCTTTTTCAACTAGAATTGCAACAACAATGGTGCACACTGAAATTAATTCTAATATCATTCAGTTATGCTGGATGATTTCTTCGAAATGAGGTGTTTGCTTTATTTAGTCTGTTCAAGTGACTCTTCTGCAATATAATATGTATATGGCACACTAACGCGCTATACAGACAAATTGCAGTCTTTGTGTTTAGCTAGCGGGTCTAAGTTTATTTTAAAAATAAATAGAACTTATAAACAAATCTTGAGGTGTACTCTTAATGGTATACGTGCCGTTCGATTCCTCAGGGATCTACATATTCTCGCTCCTTTATGCACTATAGGTTAATAGTGATTTGATGTTTCTTACCCTCCGAAAATACTGCATCAAGCACATACAGTTCATTTTTCACAAATGTCACTTGCCAGTTCAAACTTCTATGCTAGTATCACATTGTATTGTAAGAAATATTGCAGCTTTTAAAACAGTTCTAGTTGACGTCACACCACTAAGAGGAAGAAATGCATTCACAAATGTCGAAGTGGAATGCACTATTGATAAGAGGCCCCGGACGCGACTTTGACAATCCTGTATATATAGGCCCCATCGCAATATCTAAACTCGCTTCAATTATTTCAAAATGTATAGTAGATATAACTTTCTGAATAAAATGCAGTGCAAACCTTCTTTCACTGAACCTGAGCTAAATATACAAGAATGAAACATTCATGAAGACAGAGACTTGACTCAATTAACCCTAAAATTATAATCAGCTTCTCTATATGCCCTAGCCCTAAATTCACCAAAATGGTCCAAACTGTTACAACACTAACACTAACACATATTCATATTTAATGGCTTCATAGACTTCATATTTTATTGAAGTATTTCTTCAGAAATCGAAGCAGGTATGCTATCAAAAACATTATTACATGGAAACAAATGAGAGTCAACGGCGAGATTCGAACTGGATATCTCCGGGTCCGAAAGCTAACGTGCTACTACAGCGCCACCGTGGAAAGAATCATTTTGTTCTATATCTATCATCCGATATAAGCAACAAATGCAAGAAATGTAAGCAGTGTGTTGGGGCCTGTGAAGACGAGCATCGGACTTGACGCAAACCTTTGATTCAAAATAGGAAGGCTAGATAACTTTTTTGAAAAATATTTCGTGCATCTAGTTGGTAGATAACTGTTTTTGTATCAGTCCCTGATCAGTAAAATTATTTTATAATGGTACACTTGCGGTCACATGAAATGTTTTCTCCGAAATATGACTTTGAATTTGAATGAAATACACGCATTTCTCACTGCTAATTGTCGCAAAGAATGTATAGACGTGCGTGTGAACATTTTCTGCTGGTTTCAGTGCATATAATATTGCCAGTAAAGTTTGTTTTGATCGATCACTTCATGCGACCGAGTGTGTAAATACAAATAAACAAGTCTGTGACATAAAATAAGTATCTAAATGTGTTTCTGATAGCTCGGATTTAGATCATTTCAAGTTATTTCTGTTTTTATCGGTTGCATTGTTCGTATACTATATGGTTAAAGTGCGCCAAGAATTACTTGAGATCAGGGCATACTGAATGGAAACAAAATAATGAGATCAGTGGCTAGAGCATGCTGGAGTGTCATTCAGGAGACTGGGGTTCGATTCCTGCAATGGTCGAGCATTCTGACAGAGGTTTTTCGTGGTTTCTCTCTGTCGTTCAAGCTCATACTGGGATGGTAGTCGACTTGGCGAAATCTCAGTCTTTTGATAACAACTTCTGAACGCTATATGATATCAAAATTAAAATAGAAGATAAACACGAATATTTGTGATACTTTGTATAGATGGTACAGTTGGAAACTATTCTACTTATATCGAATTTTCACAGGCATGTAGCTAAAAAAAAACATTCTCTATAGCTGTACTTGTGAAAATGTCAGAAACGAAGCTTCTATTTTATAGAAAAAATTCATTTTACATCACATCCGTAGTAGAATTTTGATATCTCTCTGTTCAAAAGTAATCAACAAAAAAGTTTTGTTTCGTTCAATCGACTCCCATGCGCTCCGACAGGCAACGACCAACTCGATCCTTCACACTCTCGAAAAACTCGTCCAAAATAATAACCTTTCATCACATCTTCCCATCATCTCATTCATCATTCAGCAACTCAAATAGATCTAGTTCAATATTACAGAGCGTCGTTGAACCCAATATTCGAAAAACTTAGGGGAAGGGTATTTGCTGTAGGAAAATGCAATGGGAATTCAATAAACAGATCTATAATGCCATACAAATGGTGATCCCAAGTTGAGATTTAAGAGTCATATCATTATGCGTGCCTCAAAATGATGCCAAAATAATGTTCCATGGCTGGTCGTATGTGATATCGCATTTTGCCTTGCGACTACTTTGTTCAAAATTATGACAAACATGGTAATTGCAAGGCGCCAAACTATGTTTCAAAAGATAGAATTCAAATTTAGCAATAATTAAGACCGAATGATGCTGAATATAGGGGTATACAAAATGCACACATTTTGATGGTCCTGGCACGTATGTTTTCAGCTAAATCAAAATACTTGTATCTTCTAAACACCCACAGTCCCTATGAATGTTATGTGGCCATTTTATATGACCATTTTTATATGGTTATATGACCATTCCACGATTTGCCAGAATGGTGGTAATTGATGATTTTCGTAATTAGTGGAATGAACATATTCAATCTAGTACTCGATAATTACATTTATCATTCAAACTTGAATTTCATCTATTGCCTAAATACTTCTTGAACCTATTTTTTGTTCATTGCTTTTTAAGTATCCAGGGCCGTCTGAAGTATACATAATCATATTATTGAATTTAGACTCGAAAACAATATATTTAAATGTATTATACCATATGATGTTTGGCAATCTGCACGCACTTGGAAAACTTCCTCATACTATCGTGTAAATAATATACGACCGGACGCATAAGATAGTAGAATAATAGGCTTTCGCATGAAATCGGATATGGGACTAAAACAGTTTTCCATGAAAAACTTTTGCATCTGACGCTACACGAGAAATGTATATATCTAGACAGCAGAGAAACAGGAGGAATTTTGTTATTTTAACAATAATTCTTTCAAGTATCAACTGTTGGAATAATCAACATTTATACAAAAAAATCCTTCAAATCTTCAAGAATCCTATATATCTGATAGTGTAAGATCATTCTTCAATTAGATGAAAAAAAATCTTCATCGATTATCGTTATCCAATAGAAATTGAATTAATTGAATTCCATGTTGGTATACCGTCCCAAATTTGAACCGTTCTCATGTTGAACTCCTTATTCCTTGTTTCAAGAGGCTTATTTTTGAGGAAATAACTTCAAATACATCAGTTTTGAATTGAAATATATCATACGTTTGTTTTCTAGGGCATAATAAAAGTGATTACAATATACTGCTTATAATGTATAGTATACATTTTTATATGCCTTGCGGTGGCTCCTGGTTCTTCAAACTGTTTTTAAATTGGACTCAGTACGGAGTTGCATCATTTCAATATACTTCTTTAGATGCTCGCACTGTTTATCTCTAGTCTTAGAAACAAAACAACTTTGTGTACGCTGGAAGAATATGAAACGCAAATAATAATGACATGGTGTTTTGTTAAAGGTAGTTATAAAATAAATACGCCTTCAGCTTCTGTTAATTTCCATTGTACAATTACGGAGAACAAACATAGTAATATATTTCTATCTTTAAATTCGCATTACGGCAGAAGAAAATTGCAATTTGTCATTGTGTTTTTCATACCATATGTAGCAAAGACGGATTGGTGTTCTGTTATCGCTACATACAAACGAACTTTTGTGTACTTTTGCGGGTTTACATACACAGCTATATACTCTTTGTTTTATCTTGGGCATAATAATTGCAATAATACGAAAACAATTCAGATACTGCATTCTTTCACTTAATGAGACAATAATCAGGTAAAAATGAGTACAGAAAATGTTGACTTTTTTTCAATTTATGCCTCCCAAGCTTGTCAAATAGATTTATAAATATCTCATGTCTTATACAACATCATGCTGCGGACCAAATGTAATTTAAAAGAGAATTAGAGGGTTAAAAATGAAAAATTTCAGTGAAATGTATACTAGGTTTACAATATGTACATTCATGAATCGTATTCCATTACTTTTTGTTGTTTGCGCAAAAATGCTTCAAAGAATCATATTCAATTAGCTTGAAATGGAAATACTGTTGTATATATATATGAACTATGGATTCCGAAATGGAAATTCTGCGAATATATTTTTGAACTCCCAAATTCCATGTAGGCCTACTGTAGGGTATATGACAAAATGACATAGGCCAACCTATAAACTCTCATGAAGTCTAGCCTGGAATTGAATAGGAATACCTTGTAAAGTATGAGATATACATATAGCTTGAAATATTATATACTACGTTATGATATAAAAATTATGTCTGAAATAACCTTGTCCTGTTATATTACCTTATAATTGTCAACAGATTATATTAAATCCAATCAAATCTATAAAGTAATTACTTTTCTTTCCGAATGAAAGGCATCAGAGTGATGTGTCACAGAACAGTGTGTGTAACATTGTAAACACATACGTGTCCAGTACATACTGGCAGCTTATCCATGGTATTTAGACAGACGTCCAATGCACATTGCAGTTGCACATTGCACTTTGCATATAATGCCAGCATGTCAATCAAAAACCGGAACTAATCACCCCACTCTAATATATTATAATATGAGCCTCGTAAGCCGTCATACGTCACATCGAGAAGAGGAAAATGTGAATCTACTACTGATTAATATATACATATATACCATATATATATATATATATATATATATATATATATATATATATATATATATATATATATATATATACATATATATATGTATATATATATATATATATATACATATATATATATATATATATATATATATATATATATATATATATATATATATATATATATATATATATATATATGTATATTAATATATATGTATATATATATATATATATATATATATATATATATATATATATATATATATATATATATATATGTATATATATATATATATATATATATATATATATATGTATATATATATATATATATATATATATATATATATATATATATACATATATAAATATATATATGTATATATATATATATACACATACATATATATATATATATATATATATATATATATATATATATATATATATATATATATATATATACATATATATATATATATATATATATATATATATATATATATATATATATATATATATGAATATATATATATATATATATATATATATATATATATATATATTTATATATATATATATATATATATATATACATATATGTATATAAATATATACATAGTACATACCATATCATTGTTTATAGTATGGTGAGATAATGCCTCACGAATAAATATTACCATTTGCATTCATGATATTTGCGCGGTTCAATTAATTCCGCGTGGTTTTATAACAATGACGTTTTGATCTAGTGCGAGTGTTGTGATCAATGTCACAATACGTTTGCATAATCCAAACATCTAAACCTATAAATGCTCACACACCGAAGCCGCGTGTCCAACGTGCATGTTTGTCCAGTGTAGGCCTATATTAGAGAAGTGAAATTATCATCATGTATTCCCACTGTATAACTATTGCCTCCCATCATATCTAATGCATGTTCACAGATATGACGTCATTGGGGCAGCGAAGAGAAAACCAATGATTCCTATGAAGTTGGCATGGTTCTTTACGCATCTCGCATGACACACCATCTTTTCCTTCCGTATAACATATCATCCGTTCAGAGTTTCAGTATTTTAATGAAGAGAATAATTTTGAGATATTATTTTTAATACCATTTTTTAAGCAAACACCTTACACCATCAATGATGCTCCGTAATTCACCAGAACCTTCACTTCAGTTTCACTGTTGTCTTCTTTTTCTTGTTCGTGTTAACAAAACGAGATATTTGAAAATCTCACCACTTATCGCTCATCCTCTACCGGCGACAAGAAGAAGAGTTTTCATTTTTTTTCTAGAAATGTGACAGCAAATTATTTCTTGCACATCTAAATGCTTTGGAAATAGACGTCAGTTTGGTTCGAGTGAGTCGGTAGTCAAATCAGTGTCAAGTCAACTATTTCAAAAGATGAAATAGAAAAAACGTGGATGTTTAAATGTCGAGAACCCAGTTCTTTTGATTTTACCGGTAGTCATGGTGTATACTATCAACATTGAAATCTTCGAATAGTTGCTCTTGGTTTATTCAGAAGGTATAATCAAGGTGGCGCACCATTTTATGCATTAAAAAATCATAACATTATTCAATTAACTCATGCGCAAATATTATTGTGGAAAGATACATGAAGAGATAAATGGTAGATAAGTTGATAGACTTGAAATATAGATAAATGATGGAATGATGTATAAATAAATGGAGAGATAACAAATCGAAGAAAATGAATGAAGTAATTTGTGTATGCAAATCTAAATGCATACAATAATAAGATACTGATATATGTTAATTACAAGACACGTTATAACAAAGAATATGAATAACTGTAGTATCTCTCCGTTAAATAATATCTTTGTTAGCTGTAATCCAAATCGATGTTCTGAACAGTCCAATCTAATTTGTATTTTAAGTGATAGGCCTAATGACGGAGAACATTTGACATATTCAGTGCATTCTTTCTGTTATACAATAGGCCTACTTCCAAATATCTGGGACGATAATGTAATGTATCGAAGAACCAATCGCAATTTGCAGACAATTTTTACGTGGTGTCGGGTCGGACGAAGATAGGTGCTTGTGGTAATGCACCTTGTCTCCGAACTCTAGATTCCATCAGCATGTGAAAGTGTAATGATATATGGGATTGAAACCGTTGTTTTTTGAGGCTTCTATGTGAAAATATTGATTATTTGCATATTCATTTATAGCCGCCCTCGGCAGCTCTGTCAGCTGAGGCACCGCGCTTGAGAAACTGAAGTCACCGTTGGCGTGGGTTCGAGTACCGGCACAAGGTATGGGTTTTTGAAAAGTCCTTTCACTTATCATCACTTAATTCCTAATTTCATAATCACCTGGTCATTCGTACTCCCGTATAGCCTAGCTGTTGGTGGGGTCGTTGAGCAAACGATAATAATAATCATCATCATTTAACTTATAGATTACCGTGTTGATATTTTGAGATCCCACCAAAAACATATAATATTTTAGCATAATTGATTCAGTTACTCTATTCTCAAAGTTGACAACTATTTGTTATCAATTGTAGGCCTACAACCGAAATGAGATTGATGAAATAAAGAAATAAACCCAATTTTCATAAATGTGTAGCCAAATCTATTCGTCGGCAGGAATAGTAACGACGCGATCGAAGTTATTGTTCACAATTCTAAAGATCTTGATGTAATATTTTGTTTACGATTTTGTACTTGAGTGTACTCAAGCTATCTGTTGAACCAATCTGCTGATAATTCAATTCCAAACACCAGAATTAATTCTCAACTCATACCATATGAAAAAGACAGGGCACATTGTGGGGAATAACAGTAAATCATATCTCTAAGAGACATAATGGGCATCGATCTAATATTGAATTGTATATTTTCTTGAACAAATATGAACAACTTATATAATTCCGTTGTTTGATCTCGTCATATATTAATTTCCATTGCAAAGAAATATCCTTATTCCATTATATTAATTTGATTTCAATGATATTTACTAAATAGGTTTTGTCTTAGCAACGTGTCAGTGAATTATCAAGCTTGATACTTCAAGCTACAATACTTCAAGATTATGCTTCAAGTGCTAAAATGAAAGCCTTCGATTTTTTGTATCTATAGTCGTAGGCTTGTTGGCTTGAGTGACACTTATGCCACATCAATTTTATTGGTTGGTATTTTAACCGGATGTTGGCCTATCAATTGAATTTGTTTGATGATATGGTGAGAATAAAATAAACTCAATAAAACTCAATATGCCTTAAGGAATAGCTCGATTATCTGTGCTATAAGGTCAAATATGTATCATTAGTTTGATGATGGTCCATAACTTTATAAAGGAGAGAATTTTAAAAATTAAATGGATTTTTCATCGTTTATATGCTGAATAATTTTGCATCAAATGCTGATGTTGAACATAATAGGAATATTAATGATGATATGAATAGCATTGAATCGTTCAACTAAAAATAATAGTAAATACAGTCGGCTGTTCTCTTGAATTAAACACTGATATGCAAATCTTGAATCTAATTTACAGTCTACATGAACACTTTTTATTTTTAGCTGTCCAACAAGTCCCACGCATTTCATGAATGATCCTTTTTTGAGATTGATCTGATTCAATATTCTTGCAAGAATTCATGAATTGTAGTTGCATCTTTCTGTTTTTCACTCCGTAGATAAATATTGATCGCCGATCGAAATAACTCGTTA
>OZ023327.1:62893053-62895140 GCA_964007535.1 Brachyptera risi | reverse complement strand
TGTCTATTTCAGTGCAATGCATTTCCACCTTTTTCATGTCCTGCTCTAATATTATGTAAGTTGTATGTGTCAAACTACCATTGATCTGAGTGCAAAAATTGCTCCAAATGGAGGTATTTTGTATATAACGTGAAGAAAAATCGGATATATAATACTGGAAAATACTCCTATTGATATTGCTGCATTTGAGTGAAAATTCTGTATTTTCTCTAATGATCGAGCAAATAGAATACCAGTATACCAAATCTTTTGACGTGTCCACGCGTGGAAATTTATTTTTCACGTTTTTTTCCAGAATTTAGTTCTGTCCAGTTTTTAGAAGAGTTTGATTGAAGTTTTTTAATGGAAAGAATTTATCAATTTTCATGAAAATCCCCATAAAATGATTGCACTAATTTTATGACAAAAAAAAGTTCATATATTCAAATAGTATATGAATTGTGGTATTGATGCTATGTGCAAACGAATTCCCAACTGATTGTGATGATTTTTAACAGTTTTAACAAAAATAATGACCTCGCTGTCAACGCGTCTTTGAACCCTAACGCCAACCAACAAAAATAATTAGAATTTGATCTTTTCCCGCACATCTAACAAAGCACAGCTACTGCGCTTTTTTCTACCTACCTTGATATCATAAGTAACACATCAGGCCTATACAGTGTCATTAATGTTGATTAGTTGGTAGGCCTATATATCATTATCTGAGAAATGGATTTAACATCAAAAAGATCTCAAAATTATCCACAATATATAGCACTTATAATTCATTATTGAAGAATCACTCAGTTTATACATTACAGTACATAGAAAGGTAATAAAAAAAACATGAAACGTATGAATAATTGACGGAATCATCTCAACTGTGCATGAGGGATACTAATCATTTGATTAGTAGAGCTGTATTGATGATATCAACAAGCAATTGATATGCTGTTTTAAATTGTGGCGATTTCACTTTTGTGTACTCCCTCATTCATTTGTTTGATGATGGTAATTATTATTTGCTTAACGACCCCACCAACAACTAGGTTATACGGGGTACAGATGAGCTGGTGATTATGAAACTATGAAGTGATGATAAGTGAGAGGACGTTTTCCAAAACCCATGCCTTATGCGGGACTCGAACCCACACCCAACGGTGATTTCAGTTTCCCTCGTTCATCTCACATCCACTCAGTTTATCTGGTTAGCTTTCGTCACTCATTTGAATGTCATGACACATGCAGTAAGTCTGAAAGCAGATTTGGATCACTGCCACCCCCTAAGCTCAGTCAGTTAAGTTACTGGATAAGAAACTCAAGGCAAATCGGGCGTGGGTTCGAGTCCCATATAATGCATGGGTTTTTATCAAAATCATCCATCTATCATCTTATCATTCGTACCAAACTCCAAAATGACCTAGCCGTTGGTGGAGTCATCAAACATACTCATACAACTGCCTACAAAAAAAAGGTCTTCCGTATAAAATTAAAAAGCTACACATTTTACACTTATACCTTGAAAAAAATTAATGAATATCCAAAGATGTTTTTTTTTTTATTTCTCATGGAACATACGGAACATTCAAATGCATAGTGACAAGCGAAACATATTCGCATATCAATGCGTGTATTGTGAATTTGTTTGGAATGAGAGAGGGACGGATGTAACCCAACTAAATATTTCACACAATTGGGGATGTAATTTTCATGTTAGCTAATGGGCTTGGTTTCTGACCACTACACGCAACTGACTACAGAAGGGCCAAAAGGGGTGACAGGGGTGATATAAGGGAAGAGGGTGAGTTAGTGGCTGAAATAAAGCTTATCATAGCAATGAAGATAGAGCTAGTCGACACTCTCTCGGCTCTATAATATACATATACGACTTGTCCGACTACCAATCCACCCGCTTGCGCCTACAGCGTTTGGGATTTGACCAACGGCTGGCTATAGTGTAACATACGGGTGTTAGAGGAGTAGGTCTATATATACGGCATGCATTTAACCCGTTTTCTCCCTCCCCCTATACCTAAACGTAACACTATATAGCCTTCACTTCAAGTAACTAACTGATTGTTCTCTTCATCAAATTGTGAATTATT
>OZ023327.1:62883053-62888053 GCA_964007535.1 Brachyptera risi | reverse complement strand
GAAGGAAACTTCTCTCATCATAGTTCAAAAATCAAGTATCACCGATTTCTTTTCAAGTTTTCTTATTGGAAAATGATGAAGTTCCTATGCATGGGAAATGATGAAGTTCCTATGCATGGGAAATGATGAAGTTCCTATGCATGGGAAATGATGAAGTTCCTATGCATGGGAAATGATGAAGTTCCTATGCATGGGAAATGATGAAGTTCCTATGCATGGGAAATGATGAAGTTCCTATGCATGGGAAATGATGAAGTTCCTATGCATAGGAAATATTCTTTAAATGAGTAGAATATGTATCAATTAGTCCAACGTTGCATGCTTTCGCGAAAAGTGTATGAATGATCGCTCTAAAATTGCACATCGTATGTTTCGGATCATAGTCATTTGACTATAAAAAATGTGTTGAAATATAACCAAACAATATTTGGTGTAAGTATTGTATGATTGAAATTGAATTAACTTGCCAATTAAAATACCGAGGTTATCATATAAATATATATATATATATATATATATATATATATATATATATATATATATATATATAAATATATATGTATATATATATATATATGAATATATATATATATATATATATATATATATATATATATAAATATATATATATATATATATATATATATATATATGAATATATATATATATATATATATATATATATATATATATTTATAAATATATATATATATATATATATATATATATATATACATATATATATATATATATATATATATATATATATATATATATATATATATATATATGAATATATATATATATACATATATATATATATTTTTTTTTATTTTTTTTTTCTCAATTTTTTTTTTCTTTCACGGGGAAGGAGGGTAGCGTTCATCGTCTTGTTAGTTATAGTGACGATCAAAATATTTTTGAGCAATAAGGTTTATTTACATTTTCAGGTAGTAGGAAAAACGGAGAGATTGATGTACCGCGATTGTAACGACTGGCAAAAATATTTTTTTCCTCAGTTTTTCTGATAACCAAAGATATTGTAATGTTTCAAATAATCGAATTCATGAAAAAGTTACATAATAATGATCATTCTCATACTCTTCGCAATTGATTATTACAATGAAGTTTTTCTAAAATTGTACATATTTTTTCTTCAAACCTGAGTGAGTTGAAGAGATTTGAACAGTTCAGGGGGGGATACCGTTTTGTTAGTTACAGTGAAAGTCAAAATATTTTTTAGCTCTACGTTTATTAACATTTCCAGTTGGTAGGAAAAACGCAGGGATTAACGTACAGTTAGCTCGCATCGTGTGGCAATAATGTGTTTTTTCTTTAGTGCAAGTGAAGCACTTATTCTGTCTCTATTCACAGGGAGGGGCAAATAAGCATTCTGCAAAATCTTCCACTTAGTGTTTAGGTCGTTTGACCCATGAGTGACGCTCCAACACAAAATAAACAAAAACTGGAATTTCAAAGTACTCCATATGCACTACACAGCCTGCATTATAATACCTATAACTTCTGCTATTGTCACTATATTTGAACAGCTACGCCAGTATTATTATAAGCCGAGTACCAATCACATACATTAGTCTAATCAAATATTATGACTTCTTTTATTCTGGCCCATGTTCAGAAGTGGTGGTCAATGGATGCATCATCACGTGCTGTTTCAAACTCGAGAGCTGAATGTTTCGAGTAGATGTCGAGTATGCCTTATCTACCTTTGGACGTATTTGGAGTCAGCTGGCACGTTCGCCAGTGGCAGCCAGTCCGACACTTTCGAGTTTCGTCTATCGAAGCAGACTTTGTCGAGCAAGCAGTGAGGGCAAGGAAGGCAAAGGCAGGCGGGAAGGCTAGAGGAGTGTGATGATGGATGAGAATTGGAAGGTGTGGGTGGCTGTGTTAAAACTAAAGTGCACGAAACAGTGAGCGAGGGAGGGGGAGAGAGAGATAGATAGATAGAGAGAGAGAGAGAGAGAGAGAGAGATGGCGATGGCGATGGAGGCCCAAGAACGAGTGACCTCTTGTCGACGAAGTCATAGAAAATGTTCAAAATGAAGGATGACCGAAGTAGACCGGAAGTAAGCGAACAAGGAACTGCAACTTACCGGAAACTTGAAGTAGTCCTTAGCGTGGTCCAAAAGAAACCAAACTTTTTCCTCCCACCGTGTTTGTTTTTTGAACTCAGTGTTTTGACTGTTCGGCTATAACTGTGACACGCACATCTGTGGACTCGAACTGAATAGATATCATCTATAACAGTGTATAGAAAAAAAGAGTTTATAAATAAATACAAACATTGTCATTCCGTCTCATTTACAAGATGCTAGTATATAGTTTGGTCAAGTTGGTTCAATTCAATTTCAATCTCCCAATGATTCTACTCTCACATTTCTAATGATATGCACATAACGATACTCAATTCAAATATGAACAAATAATAATCAATGTATATGGTAAGGTATATATTGTAATAAGATAGTAATTTCTTTGAATATCAATAACTTGTATTTGTTTCGTGGAGCAATATAGCAATAGAAGATGGAATTCCTAGCTATGATGTATGTAAAAAGAAGAAAAACATGAAATCGTCAAATCCAAGTCGTATATGTCACACAAATAGAAGTTTTAGTTGTCAGCTTGGATATTTGTTTATTTGTGAAACTGATGAAGATAGTTATGATTCTCTTATATTTTTGACTGGCTATCACAGATTTTATTGAATATTTAATGAAAACTCTGAAATTCCTGGATGAGTGAGAGGAATCACAACATTGCTTGAAATAACAAAAAAGACATGAAATTTATCATTATTCTATTTATTCAGCATATGAGGAACTTAATAAATGAGGTGTAACTAAGTCGAGTGATTCACCTCTTTCGTATTCTGATATTTATGGTAATGACAGCTGTATATTAAATATATCCATATCTCTCTCTTCGTATTTATGTTCATGTTTCACATTTTTGTATTGTTCTTCTCTCTTTGGAATTATACCTCACCGCATTCTCCTCAACCATCAGTACAACGTATCATAACTTCTAACCAAATACTGATATAAATTTCTCTTCAATCAACACATGTATTATTATTACTCAAATTTTTTATTTTATTATCACTATTTTATTACTCAATCTCACTTTCGCCAATTGTGATTCCAAATCCATTGCAAGTTGCTTCTCCGTGATCATTTATATTCAATATAAACAACTATCAACAACAAATTATTTCACCCTCATTTATAAATGGTGTCTGGTCAAATGGATGAAAGGCCGTGCTGAATTTCGCTTAAAAGAATACATTTTCTCATATAACACCATACATTTTCCCATAAAGTTAGTTATAACTGAGACGAGTGGCCGAGTGAAAATACACTGAACCCATATTCAGGAGACTGGGATTCGATTTCAGCCATGGTGGACCATCCTAACGGGGGTTTTTCGTGGTTTTCCTCTGTCGTTCAGGTCAAATACTGAGATGGTTCCTTAACAACAGGCCACGACCGACTTCTTCCCACAATCCAAAAAACACCTGATAAAATAAAATTTCATCTCATCATCCCATCATCTCATATATGATTCACCGCCACCAATAGATCGTAGTCATCAGTACAGAGCGTCGTTAAACCCCATGTAAAAAGTTAGTTATGGCTCCCGACCAGCTGTTATCAACATTGGAAGCTAGCCCTGAATAAGAATATCCAGTTAATTTAATGGCAATTAATTGAATCAAATATCGTCTTCAATTTCGAATATATATATATATATATATATATATATATATATATATATATATATATATATATATATATATATATATATATAATATATATATATATATATATATATATATATATATATATATATATATATATATATATAATATATATATATATATATATATATATATATATATATATAAATATATATATATATATATATATATATATATAAATCCATCTATATATATATATATATATATATATATATATATATATATATATATATATATATATATATATATATATATATATATATATTCGCAGTTGGTTATCGTTTTCGCTCAGTCTGGCACTCCTTTGCCATGTGACAGTTCTGCACGTGACTGTGCTAGAGAGAGAAGAGACATATCAGACTGAATCAATATTTCGTTTGGACAGCAGTGTTGATTGAAGTTACAATAGCAAGTGGATGACTCTTTGGCAGGTGCCCACTGACTGGACAACTCTTCCAGGACACCCTCCAAGACAGCTACTCCCAACCCCCTCACCGCCACGATACCCACCCACACCAAGCCAATCCCCAACATCAATAGGGTGAGTTTAATTAAAGATTCGTGGCATACAAGTCCCTTTGTATTCACAATAATTGTGATTTTTTTTTTTTTTTTCTAATAACATCGAAACTTGATACAAAATCATTGTTCCCCAATTAAGGCTATGGATGAAAGATAGGATCGTTTGGACGGGGCACCACAAGGGCGATCTTACCACCCCATTTTGATTATTTAAAACCAATGGTCTTCAACACCAGGACAATTTTTTTTAACAGTGATTTTAAGAGACAATTTTATCATCGATTCCTTTGATTGTATTGTGCTGTTTGAAAGGATGTGTGATGAAAATAAAAAAACGTGTGGAAACTCAATCAAGTTGAAAAAGTGAAAACGTTGATACTGCTAATGAATAAATCCAATCAAAAAATCCAATTGTTTCGTTCTTGGCCCGTGTGAATGTATGCTGTGTGCGATTTGATATCAAGTGATGTTGTGATTGGTAAGTAAACTTAGTTCTTTCATCATTCTTCTGAATTTGACGTCATGTCGGATGTAGGTTTTAAGTCCCGAATAATGTATGTAAAAGTAATGTCATTTATGTAGGTACATCAGAATGGTAACTTCATTCATGATTTGCTTGATGATTGAAACGGTACATCTTAAAATCAATCATTGAACATGAAAATCAAATTCAACAATCAATGTTTGAGTTTTCTTG
>OZ023327.1:62838053-62880553 GCA_964007535.1 Brachyptera risi | reverse complement strand
ACACAATAAAATATTATCACTTATTAATATGAATTGTATCAGTACACTCTACTACTTTTCACTCCTTCCTTTCTTTTCGATAGTAATCTGATTATAAGATTTCAAAAGTGCTCACGAATCGCAAAAATCACTTGAAAAATTGACCATAATTGAAAAAAATCAATGCTGGGAAATTTGCTAGGATAAATCGCGAAAATAACTTCGAAAATGTCTGTAATGATCGTAGGCCTACTATTAAAAATAATTCTGGTGATGTCCATAGTGATCGAATCATTGGACTGTAAGACTGCTTGTCAGTATCAAAAATCACTTGAAAAAGGACATGGGTCCATTTCAAATAATTATCTGCGGGGCTCTGCTCTGAGAAATCGCAAGAGTAAAACCAACAAAAAAATAAAAACATATATATATATATATATATATATATATATATATATGTATATTAAATATATACACTGACATATATATGTATATATATATATATATATATATATATATATATATATATATATATATATATATATATATATATATATATATATCTATATGAATGTATATATATATTTTCATATATATATATATATATATATATATATATATATATATATATATATATATATATATATATATATATATATTTATATATATATATATATTTATAAGCCTCAACTAGCCCAGTTAAAGTTTGTCAAGTCAATTCCACTCGGGCGGGTTGTTAAAGGAGACAAAGGTTTTGTGAACATCATACGGACGGTCGTACACAGCAACACTTATCATTCGTACTTCATTCGTACTTCCAAATTTCGTGGATGTTGATGGGGTAAAACCAATGATCAAATTGGAATTATCAAATTATTATATATTTCACTTCAGTCAATGATTGTTTGGACATTTGAGCAATTGCGAAGGAGTAGACATACCTCAATTCTCTTTTAATATCAATATAGGCCTACTAGTCGGAGGAAATTCAATGTGGGGCCTACATTTGTTAGTAAAATGTGATTGTTTGTGAATCCATGTACTCTTTTCTGAATAATAATACTCATAATTTGGAATACTTGTATTTTTATTTTGGACTTAAGATCGGCCACTAACAAACTCTCGAAATGATAGCACATCACAATTTCTTGTGAGACAATAAAAGCTTATCAATGTTTTTAATTGAATTTTCAACCATTATCAGCTCATGGTTGAGTCAAGATGAAAGAATCAGGAGCTGGCATGGTACGTTCACGATAGGAATTCTCGTACTCATTTCGACTCAATTAACTTCTGAGACCAGCTTGGAGAGTGATAATTGAAATTGATTATAGAAATCGTTTCTATTGATCAAATAGCAATTAAGCCACTTCATTGTTATTTAATTATTTTATCCAAGATTGTGTGTTTCTCAGTTTAATTTATTCATCAGAAATGTTCTGTACATACACACACACACACACACACACATATATATATATATATATATATATATATATATATATATATATATATATATATATATATATATATATATATATATATATATATATATGTTAAATATATACACATATATATGTATATATATATATATATATATATATATATATATATATATATATATATATATATTTATATATATATATATATATATACGTGTATATATATATATATATATATATATTCATACATTGACGTCGGAACCGGTTGGGGGAGGGGGGGGGGGCAGGGGAGGCATTACCCCCCCCCCCCAATTTTGGCCCAGGAGGGGCAAGGGGGGGGTAAGAAAAAGATCTTACAAGACTCAATTTGAGTCTAATATATAAAATATATGATGTAGACCTACGAATGAACACACAATACAATATTATCACTTATTGATATGAATTGTATCAGTACACTCTACTACTTTTCACTCCTTCCTTTCTTTTCGATAATGATCTAATCATAAGATTCCAAAAGTGCTCGCGAATCGCAAAAATCAATTGAAAAATTATCCATATTTAAAAAAAAATCAATGCTGGGAAATTTGCTAGGATAAATCGCGAAAATAACTTCGAAAATGTCAGTAATGATCGTAGGCCTACTATTAAAAATAATTCTGGTAATGTCCATAGTGATCAAATCATTGGACTGTAAAACTGCTTGTCAGTATCAAAAGTCACTCGAAAAAGGAGATGGGTCTATTTAAAATAATTCCCTGCGGGGCTCTGCTGGGAGAAATCGCAGGAGTAAAACCAACTTCAAAAATGTCCATGATGTTTCAAATTCTTATATATGACTCCAAAACCACTTGTGAATCGCGAAAATAACTTAAAGAATGCCCATAGTTTCAAAAATTCCCTGCGGGGCTCTGCCGGGGAAATTCCGCCCCCCCCCCATCCCCCAGACCCCCTTTTCGCGCGTGGTAGGTGTCCAGCTGAGCGGTCATTTTATTCATGTAACCTGTGCGCCCCCCCTCAATACACAAATCCTAACGACGTCCCTGCTCAAAACTATACAATATCAAATAAGATTATATGCCAAATTTCATCAACATTTTTGCTTCTGTTTGAAGTGTGGGGTGCGACCAAAAAAAAATGTTGTTTCAACAGGTACGGTAGAATTACTTGTTCGATTACGTTAATTCAATCATTTTTCCTGAAACCACGAATTTATCCATAAAAAAAACATTTTTCATAGAGATTTAATTGTTTTCGTGAAATCAGCTTTAACGAAAAAGGAAATGTTTCTAGAAAACCCTTTGAACAACTCATACTGAAAATATTTGTGGCGCTTTGAGAGTCCCCCCCCCCCCCCCCTCCACCGTGGCTCTATCGTCAGGAATTGGTCTTGCCCCCCCTCCCCATCTATCAAAACGTTCCGACGCCCCTGTTTACATATATATATATATATATATATATATATATATATATATATATATATATATATATATATATATATATATATATATATATATATATAAATATATATATATATATATATATATTTATATATATGAAAAATATATATATTTATATATTCCAATCGATATTGTTGAAATTAATTTTCATCACCTGTGATGATAAACTGGTGGGTAATATTATATTCATTATATAATGAACACCTTGTTCGGAGAAATGTGATGATCAGACTACTGGGTGAGCCTGTTTATATCATTATTGAATATAAGGTGTAAGGTAAACAAATCTTCTATGTCAACAGAAGTTTCCCATCTTCGGTAAGAAATCAAACAACTTGCAAAGTATATACGTCAATACAAAACTGTCTGGCTATTTTATTGTCATATATATATATATTATGCAGATAGATATACACTCCACCTTAAACGTGCCTTTCGTATTATGGCGCGTGCAAGCAAAGACCCGTGTGCCGAAGTTTGGTATAAAGACTCTTGCAGAACACTATTTAGAGAATTTGGAATATTGACAGTTGTTGACTTATACATTTTCGGTACTATAATGTACGTACTGGAGAACAACCGAGATAGTATAACACATGACAAACTGCACGATTTCAACACAAGAAACAAATCCGCATTCGTCTTGGAGGCTCACAAGCTGGAGCTCTTCAAGAAAGGTCCAGTTTATGCTGGGTGTAGATTTTTTAATGCTTCACCTATTGTGCTGTAAGATGCCAGCAAATTCGTTTCCAAATATGTATTCAAAAAAAGACTACGCAGCTACCTAATTGAAAAATGCTTTTATAGGTTGGATGAGTTTTGTTGAGTAATATTATATTGAAATTTTTGTATTGAATATTTTGAATTTTTGATACACAACTTTCTTATGACTTTACACCATATCATGTGATGATCTACAAGGAAATAAAGCCATTATTATTATTATTATCACTATTATTATTATTATTTTTATAATTTGTACTAAAAATGTGTGAATAAAAAGAAATATAAAAAAAATTATTATTATTATTATTATGATTATAATGCAAACCACAGATAAGCCTGTTTACAGGCTTTGTGGAATATTGTGAACTTTTCTGTATAATCTTGAATTGACAAATAAATAAATAAATACATGTTATTTTTGACTGAAGGATATCAGCAAATAAAATTTTCATAATATTGTTATATTTCAATATTATGTTCTTCCGATAATATCATTCAATAACATATTGAATATTGAAAATTTAAACTCTCTCAATATTATTATTATGAATTGATATTAAAATATTATTCCACGTCCAGATGAAGCCAGAAAATTCACTGTCAATCAGGTGAGCCAACCACGTGCTTAACTTTTAAGTCCTAAATACTCTAATATCGACTTCAAGGTCCAGATATTTTGATTATAATATTCCAATTCATAAAATGTGCCTTGAAAGTGTTTTCTCAGACAAATTCCGTAGTTATAGAGAGTAGATAAAACCACTGATATCATTCTGAGTATTGGCAATGACGATATAAGTGGCGCAAATAAAAAGAAGATATTATACAGCCTTTTCTTAATATAAAAATATCTCTGCGCTTTCCTTACTCTATATCAAATCCGAATGAATCAATTTTAATTCCTTTGAAGCACGCGATGGACAATATCTGTGTCTATACAAAATTGTGATGTTGTATAATTCAACATTAGTATAGCTTTTGACATCCGATCACAAGGTACAATAGCAGTACTGTAATTATTTCAACGTCGCTGCCTACATTTATCATTGCTGATTTGTATCAAGTTCCTCCTAGTAATTACAGCGTGCTCTAAAGGAGTAGCGGGAGGGGGTGCAGCCTTTGAGGTCAGAGGTGCAGCTGTTGCATTTTGGGTAAGGGAGAGGGGTTCAATTCACTGCCTACAACAACGGCAGTGGAATGCATTTGCTACTGACCAAAGCCACAACTATATAGATTACAGGCTAAAAGACTCTCCCCTGTTATTTAGGGGAGGTTTGTTGAAAAAAATATATATACAGTTCAAAATTGTATAAGCCTCAGGGGTGTGTACTCAATTATTGCTCATTTGGGAGGTATTTATATATCTAGTTTGTCAAGTATCGAGATAACGTTTGAAACCGATTTTACGCTCAATTTAGCTTCCGGCTTGACTTTTGACTTTGGCATGTAGAGGATAAGAACATGCTCGTGTATTTTAATGAAATATTGAACGTATATAATACATTCTCGTTTTGTAGGATAGCCATCATGCCATAACGTTCCTGTCGTTTCCTGCCAGCACAAAATCCAAATCGTTCCATGCCACCGTTCCGGATGTCCAAACGAATGCTCCACTTACAATGACCCTCCCCCTTCTCTCCTCTTTCGCTCATTCATCACCATTACGTCATAAGAATGCAGCTGAGTTACAGTTCTCCAATTAGTTAAGAAGTGTAGATGAAATGACGTTTCTGACAAGAGATACAGGCAATGAGTATTGATTTTCCTTTACCCATTTATTGGGTCAATTTTCGGCTTTATTGCATTCGAAGGTTTAAATCGAGGTGTATTACAACCACCTAGCATCGCTCGCTCGAGAAGATAAAAGTGTACTCAGTCATTATTTATGAATGATCATCATCCGTCAGCTATAATCAAAATAAGACATTGTCATTTCACAAGCAAATTTTTGATACAATTGCCACTGACATTAAAAAATATAATGTGGCACATTCAACGCCTTTCTTTCCTTGGAATATGATTGATATAAATTGCCACCTCATTTATTCGTCAGAAAATGAAACGACTTCACATATTTAACCCATTTAAAATCTGATTTCAATAATTGAAAAAAAACATTGAAATATTAGCTTGAAATATTATATTTTGTACCAAGTGCCGTGAAGAAGAAGGGGGAGGGTGACTATCATTTGCTTTCACTATTTTGAATACTGCAGCTATCAGGCTATATTCGTACAACTATAGCGTACGCTCAAGTGTAGGATGCACAAGAGTATCAGCTATGAAGCCGAGAGCGTTGCATGCACTATGGCGATTTCATATAATTTTGGGTATCTTAAATTTTTTCTCCAATAATATATTTTTCTCTACAACAAAATTCAAACGTACAGTTCACGTAGACAATCATATTTTCACACTGGATCCCTTGTTTTCTATTGCCTCGTTATGGTTGAATCGGAAATTTTCTAGTAGTCTATTGTAGACCATTCTAACTCAAGTCTTTGATCGTATTAAAGTGATTCAGAATTAGTTTACAAAGTATTTCAAGCCAGCGTATTGTAGTATATTAGTGTAGCCGACCAACAAAAACACTCATGCAGTGCGCTATTTCTCACGGTGACAAACTATACCTCACCACAGTATACATGGAAGTGAGGGTCGAAACAACCCAGAGCAATTACAATATGTAAATGTAAATACTGTGGCTAGTTTATGATCAAGTTTATGTTGTCACCG
Source organism: Brachyptera risi (assembly GCA_964007535.1). NCBI lineage: Eukaryota > Metazoa > Arthropoda > Insecta > Plecoptera > Taeniopterygidae > Brachyptera > Brachyptera risi. The sequence continues at coordinate 62,874,210 of OZ023327.1, read as the reverse complement.
CGTCACCCACGTCACACACGTCGCTCAGTCAGTCCGTCACAGTGACTTCATTGGATCAGGTTTGATGGTATATGATATTATTTGACATATTTAGTTCCACGGCTTTGATCAAACATGTTGGGAGCGAAGTATGTAGTTGCAGGTTGGTGATGAGACATGTCTTAGTTTGAGCTTCATTGTGTCGGTTGCATCGTTAGGTGAGGAGAGATTTCTGCGATCTGTTGACTGGTATGTTGACCAGATGGAATATCTTCTCAACTATTAGAATCACAGTGACTGAGATACAAAAATAGTTTTATATAAATCAGTTGGATAAATGATATGTGAAACTATACAGCAAGTGCTCTAGTGTTTGGATACAGAAAAAAATGTGTATATAGTGACTATTTGTATGAATACTTCATATTTAAAACAAATTTACTCTCTCAATCCCGCGCACAAACGTCACAGAACAAAACATCCAATCAAATGGGCTTTGTTATGTGAGAAATTTGACATTTACCTATCATAGTATCTCTAAATGCCCACATGATGTATGGATCTAGGTGGCCTGGCGTTTAGCCACGCCTATCACTAGTGGTCAATTATATTTGCCATATTACATTTTTAGTAGAGAGTATTCTCTTGTTAAAAATATGCCAATTGTTTGAGGAAGCAACGAACGTTGTTCACTTATGACCATTTCCTTACTACGCTTACTAATTTTATGGCGCTTTTACTCTTGAAAGATCAAGGGAAAACCTGGAGTACTGTTATCTACACTCATGAAAATATAATTGATACATATCATTGAATAAAGTGTAATCAATTCCACTGATATATTTGATTGAATTATTTCCATTACATTCATAAAAATCATTATCCTCCATTTCCATCTCTCCATACTTTTATTCCAAGTTGATAATTTATCAAAGAAATCTATATTCTATTCGACAAAAATACTTGGAAGACAACAAAAGCTATGAACTTAGTTCCCAATATTCAAAGATATAATTAAATATGGAAATGACAATTTCATTGTGTGGTGCTTTATTATGCCACTTTCCAAAACTCGTTTTTCTTTTCAGTATGAAAAACCCACAAAGAACTGGGGGAAAAGTTTTGAATCACAATATAAAAGATTTCTACATGGAAACACACAGGGTTACGTTGAAGGGGAGGGTTTTCCTGAAACTGACTCGAGACAAGTGGATGCAAAAGTGGCTTTTTCATGTGTTTTTCTCACCAACTTTTTGGTACTAATATTATAAAATTGTTGGTTGTCAAGACTTGTACACGTCAACAAAAGAGTTGAATGAAGAAATCAATTTGTCACCTTCAATATTCATGATCCAGCAACACTTGCCTCCCTCTACCAATTGATAGGCTTTTGATTGATGGATTTATCAAAGATCTTCAATTCAAAGTGGTCAGTTCACTGAAATACTCGAAAATTCATCGAACTTTTTGTTATATGTATCGTATGCGGTGTAAACAGCGTGAATAAAAATGTCAAAGTTATACCTCAATTATTAGTACAGAAAATTGTTTCAACCGTTTCAAAATTTCAACTCCAATACATACGAAACAGTGAAATATGGTACAGTGCGATATCGACTATTGCTGTAGTAGAAATATATAGAAAAAAATCGTCTATTTCCAGTTCTTGATGTAATATTATTGTAGTTTATAGACCACTGTAGTTCTAAAGCGTTTCGTGAACAGTCCGACTTATTCTGTTTGAATGATGGGAAGGAGATACTAGTGGCCTGATGTGTGAGAGCCATCAAATAAACTACTTCAAAGACTGAAAGAAATCAAGGAAAAAATATGTCATGATAATCGACCATGACGAGAAACGAACCCGGTCTCCTGAATGTCAGTAAAGCACGCTAGCGTCTTCTCACGACGGTTCACACTTCACCTCGACGGTTAGTCGTTCAATGTAGGGGTTGATAGCAATGTGTAGAGATATAAAACCAGTGGAGCGTATCACCATACAATAATAACATATTTTAAAACTTGTATTTAATCAAATGAATACTTATCCTAAAAATATTTCATTTTTGAATAATTGATTAAGATACTACTTTGAATGGTTTCATCTTCGCCTGTTCTAAATTCTGATTTGTTTTTCATATTATTAATGGTTTCTGTAGCGTTCAGCTTCTCTTTCGCTATGTAGACACGACTTCACTTTCATTCAAAGTTCTTTCTATACTTTATCTAAGAATAACCCAAATTGTTTTTGTTTCTTCGTTTTCAAATGAAAAATGATGAAACGAATGGATTAAATTAATGTTGTTGGTTCAAAAATATGTAGAGAAACATAAGAGAGTTTCACACAAGGGAGTATAGCTGTGAAATAAATATAATGGAAAGAAGATATTCCACAAAGGAAAGTGATTATATATGTGAGACCAGCAAGGCACCTTTCGAAACAAGGATTTATTGAATATACGTCTACATTTTTCGAAGTGAATTGAAATATAAGCATATAATAGTGTGGTACATTTCTCGTTCATTATGTTCATGATTCATGAATATAATATACTGAGAAATATTTGTCAAAAATGAATGGTATTCCATCAAATATCGTTCACATGATCCATGTTTTTTTATATTCGTGACACAATGATTCTTTTTTCATCCGTTCTCTACTTCCTCGCAATCCATTCATCCCTAGGGACGTTATTACTGCGTCTCGGCGTTAACAACAATAGCAACTTATTTCTAACGATGACGACCATCAGGTATGATACCCAATATTCGAAATATTCTATATTCAGGCCTATATATATATATATATATATATATATATATATATATATATATATATATATATATATATATATTTATATATATATATATATATATATATATATATATATATATATATATATATCTATATATATATCTGTATATTTATATATATAAATATATATATATATATATATATATATATATATATATATATATATGTATATATATATATTTATATATATATATATATATATATATATATATATATATATATATATATATATATATATATGTATATTTATATATATATATATATATATATATATATATATATATATATATATATATATACATATATATATATATATATATATATATATATATATATATATATATATACATTTATATATATATATATATATATATATATAAATATATATATATATATATATATATATATAAATATATATATATATATATATATATTCACCAAGCACTCGTCTTCGACTTCGAAGAGAAAATACAACTCTCTATTGACTGTCAATCAGCTAGCCCATAAATGTAATCCATTTGACAATTTTCCAGATTATAGACCACCAGCTAAGAAAAAAAAGCAATTTATTAGAAATGGTCGAGAAAATTGTGATTGTAATTGTACAAGTTCTACCACATATTTACGGTTTACCATATGCAGAAGAGGAGGGAAAAGAGTATCTGGATGTCTGTAGAAAATGTGTTCACTATTGAACACTATTTGAACATTATTTATACAAATTGAAAGGATTATTTTTGTTATTTGTAAGTTGATAGTAGGTGAAGAGTTATTGGAAAGTACCGATATATAGAAGATTCGACTGACTGTCCTCCCTATGTATTAGTCCAAACATTTGGATGTGTCCATTCCCCAACAATCACGTGAGAAAGATCGAATTTTCACGTCTGAATATGGATAATAAGCTCAAACGTGGCGATCATATGAAGTTACTTACCTACCTCTAAACTCACATGAGCGTACTATGCTCTTAAAAATATGGCCAAGCTGACTGATTCTAAAACTTCAGTAACTGTGTATCATACTTATTTTCACTAAGTAATGATCTATGGTATCGAGTTCTGAGGAAACGCCACTGGCATCAACAATATCTTCTTTATGCAAAAAATAGCATGAGTACTGAATCTATAACTGGAGTGTATCAAACATCAAACCGCTGAAAAAACACTGTTGCAACCTCAGATGAAATAGAAAATAACTTGGTTATAATGCCTAGCTGTGAAAAGTAATTCCAAAAACTAAACGATATGACAATAACATCCACCTATATGTTCTGAGTTTCAGTCCTCATAAAAATGCAAAATTTGGATTTCACAATCATTGGTCATAAACATAATACTAAATACAAAAATATCGTACATTTGAACAAATATAGCTGCACTAGATGCAGTGAATGTCTTCAACATTCAGGTATAACTTATTGTATGATACTTCACTTATGATCGTCAAAAGTTTGGCACTCAATCAATTGAAGTATCTCATCGAAGAATTGCACTTGTGGGGTTTCGACCCCGTTGTCAATAAAGAATTAATAATAATAATAATAATAATAATAACATCTCACAATTAATCACTTTTCATACCGTGTAAGAATTTTCAGATACTGGATTCAGATGGATATAAATTGATACAATGAATTTGAAATGCATCAAATGCACAGCAGTGAGAATATTTCAATTAGCTTTCAATCTGGTTCAAATATGATATTGAATAGATCCACTTACGTGCCACGGCCGATTCCTTCCCACTAACCCAAACCAACTGATAAATAACCTCCCATCCCATCATCTCATATATCATTCACCGATGCCAATAGATATTAGTCATCAGTACAGTTCGTCGTTAAACCCGAATATGAATTCAGATCAATGATGTGTGTGTATGATTGAATTTATTGAAATATCTGTTTTGTATTTCAGATATGAATCCCCTGATAGAATAGAAGCATTCTATTGTAAAGCCTATTCCTATCAAATGGTATGCATGAAAACCGTTACATTCGAGCAAAGTTATTCTCGTTCAACTATTGGGCCTATTTCTTGAAAACGTTTACTATATATTATATAAGTGTTAGTGACAGCATGGCCATTTCGTCACAGTTATCGTTAAGTTCTTGAAATATACTTGAAACAATTGCGGGTCATTATTTTGATGGTTTGGAACCACTTGAAATACATTCAATTCAATATATTTGAGCAATTCCAAATTCCATCACCAGATTACAGCAAGACCTATCTCACCAAATCCATTCCAGTTCATCGCTACCGATATTTGCAAACACACTATATATTGAGATAGTATAAATATATATGATGACAATCAACTTCTATCACCCCAATACCATAAACCAACTAAACTGCAACTGCACTGACTCACTGAGAATGTAATGCATGATGATGCCATTGATGTGAATGCATTGTATTCACAGAAGAAACGTAGCAGCTATTAGAGGGAGAGAGAGAGAGAGATATCTAATGTTCTCGATACACAACGATAATAAAATCACTCACTCGAGAGATCACTTGTGTCACAAAAAGCTAGCCGACAGACCTAGATACTAAATCACCGTATACAAGATAAGACTTTTAAGATCATAAAGATTTGATTTCTTGTTTGTGTATGTCATTGTCAAAGACAAGGTACGGTGATGGGTTGTTGGCTTTTATTGTTCTAGTTTATTGATTGTTTGCGTTTCCAATTATAGAAGAAATAAAGAGTGGAGTGGTCAATCAAATTGTAGGGTATGCCCCTATAAACACGTAATGCAAGAAACTTGGTTATTCCATTGGTGTGTTTTTTATATCACTCTTTAATATGTGATTTATTGAAGTACAGACTATAAAAAAATTGTCCAATGGTAAAGAATTAATGAAATATATAATTCTATATGTAGGCCGGAAATGTGTCCGGTATAGGCTATAGTAGGGAAAAAAAGTTTGAAAACTGTGCATTGTACCATCTTAGTAAGATATTAATATCGTACAGTGTAGTAGAAGACATGATGTCTCGATTGACTAACTGATACAAGAATTGATAAATGTGTTCTCCAATATAAGTGGAATTGCAGTCGAAATTTCATCTTCATTGAGGTGAAATTTTCAGGATTTTGTAATTATTTATCTGTGTGTCCTCTGATTTCATTTGAAATATATGTTGTTGCAGCAAATTGGACAATATTAACGAACATGTGAATAATATAGCCACACAACTAGTGTTCTACCAGATATGATAATGAAGTAGGAAAACTTTCAGTTCAGTCAATTATTCTGGAATAAATTTGTCAAATTGGACCTATTCAAAAACGTTATTTTTTTAAATTGATATTTCTCTCGAATAGTAGGCCTACAATGAATATATGAATTCAATTCATAAATATACCCACATGTAGATCCGCATTATTCATCACATTCAATATCGAGTTAATAGTATCATGGATGTACATCAAGCATCATTAGGCCTACATTTTATCAAAAGTAAGAAAATAACATGTAATTTTAATATAAGAAACAAAACTTACTATTAATAGTTTACTGGTTGCCTTCATCCTATTCCCGCCAGTCAGATCAATGTTGAGCTGACATAAAAGAAGTACTTTTTCTTTTTAATGAACTTATATGATTCAAATTAAATTCATACCGGCATCAATTTGTGAGTGATAAAATATAGGTTCAAATAATTGTCATGTTCTTCGAACACCTCCTGACTCGATACACCAGAAGTGAGTATTTGTAGTTATATTTACTTTGGTTCTCTATAAATATGAAATAACACTTTCAACCATTCATTCATTCATTCATGCATTCATTCATTTCAAATCGTTTCACACGTACAAAGTGTCAGTAGCAGGTAGGTCCTAATGATGTTAAAAGACCACCCCGAAATACTGCCCTTCCTTTCTAACCAACCAAAGCCCTTTTATGTTCGAAAAGGAACTCTGTGACGTGAAATACAAACAAACAAGCAAAGCAGGAGGGCAGTAAATTTATTGAGACAAACTTAATTGACAACAACAACATATTGCGCTGGCTAGCAGTCCTCGTCATCGATGTGGAGGTTCTAAGTTCTATGACACAGTGTGTGAGAAATCGATGTCTCTTTCATACAAAACCATACACTTTCACATAAGCCCACCCTGTCTAGCGTTTGACCACTAAATCGACTTGGGAGGGAGGGTATTTTTGTCGCTATTTTCTTGTATGGGAAATGAAGAGTATTAACTTCAAGATAGAAGTCATGTCGCGCTTTCTATAACTCATGGTGACAGTACACACACACGTGCACTGTGGGTACTACATTGATGTATATGTATTGGTATTTACGTACACACAATATGCCTTTGCTTGACCAATTTGACCACTAAATTTACTTGCGAGTTGACGTTTTTTCTATTTTCTTTTGGGAATTTAGTTGTGGCATTTGCAGAGTATGCCATCCCCTGACTAAGATTTGGTCGTTTGAACACCGATGTTGGGAATCAAGTGAAATCCAGAACATGGCGACGCACAGAGTGATAGGATATGGCTAGTACCGCATTTGTGCCACGTCCTACAGCTAGCTTCTCAATTGGCCCCAAAGGGACTTGGCGTCTTCCTGGTAGCATGTCCCTTACGAGGAGACGACAAACTCTGATTGTTTTAAAACTGTTTCAGTCGGAAATAATATAAGTGAGAAAGTGAGAATATCGTTTTGTACATTTGAATATATGTTTGTTCCGTTTATCGTCGACATTGACCAAAGCGACATAAATACATGAACTATTTATATGAATATATTCGATAACTATACAGTCTAGTCAACGCTATTTAAGACAAATCATCAATATTTTTTGAATTTGATACATCGTAAAACTCAAGCAACATTAATATTCTTCTGCAAACGCTTATAATCAACTACATGTATAACCTAATCCTTCATTACGCAGCATAATAATGGATAAATTAGCCCACCACATATTTTTTTCAACTTGTGAAATGATAACGTGAGACTGGATTAAAAAATATACTGAATACTCTGATCATTGCAAGCCCAATGAATATCACTGTCACGTATATTCGTGGAATTTACCGATTAAATACTTTGGATATGATTAAATATCTGAGTATCCAACTTGTAAGTTGTAACAAATAAAAACTTGAATTTTCACATGCAGCCCAAGATGACTATAAAAGCAAAAAGTAGACGAAAATCACGCTATTGAAAAAATCTTTGATTATTATAAATAATGTTTGATGAATGTATATTACATCACGAGCTAGCAAGCTAAGAAGCAGCTTGATGTCATGAAGAATATGTGGATTTCCTTATTTTCTTGAATCATTCTAGAGTTGTGTATGCACTATGCAATATGATTATGATCCAGCTATTTAAGTACAGTCACGTTCCACATGTAGACCCTACAGTCGTTGATGCTGCTCTCTGTTTTTTTTTCAACTGGGCCCGGATTCACAAAGAGTCCTATCTTCAGGACGTCTCAAGTTAGGACCATTTTACTGAGTTAGGACCAATATAGGTCTTAAGATAGTACCATTTTAATTTTTACTGAAACAAGACCAATATTGGTCTCAACTCAGTACAATGGTTCTATCTCACGACGTCCTAAAGGTAGGATTCTTTATGAATTCGGGCCCAGGCCTTTATCTTTATGACTTTGCTTATTGTTTTTTTTGAATGAGCCTCATGTGATTTTATCGATTCTTTTCTATACTGACCTGACACTATTTAGAGAGTGAATCGTACAATGTCCGTGAGTTGTATCATATATTAGGCCTATAGTCGTGTGTATTTAGGCATAATATAGTGTCGCTGTGCGCGTATATATACATACATATAGGCCTATGTGTGGATTTCGTGATTACAGTATACTAGTTAGCTCGAAAAGATTCTTTGGTGTAATATTTGATCAGGTACAGTGGGTTTAACGACGCACTGTAGGCCTAATGGTGACTGAGATGTAATGGGTCCTGAATATGTGATTTTCAGCTTACAGGAATATTACATTCGACATTTCAGGAACAGTGTAATCAAGCTTGACCAATTGGATTATCGAACTGATATTACTCGTATTATTGTGATTCTAGATAATTTAAGTTGTTTTTAAAAAAAATGTATATAGATTTATCTGACGATTTGAACGATCTTGACCTGCTTATATAGTGAATGTAAATAAGCACCATCAATTGGAATATTTATTAATCAAACATTGACATTATACTTGACACATTTTTTTGTATTTTCTGTATTTTGAATTTCGATTGGGATTCAATTGTAGATTTTGAGTCAAGAAAAACACCGTGCCTCTGTGATAGCTCTTTATACTAGAGGGAACTTGAACAAGACACTGCGATTTACTTCTAGTAACAATGTTATAGTTTTGAGATTCAGTGATGGGGGTGTGATATATATATTATGTTCATATGCGCATGATTAACTGTACATTTTGTGTATACCTCACGAGTTATACGACAACATTATCTCTGAAGAGAAGAGTACTGGGATATTGTAATGGGTTTTTCAAAACTACTTTGGGAACAGTTTTTTGATTAGAAATAAGCGGTTGATTGTGAGCCATAAGCAGCTCCCCAACCAATAATACCATATTGTGAAATTTTGATTGGGCCAATGCAAAATATACATTTTTTGATATTTGTATACGCTGTGGGAATGTTTCTCAGGCTGTAATTGGTCTGTAATACAATCGCAGTTCCTTTACGATTGTCTTTGTATGAGCATTTCATCTCTTGATCTAGTTAATTATCACACCCAGATTTATAGTTTGAGAAATGTCAGATAATTTGTGGCAGTGACAATCTGGATTCAAATCACAGTTATTATTGTGTATTTTCATAGAGCTTAAAGTGGGTTGCATGTTATTTCGAGAGGAGACAGTCATGTACATAGTTTTGTTTTTGTTGGGTGTGAGAATTTTTTTTAACAATATTATTATCTCTTTCAGGTATATGTGGTATATATGTCCCATGTTTTTACAGAAAATAATAATATATAGTGTGATCAGCAAATGTAGTAATAGTGATTTGATTGAAGAGTGCATAAGTCGTTTATAAATATCAGGAACAATAATGGGCCATCCAAGTATAGGCTACTGTTCCGTGGAGTACACCGTGGGCCTACTCAATTTTACGAGGTTTATTAATGGTATTATTGATTGAAACAAATTGTTCTCTGTTTGATAGATAGCTAATGAGATGGTCGAGTCCAATTTCTCTATGACATATATGTAGAGTTTATACGAAAAGATAATTTGATTGATTGTTTATTGTTTGCTCAACGACCCCACCAACAGCTAGGTTATACGGGAGAACGAATGAGCAGATAAATATGAAACTATGAATTGATGATGAGTGGAAGAATTGTTCAGGAGAACTCACGCCCCATGTGGGATTCTAACCCACGCCCAACGGTGACTTCAGTTTATGAAGCGTTGCCTCAGCTGACTGCGCTACCGAGTGTGGCTGAAAAATGATGATTTATATGATACCAAATCTAATGCTTCAGTAGAATCTATAACACTTGCCAATGGTTCACTACATCATCTGATTCGTTGTGGATTTCATCACAGAATTTCATAATGCCATTTTGGGTACCTAATCTTGAGAAAATAGGTGATACTCAATTTCTGTTTAATCCATTTTTCGCAACGAGCATAATCAAATAATTGACTTTTCTTGATTTTACCAACACCACTGTCTTGCTGTTGTAACTTTGCTGCCAGTCATAACAATAATTGTTCATGCAGTAGAGTACAATATGTATATATATATTTATATATATATATATATTTATATATATATATATATATATATATATATATATATATATATATATATATATATATGTATATATGTATATATATATATATATATATATATATATATATATATATATATATATATATATATATATACTGATATATATATACTGATATATGATTATATATGATTCATATGTGGTTTTAGATATATACATACATATATATATATATATATATATATATATATATATATATATGTATATACAATTTCGAATCAAATCACCGAAGTGTGGGCCTTCATACCATATATTATATCAGTTCACTTGTCAATGTCACCAATGATTTGCCAGGGCACCGAGTGTTTTCAAGTTTATTACCTCAGAAGATCGTGCAATTGATATCATAATTAATTTATTCTCAGTATTTATATACATGGAATATGCTTACGTTAACCTCGAAAGTGGACCAATAGAATGCGTGGAAGCACTGAGATTAAATAGTCTATTGATGAATGGGATGAGAGGTTGACGAAAGAATATCTTCATGAATTTGATTGCAAACATTTTTATGCCATGCAATAATTCTTCTTTTTCATTACTATAGAATCAATCAATAGAGTTTTGACTGTATGAAATATACTAGGCAAACGCGAAATATGCGTTGTAAGATGAGCGAGATATCTGAATAAGGTATATAATAACAGTCCTACATTTGCTACTTTATCGACTCTGGTATTCTACACACTTTGTCCTTCATTTAATTGCTACTTCACCTTCTCTGATATTCTACACACCTTGACGAATAAGAAGAATATTTAATGCTTGGGCAAATATCGAATCTAGGAAGCAGTGAATCTTGGCTCATTTCCATATATTTGATGTATAAAAACAGTTATTTGAATTTTTTCTTTGAAATGGCTGGTTCAAATTGCTTACAAAATGGTGGTTATGTGTATCATTTATGTTTGAACACTCAGAGAACATTTTATTTTTTTCGGAGAGGTTTCATTTTTTCAAATTTTCTCACCCAGCCTAATCTTATGGGGTTTTTCAAAACTTTGACATGATATTTCTCAAAATCTAATCGACCGATTCATTCCAAAAACTATACAGTTCTAAGTTGTAAAAGTTGGCCCGTACAAAAAAGTTTCATGTTGATCAGTCAAACCTTGCGACCTGTGCAGTGCCCACAAACAAACAAACGAAAAAAAAAAAACACACAGACAAAGCCATATAAGAGTGGGATTCAGACTTCGCTACGCTCATCTAATTATTGAATATATATTATTTTTCATCTTCAGGTCGAGTGAAACCACGTTCTCTCACACGCTTTGGATATTTAAATCCACACAAAATTTGCACACAGCTCTGTGGAGTGCTTTTGAGAGTGGAGTAGGAAAACAGATCTTGGAAGAATTGAAGAGTCTTTGCCAAACTTTCATGAGCTATATAGGCCCACATCAGATCAATATGACTCTCGATATATTTCAGTGGATGTGACTGTTATTTGCGTGGTTGAAAGTCATTGTATAGTAGAAACAAACTACACCCTTATAGACAAAAGGCGTTGAAGTTTAGTGTCCATGTGTCTTTAATTCACCACTGACGAGACAAAGTAGACGAACTGCCGTTACCGATTTCGATGATTAATTATCTTTCAAATGGAAGAACAATCTATATATATATATATATATATATATATATATATATATATATATATATATATATGAAAAAAAATAAAAGAATATATATATATATATATATATATATATATGTGTGTGTGTGTGTGTGTGTGTGTGTGTGTGTGTGTGTATGAATACAGGCTAAAAATATAACAATGATTTATTTGATAAACCTTAGTGATTTTCTTTTATATATTTAATGTTCTTTTTTCGTTGACTTGATACTTGCATTAGTGCTTATCAAATTCTTGTCTAGTTTTCTTACCCAATGATTCAGAGGATCACTTAGAACGTAAAGTGTGTGTCTGTGTGTGTTGGTCGTGTGTGAGGAATAATGGTATGATGGAGGAGATGGTTCAGGGTGGATTACCAATCTCTCAATATGAGATATCATTCGGACACATTTCTGATCCACCCTCTCACTTTATCTCTTTCTCTTTCGTATTTTCGCTTTACTATATTTTGACCCTCTCGCTTTATCTTGAAGTGATTCATTGGATAGAGCAATAGGCGTATATTCGCATGAGATGAAAAGAGATGCATAGTGATGTGTTTGTGCAATACAGCTTTCCGTCAGAGTCTGTTCGTGTGGCAATTTATTATTTCGTTCTGGACACCATTCCTATGGAATACGTTGAGGTGCAAGGGAATCAAGAGTTGATTTTGTTCAGATACTAAAACAATGAATATATTGAACTTTTTGTCCATAACTATTCGAAAGAAATGCTTATAAGAAGAAATATTGATCACAGTTATATCATATCGTTATATCAATTGTATAATAATTGTGTACCATTATTGCAAGGCATATAAAGTGAATATTTAAATACACGATCTCTCAATTATCGTGTTAGCGTGAGCTCCATTTTTAATTTTTATACACTCTCTTCATTCTATAAATATGGCAGCCTAAGAACAATAAGCGAGTTTTATGTATGGATATGTGCGAATATCAAAGGTGGGCAGTAACTCCAGTATTGTGATAGTGTGATTGATCCATTCCATGCAAGTTAGCCATATAGTATAGGCCTTATGAATCGTGATTTTATCCAGTTTCATAATATGAAGATATGAAGTACCTGTGGTCACATAACATGTTTTTTCCAGATTTTTCAATTCCATAAAATCTGTGCATATCTCATTGCTACTTCTCCCGTAGATTCTATACGTAGAACTAGAATGCGTCTATTGCATTGAATGCTAGTTTTATAGTGCGTGAAATGTCAGTATAGTTTTTTCAGGATGCGTTTTAATGAACATGGCTTGATCGATCACTTCTATTACACTGCTGGGAAACGATTGATTCAACTAGTTTTGACCTAACACGGTTCAAATATTTTCGTTTCGGTCAAAATAGTATGGAAATCGAAAAACGCCAGTCATATTTGTTCATTCACACCGCCATGCAATATGTCCGTAACCTATAGCACCCCCTTTTATTATTATCTAACTTTTGATGACGCTAATCGTTTGTGCCACTTCTGTGCTGGTTTGTGCCGTTGAAATTTTCGTTAGTGCTGCCCTCCTTCTGCCCAGAAATTTGGCTAGGGGTACTCCAGCACCCCCTTTTGACACATTTGAGAATGCAACTCTACCAATCGTTTGTGCTACGTTTGTGCCGGGTGCCAAGGGTATGCCAGCCCCCCCCCCTCCCCCTTCCCCAACACTAGATTGAATATTTCACCATGCCAATTGTTTGTGCGACATTTGTGCCGGTTTGTGCCGTTGGAATTTTCGTTTGTGCTGCCCTCCTTCCTCGAAATTGCAATACATAAAAGGGGGGCCCCTTTCTTGTAATAACCGGCACAAACAAAAATAAACCGGCACAAATGTAGCGCGAACGATTGATGTCGTCAAACGTTTGTGAATAGTGGAAGGGGGTATTAAGGGTACGGTCCCCCCTGTAATTAGCCTACAGAGTTGCGGACACATGCACTCCAAACCATTTTGGCTTGTTTATAATAGATTTCAGATGTGATTTGACAAGGCTGAATCATATCTTAATCCGTGTTGGAAGTTGGAATTTAATCGGTTCTGCTCCAAATCGATGTTATTTTAAACCGTTTACGGCGTAATCGGTTCTACTCAACCGTTTCCTAACTGTGTGATGAACGAAGTCTATCTGATTTCAAAAGTATGAGGCGTTCTGGTTTCTAGACAGGGGCAGACCAAATCAAAGTAAATTTTGTTCTGCTTTCATAGACGTATAAGCAGTATACATTCCAGGAAATTCATTAATATAGTTATCATCATGAAGCGAAACAATGCAAGATAGAATAAAATGGAAAATTTCGTCAATTGCAAATTGATACGTCATTGAACCCATAGTTTCACATCTATTTTATTCTGTTGTATCAACACATTTGTACACATTATGTCACTCGTTTTGTGACATTTTTGATCCCTTGTACACTTGCGATCACACGAAGTGGTCGATCAATTAACATTAAAATGTGTCCTAAGACAAAGCTTCTGACATAGTATACGCACTTGAACTTGCGGACAATGTTATACGCACTGCACCTGCATTATAGGCAAAACTGAGTGGTGGAATATGCATATTTTTTTTAGAATTCATATTTAAATTCCGTAAAGAAATGTTGTCACTGCAAGTTTTCATAAGCAATATCTTTCGGGAGTTTTAATCTGTCAGCTCGCATCCGTGTACTGCTAAGGAAGTTTATAGTACCTGTCATAATTTAAAGGCAACAATTGACACACTGTACGGTATTCAACAAAATGCACATTATTGGAAGCTTTTATTTAATGTATATGTTAAATCACCACACACAGAACAAATGAATTATTCTGAAGATTATGATAGTTTACCCATTACTTCACGTTCTTGCTCGATCATTAACTGTAATTCCATGAGAGATCGACTTGGCTCCGACAAGTTGAGATGTGGTTTGTAGAGATAAAGTTTTGGGAAAAGACCGCGGAAAGAGGAGGGGGGAGGGAGGTAAGTGCGTGTGCATGCCGTTGTCACCTTGTCTTGTAAATTGCACCTTGTAGTTTGAGAGGGAACTCGTCTAATGTGTGGGCAGAACAGTATCAACTGCTGGCTGAAGCTGATAACCATCAACAATACCTGAACGTATAACAGCAACTCGTTCGCATATTCATCACGTTGATCGGCGAATAAGAATATCTCTATTCGATACGGTGAACAGGAATACAATGGAGATGACCCGGGTTCAAATCTGTATGGTGTTAATACTTATTCGAAATCCACGATTTTTTGGCAGTGGTATATAATGTCTAGAATTGTTTTGCACTTGTGGATGAGTATTCAATATCATATTGAATATATATATATATATATATATATATATATATATATATATATATATATATATATATATATATATATATATATAAATATATATATATATATATATATATATTTTTTTTTTATATATATATATATATATATATATATATATATATATATATATATATATATATATAGCTTTCACGGTTCTTCCACTTACTGGGCTTGCTTTACTGTAGCGACGTTTCGGGAAGATTATACTTCCCATCATCAGACTCTCGAACCGATCACAGCAACTCACCGACTCGTCATGCTGCTTCTGGTATATAAATATATATATATATATATATATATATATATATATATATATATATATATATATATATATATATATGTATATATATATATATATATATATATATATATATAAATATTTATATATATATATGTGTATGTATATATATATATATATATATATATATATATATATATATATATATATATATATATATATATATATATATATATAATATTTGGAGCCAGCACCAGGTCGTATCTTTCGATGTGCACTTATTTATCTCATTCATCTCACGATATTTGGTTCAGCATGCTGAAACCAAGGAGTAATCGTTCCATATGATGAGACAATACTGGAATCACTCCCATTTACGAATCTTTCTTTCAAACGTAATACATTCAATACATAATATAGTTAATTCGCAACATTCATTGCTGGAATTCACTTTTTCTGATTCAATTTTTAATTTCCAATCAATTTTGAAGGGCAATCAAGATCGATCATGAATCTGAAAACAACTGCCATAAGGGTTAAGAAATTGTAATTTGTATTTTATTCGTCTGTATCTTTACTGTTTGATCTCACATTCATCCAATAGACTACTTACATTAGCAAATCGTGATCAATTATATTCTAATTCACGATGGTCAAAATATTCTCCATTTACACTATATAGTTGAAGAGCATAATCATTCTATAGCTAACCAGTCTATCACAATTCTGCATTGTTATATGAATAAGCATCCAACCGCAACAAAGCAAATCTACCTATATCACTGTCTGTTCGAAGTTATTTTACACTATTTTCTGTTATCAATTATGGGTCCACTCATTTTTCATAGTGAGACGAGACAAAACATGAAAAGACAGGATATAAAAAAACATATCTCAGCTTCAACACGGGTTTAAGATCGTTGATTCCCCAGGATGTTTATTTGTTTCATTATCAGTTCAACTCCCGAGATACAGAAAAAAACAATTTTCCATACTTGATATCTCCATATTGGAGTATTTATTTGTATTCATTACAAAATAGGATTGCTTTCATAAATTAATGTGTGTTTGTATGGTATTTTCGATTCGAATGAAGGCAATTAATTCCAAGACACTCATTATTATATAGTCACAAATCTGACGTTTGAGTTCAATCTGCCAATTAGTGAATCTACCTGTCGATTTTATTTACTGTTTACTCAATAACATTGAAATGTGAATTATTGAATTAAAATGCATACGAAGACAAAATGGGATATGATACTCCTCATTCCTCACGTTGAATTTATGTATGATGAGATGTGAAAAGAACATTCGTAAACAACGTGCTAAGAATATTAGACCATTCAAGAGCATTTATAATATCAAGTTTTTGTTTTTGCAATACACCCATTGAGTTTATGACCAATTCCATGTATACATGAAAAGAGAGGAAGAAATTAATGTGTTGTATATTTTACCATTTTATCATGTACCAACAGTGTTTGGAAAATTGTTTAATCATGCATATACCGGTACATTCAATTAATTTTCTATATTTTCAATAATTATTCATGTATTTCATCCATCAAGGGTGACATGTGAGCAATAACTAATAAGAGTACACAATTATTTTACAAAAATAGTTCAGCTTATATTATATTATTGGCAGAGTTGTAATGTATATGATATCATTTCTATTCGGAATTATACATTTTTTTTCTCAAATTTGTTTTCTCATAACGTAGAAAATGGTTTAGCATGTGGCGAATGATTCTGATTTACCGATTCGGTAATAATGTATGAGGTCAAATCAAATAATGATGTAGGCCCTAGAGATTTTCTTGGCAGATGCAGTTTTCCATTATGGGCTCGGTAAAAAGTTCGAACTATCACACAGCATCATTCGAAATCAAAAAACTTTTCTATTAAATTAGAATATATTAAATGTAGGCACACTGAAATTAACAAGATGTATTAGAATTTAGAACAGAGCTCACTGTCAATATGAGGTTCTAACAAATTATTTTAACTACATTACGCAGTATGAGTAGAGTACTTACATAACTTGAGGACTTGGAAATGCATTTATTATAATGATAATTATAATTCCTAATAAATCCTTAGAAGAAACAAAGTTGTTTTGTTCGTAACTTTGTTCACGTTCAAAAACGTTCTACTTTAAGCCTGACTGCATTTTATACAACAATACACCTAAGGGTTTCTGTCATGCGTATATAAGTTAAATATATAACGAATATTAAAATATAAGAACATATTCAATGTAAAGGAACATCATTAGACTGAAACTTTATTACTTGTTGGTATATACAATTTTAGAATCAACCTTCCACCCCCTGACCCCAACTTGCAAATACCCTCGATGCCACGAGCTATCTATCATGATAATGTGCATGCATCTTATTAACAAGACGAAACTTGAAAGTTTTCTTCGATCAACTTTCTTGAAGCACTACGGAAATCACTGTTATTTTGTTCATTCAACTGAACTTTTGTGTTTAGATGTTGCTCATTGAATATGTTGTTGTTGATGATATTGATGTAAAGCAAGTAAATCATGGCTTTTATATAACATTAAAATAAATTTAGGTTTTTTCATAAGATAATTGTATATTAGGCGTATGTTTTGAAATCGAATTGGTATATATATATATATATATATATATATATATATATATATATATATATATATATATATATATATATATATATATATATATATATATATATATATACATATAATCATATATATATATATATATTCATATATACATATATATATATATATATATATATATATATATATATATATATATATATATATATATATATATATATATATATATATATATGTATATATATATTTATATATACGGATGTTTTTTGTATATATAAAAGATACGGGGTTATAAAACTAGTCCCTTCAGGGTAATCATTTTCACCACTGAAGTACTGGAATTATTAGTAGCATAATCGTTAACAAACAAGGCAGAATGCAACAAAACATAATGACGGTTGAAACAATATAATCACATCTCAATCTCGCGCATTTGATGACACAATTTGAGAAGAGTATATAAAATAAACCAATCATTCAAAAAGTGAGGTGGAAACAGTCAGATGCTACTACAAGCACAGCATCCATAAAGAGTGGAAGGCAAAAAAGGACGATATAATTCAATCGAACAAGAGAAAACAATTTTACGGGAAAATAAATATGAAAGAGAAGAAAAGATGTCTTTAGTCGGTGAGGAGAGTGGGGCTGAAAATGAGCTCCCTGCCCCGCAAGAAACAAAGGGCCTTATTCACACACCACTTTTCCTTGAAGGAGCCAAAATCACCTCGCCCTAGATGCCACGCATATTCCTTCATTATGCGTGACCTGATGCCGTGTGTGTGTGTGTGTGTGTGTGTGTGTGTAATATAGCCCCAAGTGTAATTTATATGAAAAATGTTATCGACACAATATCTCAAAATAATTCTCTCATTATGAAATGTTCAACCATTCAAACTGTAATCGTTCATTCACTTATATGGATATGTTTATTTGACGATTTGTAAACATATTCATTCTGCTGAGGTGCAGTTGGCCTACCTCCATTGAACGTACAATTACGCTATACAAAATACCATATACAAATACCTGTAACAGAACAGCACGATTATGATTAAAAGTTGAAAAATAAACTGAGCACAAGTGAGAAATAAGTGATAATATCTCTTCCTAACCCACGGCAATTTTGATATTGCTGATAAGCCTCAAACTGCACGTTATGTGATCATAGTAGGCTTATGACAAATTTGATATTGATAACAATGATGAAAAAAAACGTTCTATTGAAGTCAAAATTGAATACTTTCAACTTGAGTCTAAATTACGTCATTTATCTATCATGATCGATATTGGATGAGCGTAAACGAAATCTCTATTTTACCGTACTTTGTAATACTTTTTTCACACTCCACAGGTCAGAATGAAAAATAAATTGCTATGAATTTCGGTGTGCACGTATGTCATTATCCAACTTAGTACCGTATGGTTTTTGTATCCCGTTGACACTACGTTCACTAGCTGCTGCTCAGCAACATAATGAGACGGGAACGAATTTAGTACTATAATAAGTGACACCAAGCGCTATAACTTCATTCTGTAAACACATTCAGCGCTTTATGTCAATACTAACAGCCGTTGGTGAACATAGATTGAACAGGGTATCAGGATAAATCGGTTCGCCTTCATCAAAAATTTTGAGAAGATTCATAAGAAGAATCCAGCAAAAAAGAATGATTTTTTAAAAATCTTTAAAGGTGTGAATTTGTATTAGATTTAAAGGTTAAACACAAGATCAATGCTGCATTTCTACACATCTGTGTATAAATTGTGTACCGATTTCCTCGAAAGAGGGTTAAAGGAATAAACACTACTACTTCTACTACTACTACTACTACTACTACTACTACTACTACTACTACTACTACTACAAAAACATGACAGGCCGTTTTGAAGGATACAAAATTGAAAAGATGTGCTACCTGATGAATGAAATTCACCGAAATATTCCATAAGTACAATTAATTATAGAGCAGCTTCACGAAGGCATGTATCAAGTTACTGGATACAATGGTTTCCAAACCAAGATGTGCAGATTTCGAGTGAATATATTTCTTACATATCTCACTGATCGTTACAAATGTTATACATATGCTACGTTTGACTAATTTAAAGAACTGTGTTCTCTATAAATCCAAATAATTTCGCCCATCTCCTTCACAAGTCAAAGTTCCAACGACTACAAACCCAACAATGCTATTTAACCGACCATAGCACTGCATGCTGATAACAACCACATCATACTGCTATGTAAAAGGGTCAGAATTGTAATTAACAATTCTCTCCTTTTTTTTATTCCTCTTGTCGATTTTACCCACACACATATTTCTGTGCACCACATCACAGCCCTCAGCCCCTTCCACTTTCACCCCCTCCTTCCCCTTCCAACCGAACAGCCCACTCTTGGCAAAACACAGCAATGTTTTCATATCTCGAGGGCATATTATTATAACCGAACTCTTCTGGACCCACTCTCTGCGCCATCCATATCTTCATGACCCTTGCCCATTTTGGGGGGAAGGGTTGTTGCCCCAACATTTACATACAATCCATAATGATACCTCATACTTCACGTTTCCATATGAAGTGGCCAGTATGTTCTGCAAAGTTCTATCAACCCAAAAAGTGGTATTTGGTTGGACAGGATTTGTAACAAAACGTCCATTGAAAATGGTTGTCTCAGATGATTTCTTCATAAATTGGGAAGGCAATAGAAAGCATTGAGTTACCAAATATAAACAAAAATATCAATTTCACAGTATTACTTTATAGTTTATATTGATGATAATATGATTATTCATCACTTCACATGCGTCACCATTCACAAAACATTCTACTTTGTGTGACGTAAGTTGGCGTATCTGGAAAGTGAAACTAATTGCAGAAAAACGATATATTTGAGTATCATTCAGTCTTACCTCTCAGTCTTCTTTCACATTTTGTTTTGACCCCTATTCCTGAGATACATGAGATGTGAGAAAAATAAAAATGAGTGAGAAAACGATTATTTCACTTAGAATGGCCGATTTATACTATTATCAACCGGCCATTTTAAAGTGAGATAATCGTTTTCTCACTCATTTTTATTTTTCTCACATCTCATTTATCTCAGGAATAGGGGTCCAGCTGCTATACTATTATATTCTGAGTGATTCGGATGTGTGCTTAAAACCCAATACTAAATTAAAATCCCATATTTCATTAATTAACTTTCATAATTTCAATGAAAGACGTCATATCTACTCTAACATCTACTCTATAAATTGTATCTACTAATTAATTTTATATTCTCGTTTTAATTTGTTTTATAAAATTATTAATTTATTTAACTGATTCTTTTTTAATCTCCCTCTATTAACTGTACGCGCCGTCTGGAATTGGAGACTCATGTGCTAGAACAATAATATTTCGCTCTGGGCTATTCATTAGTTACAGGTAGTCTTCATCATGATCCCATTCTTATTCTCTCGTCTTAAATGAAGTCGCTTGATTGTGTTCATGTGCAAAGAACCATTATCATTAATTAAAGAAATGCACTGCATTGAACAATGGTCATATGCCAGTATGTGGTAACCAAAGGTATATAACGTAACGAACAAAACATAGGGCTGCACAAATTCGTCATTATTCCTTTACTTATAAATTGAATATTTTTATCAATAAAACGTGCTTCTAAGAATTTGATATACAAACCGTACTGACGCTCTCATTTCCAAAGACCCAAATTAATATATGAATTGTAATCGATAAATATCAAAATACATCTTTACTATGAAATAATATGGATTACTTCATCACTTTTCACATGCAAGTATTTTTCGTATTTTTTCCTCAAAATTGAATGTATACATAAACATAAATAGTATATCTAAATATTAACTTTGTTCACTCCTGATATGAGATAACTAGAATATGAGCTTAGTGCCTTCACCCTGGTTGGCCATTAGTTAGCAAGGCATTGCTGACCGACAAAGGAATGTCTGGACAGTGAATGGTTTGGAAAGGATGGGTGAAGGGAGGAGAGAAAAGACTAAAGAGAGGCTCCGCTATAGTGCATCGAGTTAATGAGCCATTAAAAAATGAAGAAGTTTTCTAATATGTACGTGGGGGTCATATATCCACCTGACATCAAATAGATTATGAAAAGTATCATACCTTTTGTATACCTTGTTTTTGCTTGATTGGAGAGTGTTTTATGTGTACGAATATATTCGCACGCCATATCGTGTGATATACGGTGCAAAGATTCAAACATAGCTACAAAGAGCTATCCCAAGACTCATTTCTAAATACTCATAGTGGGTTTGATGTAA
The DNA here is from genome assembly GCA_964007535.1 of Brachyptera risi. Lineage (NCBI taxonomy): Eukaryota > Metazoa > Arthropoda > Insecta > Plecoptera > Taeniopterygidae > Brachyptera > Brachyptera risi. The sequence goes on along the minus strand of OZ023327.1, from coordinate 62,851,477 downwards.
AAGCAAAATCTATTTGGCCTGCTATTTATTGAACTCGTGTGAATAAGAAGACGGTGAGTTTTCGTTACTCAGTCGAAATGATTGGTTATTAACATTCTTTCAAGAGTTCTCCATTCTCAAGTCCTCGTATACTTCCTTGGAATACCAATATTTCTTCAATTCAAATTGGTTGAAATGAAAAATTAAAACAGTGAAACAGTTTTTGGCCAGTTCCCAGTCAATCTTTGGATATCACTATGACCATGAGTATCCGCAACTAGGCGGGGATTGCAGACCTGTTTCATTTTTGGCGTCTTTGCTAACTCCACTAGCGAAATTATTAATTATCTCATTTTATATGTCGATTTGAATTTCAAAATCGGAGTTTTCATAGATATTATATTTGGTTTTACTTACTTATCTGAGACTACTTTTCTCATCATATACATATTTATATATTCATGGCATTAACAAAGCAGTTTGAACAAGGAAGAATTTTTAATTTAAAAATCAATCGTTGCTATCAATTTCTATGATTTTTCATATTTCACCAACAAATTGTAAGCTTTATGACGTGATTACGAGCAATTTCTCGTAATATTTCATATAAATTTGATGTTTTATCGAATTCACACTAGGTCACCACTCCTGTTTCATCATAGTCTAATAAATATGCTAAATCTATATATTTTTTTATAATTTTCATTGATGTTATCATCATCATCCCTATTATTTATGATAGAAAGGAGTCACTAGAGAAGCACAACTACTGTCACCTCTTTTTGTTGCTGTATTATTTTTGCTCACAACTTTGTCACGTGGAGTTAGTATCAACTACACGTAGTAATAATTTTTTCAGAGATACTGAATCAATTTCTTGAAAAAAAAAATCTTCCCTGACAATAATTAGCCCACACAATGTTATCTCATGAGAATTTTTATCCTCCAAGCTTAAAAGAGTTACAATGGAAACTTTGATGCATTTAAGTGAATTCTGGAAACATTGTTATTTCATAATAATATTTAATTAATATCGAACAAAACCTAATTACAAGCTGATGTGTCATTTCCTATATGCTATCTTTTACTATGTGTATTAACTATATCAACTCGTAGCTCTGGTTTTGTGATGAGCAAGTTTAGAAGTTGAAATATATCAAGAAACAATAGCCTCTTGAATTTTTTTCTTCATCAACATCGAAACATGATACAAAGTCAATGTTTCTCAATTAAGGCCATGGATCAAAGGTAGGATCGTTCGGGCGGAGCGCTACAAGGGCGACCCCAACACCCCAAAGAATAATTCAAATAAGATACTAACTCATTCAACAATGAATAATCGTATAAATGAACTTGGAGTGAATAACTTGAAACTAAATGATAATCAGGCAGCGGAGGTGAAATATCACAGCCACACATTAATATTACATACATTTAACACCGGAACCGGATCTGCTTACTACTCATACTACCTAATGAGTTGAGAAAACGTGTTCGAAAAGGAAGCCCACCCATACTTCATAGTGAAGAGCTGGACATCCTTATGTTTCTATATATAATGTAAGATGACACTGACAGTCCGTTCGATGCCAATTGATCGTCATTTTCAAACAACGATCATTCAAACTTCATGAATTGCATTACATCAGATGCTGACGTAGAAGAGAGACATAGGGTCAAAGATCAAATTAAACTGACATAAGAATATATTTTAACTAGTCTTACATTTCTAAGAAGCTTTCTGTAATCATTTTTTGAAAAATTCCTTCAGACTTTTTGGTATGGAAGAAAATATTTTCGTTATTCACATTTATGAAATCATAATTATTGTGTCTTATTACAAAACCGTTTTCAATAAAATATGAAATGTGAAAAAATCTGGATCTTTCGAAATATAATGAGAAAATCCATCCACCTTCCTATACTAATTATCAATTCATCATATGAGTGATCATATGAGTATATATGAGTATATTATACTTATCTCACCTTTTGGTCAATAATTTTCTGTTATTGATTGATTGATTGATTGATTGATTGATTGATTTAGTCTTTATTAGCAACAGAAAATGTATTATATATTTATATATTTTATATATTTATATATCTATAATTTATATATTTGTGCAATCGTATTTGTCTTCTATCAATTTTAGTAAGCATTGTATATCCCTATTTCTGTGAGATGATGCAATAACAAGTCTTAGTCACACCTGTTGTTCACGTCTCAATAACATATAGCTACAGAGCCAGCACACAGCGTTTCATACGTGATAGCGGCTAGAACCTATCGATAGAAAAATATACCACCCTTGTTTTAACAGAATAACTAATTATCCATACAACGCTGGCATTGTCGAGTACCCACGTGCGTAAACGAGTGACTGGGCGGTGAGGGGACAAAGATGCTAAAACTCCTGCAGTGTCACGTAAGAATGACAATTCGAGGACTGCCGCTCTGCAACGACCGGTAGCTCTTACTTGTGGATGGGAATTGGGGAAGGGGAGGTGAAGGTGGAGAGAAAGGTCTCTCTAGGACACAATACCAATATGTCCATCTCATTCCGTATGCACTAGCGAGTTCGTTTGTGGACTTGGAAAAGGAACTGTTACCGGTTGCCCCCGTGTGCTGAATACTAGTCACTGATTAAAGTTGCCTTGGTGGCGTCTCCGGAATGGATTTTCTTACCCCGCGTGTCCGATTCAGCATCTCTTCTCCCCCCCCCCCCCCCACCGGCCACCCCACACCCACTACCTCTCACCCAACTCCTCACAGTTTCCTTAACTTTCAGGTTACCATAGCAAAGTGAAGTTTTCTTCAGGGAGTTGTTTGTGGTGTACTGTCGACTGCGTTGCGGGAAACAGTTTGTCAGCCACTGTGAAGAGATCTCATGAATGAGAGGTAACCGTTCACCGCACTGTTGCTGAGTCGCGGCGCCGCCACGTCCGTATGCCGGCTTCTTTCTTCAGAATTTAGATAAAGTGTAACCCCCATCAAAACAAAAATTGTCAGAAAAAAGAGATACGGCCAGTGTGACATAAAACTGCATTTTAATATGGTGATGCTTAAAATGTCTGCCAAGCATAATCATTTGACTTACTTCAGGGTTATGACCTAGAGGGTTGGGGCTTTCAATAAAAAATGCACTGAAGATTGAAAGTAAAAAATTTGGTATTCGGAGGGAAAATTAAGTGGAAACTGAATTTCTGTTCTCTAATAACCATGCGCAATCAGATCAAGCCCACTCCTCCTTCCACTCGAAACCCCTCTCCCAGGAAACCACCACATCACCTATATATACCAACCAAACCATCCTATATACCGTCGTTACTTATTGTGTCGACCGATTATCATTCATCGAGTACCACTTCCCAACGACGAGTATTGCTCCAGCAAACATTTTTTTTTGTGGGAAAGGCCCATATGTTACACGGTTATGCTGAAAACTTGTTGAAGTTAAAACATCCACTTCAATACGTAATATAACAAAGAGTAATAATAATTTCAGGAATCGATATTGAAAAAATGATAACAAATTTGAATCTCATAAAGAACATCTTCGGCAACTCGTTCGGCAAACAAAATCTCGCGCGCGAGTCTTTTTAGTCGCCCGTCAACCTGCCGATCGACTAGATTAGCCATTAAGGCGTTTGGAAAGGCATGGCTAGAGAGCAATATAAGTCAACCGGCATATTGGTTCTCTCTCATGTGAGCCCCATATGTAACTAATTAGTTGATATTTCATTAGTCGTAACCTAAATGTGCGATCCAATCTTTCAATCTTACCCAAGTCTCAGCAAGTCCCAGCTGCCGATAAAGGTCACTATAACTGGGAAAGAACATTTTCAAACACTGCTCGGTAGGTCCGGTATTTACTCCCTTTATGCCTCAAACCTTTAGGCATCTGTTCACGAGGTATATATGGTTCACCAATCACCTTGGCAACAAAAAGCATGCCTGCCCGCTCTGTAAGACGTGACAAAAATATGTATTTTTTCAGTTATAGAAAAGAAACTATAATATCTCATTTCCAATAATATTGATATCATTCTCACGGATCTATCAAATAAGATTTATAGTTATTTACTTGTGACAATTGTAGAGGACAATTGTAGACAATTTTAGTAGTACAATTTTATGAAGTATTCATGAGATATTACTTTGGTGAAGTTGTTGATCGCCTTCATTTTATTTCACATATAACGCAATTCACAAATTTTACTTCACAATATCTAGTTTTCTATTATGTGAAATGTGTATCTGAATGCACTCATTGAATCAGAAAAATCGCTTCTGCTTTTCTATTCTCCATATAGATTCATCTCTAGGGCAACTTCACCACAAGTAGCAAGGCTAAATTGATAAAAGTAAAAGAAATACTCAGCATTTTACTATTTGACATGATACATGAGAGCAGAAACTTGGACTTGCTTTTCACTCTATACAGTATACACTCACTATACATGACCAAGGCACAAAAAAATATATGTGGAAGAGCTGAGCTTCTACGTAGGTTATAGGCTATATACCTTCAGTAGAAGACATGTTTCTTTTTTGCTCCCCATGAAAATATTATCATGATTTAAAAAGGAGTTACTACCCAACTAGATACTGACAGCTTTTAATAACAATGATGATACATACATTTTTGTAATCAGATGATAATTAATAATTATTATTATCATTGCAATGTGAATAGAACAATAATGAGAAAAAATGCTACAATGATTTACTATTCTAACTAGCCAAGTTAATGGGATGGGCCCCCCAGAGTTTGGAATAGAGCATACCAACACACATTGCTGAAATACAATGGAAAATATGAATAATCCCATTCTTATGAACTTTCTTCAGTACGAATTGCAATGTCCAAAGTGCCTATGTCTATAGCTATACATTTATACGCGCCTTTGTATCTATAGGTGAAGTACCGTATCAAATTAATCTCTGATTCAAGAATTCAATTTTATTAATTGATGTAGGCCTACATTTCGGATGAATGAATAATCTCATGAACAATTCAGTGAACAAATATAGAATGAATGAATGCATGGAAGAATGTCAAAGGATATGAACAAATGGTGAAACGAAGAAAATCAATAATTGATGATGAAAAAGCAATCGAATGAATATATGAAAATATAACAAAAGAATCGAATTAAACAATTATCTCATTGAAATTAATTACCACAAGTGGTAAGATAAGGTTTAAGGTCACAGGCTACTTGCTTTTGTCTCTAGTTTCACTCCATTTCTTCTGGATATGTATCACTTATATGAAGCTAAACAGACCAAGGATGTGCACACAAACAACGTGAATAATCTATGGCACTGCCTCACTTTTCGTAAGACAACAGTTATAGAACTAATCAATTCGAGAATTGTATGGAATACCCGTCTAACATAATGAACTTGATAATAATAAAGAGTAATTACTGAATGATTTCATTAATCACCTTATAAAAAGTCATTAAATGGAAGGGGGGATCCGAGGGCTCAACAACTCCTGGAATCAGATGTATATAACCAAAAAAATCAAACAAAAATGATCTGGAATGAAAAAAAATGAAAAAAATCAACAAACTGAAAAATTGATATAAAAAACAGCCAACGGATAAAAAGAAAGAAATCAAGTGGAGTCTAAGAATTCAACGAAATGAAAAATCACCAGAATCAAGTGAAATCAATAGATAGCAAGGCAAAAAAAATGAATTTGATGAAAAATATGAAAAAAATATTACTCGTGATCTGCGGATCACGTGTTGGCATAATCAAGAAGAAATCGACAGAATCGAACAGATTACATGTTATCACATGGAATCAGAAGAAATCAAGTGAGATAGTAAAAGAGGAATAAACAAAAATAGCAGAATGAAAAAATTGGAACTACGTGGAATCGAGGAAAAATTGAGTGGAATAAATAACAATGGAATCAGAATAAGTCGATTCGGAATCACGAAAATTCAATGACAATCGCAAAAAATCTACGAAATGAACAAATCAACGGATTCACACGGAATTGGAAAAATCAAGTGGAAAAAAAATGCCGGTATAAAAAAAAGATACATGGACTTTTTGAACCGTCTAACCGACGCAACTCTCAATACATCTTACTATAAACGATGGAATAAAAAATGAGCAGAAGCCCAGAAAAATCAACGTGGTTCAAGTTTGAAACGATATGAACATCACCGGAATCAAAAATCACTAAAAACCTTTTTCACCATAGAATAATATTCACTATACCTCTCTCTCCCGTCCACAGTATTAACCCTTCGTGGTCATTATGTGCGCTTTCAAAACTGAAAAATAGGTGAATACATAATATTATTAAAAAATAATCCATAGCCCGGAAATGCATGAAACCATCTATCTATTGATATACAAAATTCTAGAAGAGAATTGTCTATATACGTATAATACGTATAATCAAATGTATAATACAGCGTTGAACACCTCGTTAAAAACAGTATTGATCTGAATGATATCAGAAGGTTTTATTTGCCAGAACGACCACCATGCTTAGTCTAACCTTACCGTCCTAATAAATTCAATAATATTAATGGTAATAAGTAACATATCAAGTATTTTCAGCCGTCTTTCTTTGTCTTTTGCGCGGTCTTTTGTATCGACTATACGTAAGCCCATATACGATTCATGTAAGAACGAAATATGCTTGCATAAGGACAATATCTCTATACGAACTTGTGTCCTCGAGAGTAGATGGCTTGAACCACCCATGCGCCAGTGGTGTGAAATAGGGGACACGTTAGAAGATCGTAATTTTTAGTAAAAACCTCACCGTAACTAAGCAATAACTACCACTACGAAGAAGTAAACCTATACTGCATGAAATTTTTGACCACAACCATCTTCCATTATCGCCTAACATGACTTAAAACGCCAGGGGACATATTACGGCATATATACCAGAAGTATTTATTGTTCTCACTAGGAAAACTACATTATCGCATTTTTAGATGATTTTTATTCATACTAATTCAAGCTATGTTGCCAAAATAAGTTTAGTTGAGCGCAAAATGACCTCGCTGTCGAAGCACCTCTAGAATCTAGTATTCTAGTATCAAGTATTAGGTTTGCCAATGTTGATAAGAGTAAATTCCATACATTTCGAAATTTATCCATCAACTTGGGTCACCTTTACTTTAATATAAAATACAAAAATAAATACAAAATCTATATAATCTATATAATGAATATATGTATCTGAAATACAATCAGATTGGCAAGGCCCCCAATTACACGCAGTCGATTTCAAAAACTCTACTGAACACATTCTATAAAATTGTCGTTTCATTTCAGTAATCGCTCTTCAGGCGCCCCCATATAAACAATAATACAGATAATGATAGATAAGGCAAGGAAATTTACCATAAACCGAGACGCGTGGCCGAGTGGTAACATACTGAACCGTCGTTCGGGAGACCGGGGTTCGATTCCCGCCGTGGTCGACCATCCTGACAGGGGTTTTTCGTGGTTTTCCTCTGTCGTTCAGGTTGATACTGGGATGGTTCCTTAACAACAGGCCACGAGCGACTCCTTTCCACCATCCAAAACACTCAATGAAATGACCTTGCACCTCATCATCCCATCATCTCATTCATCATCCACAGACGCCAATAGATCGTAGCCAACAGTATAGTGCGTCGTTGAAACACAATATAAAAAAAAAATTAGCATAAATAGAACATAGCGGCCCAAAATAAGTACATCTCCTTAAATAAATGATCTATGAATAGGATAATGAACTAAAATCCAATATAATCTGAATTTACCCCCCCCCCCCCCCCCCCCACCACACACACACCATCTTATATATTCTGAATTATTTCCCCCTCTCCCCATCCTTCAACACACCGTCACATTCAGAAGCATCTGTATTTCTGTACAGTCTTCATTTTTCTCATCGTTTGTTTTTTTAGCATTATTGTTACTTATAGTTGCACATGTTTTTACTTTTATTTTCCTTCAGCCGTCCCCGTTCCTCAAGCAATTAACGCCCTGCGTTAGAAACTGATGTCACGTTCATGCGGTGTCAACGTCCTTCCACCTAGCATCACTTGATCGTTTCATTAGCACTTGCTCATTCGTACCCCAAATAACCTAGCTGTTGGTGGGTTTTTCAAGCAACGCTGTATATTTTTCTTCGTGCTATAGCTTGCTGAAGAATGATCTTTCGATGCTATACACTAGTATTAGTGTGTCGAAACTCTCGGTCGTTGGTGATACCGAATAGAAAGAACAAACAATCGGCAACGTCAAAACTTATTGTATGCTTATGGTCATTTTGACTTGAAACTTCTGATTAAATTAAAAACAGCTGTTACAGAATGACTTTATCATACAGTTAGTTTGAAAACGCGTCGCGAAAATCAAGTGGAATCGAAAGAATCATCTGGAGGATGAAAAATCAATTGGGATCAAAAATATCAAGAGGCTTCAAAAAAAACAAATAGAATGAAAAAAACTACTCGGAATCAGAAGAAATAAACTGGAATCCAAAGAAATCACTCGGAATCAAAATATTCAAGCGGAATGAAAAAAGCACTCGAATCAAACATAATCGAGTGAAATCGAAAAAAAACATTCGAAATCAAAAAATCACTCGGAATAAAAAAATCACTCGGAAGCAAAAATCACTCATGATTCCAGAATCAGAAATCAGGTGTAGGCCTACATGAGAATGGTAAGTTCTTAACCCCTAGCGATCGTGATCGCTATTTTTAGCGTGCTAGCATATCAATACGACTGAAATTGGGCAAAACAGCGTCACATAGTACAATAAGTATAGGCCTATAGTTGGCATAATTTCGTTGCATTGCCCATGTGACACTATAGTAATTACATAGATAATAACAGTCCCGGTACATTTCAACTTTTAAGTAAATATATATTAATATACACATATATATATATATATATATATATATATATATATATATATATATATATATATATATATATACATATGCGTGTGTGTGTGTGTGTGTGTTTGTGTGTATATATGTATATCATAAGAATTCATATAACTTATATCCATGTAAATATATATATGAATGAATTATACACATATGGATATGAAGGAGTTGAAAGAATAATAATAATAATAATAATAATAATAATAATAATAATTTTATTTCAACAGTTTGATAAGTACATTGTGATGTTGTTATCGTCAGTATATAGTATATTAAAAGACAAAATATATTGTAGGGTGATATAAAGAATCGTCATTCTGTACATGTATATTTAATATACAATTCAGAAAAAAAAGATCCACACTTCAACATTTTCACCATCAATTTCCCAAAGATTCACTCGGTGGAATCCCATCACTCATTTCAACCATATACACGTACAGTACTAGACATACGATATAGAGACGAGACGTGTGCATCATTCACGGGGTAAGAATGAAGAATGGATATTATGCCCAACATAGCGTATCTGAGCGATTTTTTCGGCACTCTCTTGTGCTTTTATTTCAACTCATTATTATTGATTCAATACTTAAGCAGTCCATAGATTGATTTTACATTTGGATTTACTTTTTTTTTAATCATGTATACGTTTTATGGTGGAATATATTATATACATGTTTATATATATATATATATATATATATATATATATATATATATATATATATATATATATATATATATATTATATATATTATTGTTTGCTTAACGACCCCACCAACAGCTAGGTTATACGGGGGTACGAATGAGCTGGTGATTAGGAATGTATGAAGTGATGATAAGTGAGAGGACATTTACAAAAACCCATGCCTTATGTGGGATTCGAACCCACGCCCAACAGTGACTTCAGTTTCTGAAGCGGTGCCTCAGCTGACCGAGCTACCAAGGGTGGCCATATATATATATATATATATATATATATATATATATATATATATATATATATATATGGTATATATCATATATATATATATATATATATATATATATATATATATATATATATATATATATATATATATGTATATATATATATATATATATATATATATATATATATATATATATATATATATATATTTATATATATATATATATTCATATATATATATATATATATATATATATATATATATATATATATATATATATATACATATATATAGATTCATATATATATATATATATATATATATTTACATATATATATATATATATATATATATATATATATATATATATATATATATAAGCGTATAGCAAGTGAAGATATCATGGTGAGTATGGATCGAATTGCGGGCAGATTATTTGCATTACGTTTCTTCATTTCAGACGTACCTCTCGCTCGTTTCACAACGCATATATGCAGCGTTTACCCATTGAAAGTGAAGAATAACCAAATTTGAAGTGCGCAAGTCACACTCATATTCGTATAAGGCCTGGGTGAGGAAACATTATATATTTGCATGAAAATTCTCAGAAAAATAACATTTGGTCATGGTATTTTGGAACATCTACTTCAGAAATGTAAGCCTCTATTTACTCATAAATAATCAATGACAGTTTGAAAATTATCGTTATTTTCTTTAGCAGCATGTTATTATTTAGACAGTTTTTTTTTTGTAACAAAAATATTCAGTACTTCTAACTTCTTATCTAAACACATAGTTTTTCAGTACTGCCAGCAACCTAAACGACCTCCAGATACATACTCATCGTCGTTTTTTTTTTTATAAGGCAGCAAACAATGAACTCAATTGATTATGAAATCTGTACTGACTGCCAGCATGAGGTTCTGAGCAATGACCTGTGTCTTCCTACACCCTCTCTCAACTTACAGTACTACAGACTTATTGGTCGCCCATGCAATGGACTATGGATTTCACGTCCCCCTACCATGTAGAATTAAATACCGGTATCAATAATTCATCATTCATCAATTCATCAATTTATTTATTTACTATTGTTTGCCTAACGACCCCATCAACAGCTAAGTTGTATAGGGATACGTATATGATCATGTAATAATATAATTATCAAGTGATGGTAACTGGGAAGGCTTTTACAAAAACTTATGTTTTAGGCGGGACTTGAACTCACGCCCAACTGTGACTTCTGTTTCTATGAGTAAAACTGTGCCTTAGTTGACTGAACTGGACGTAGGGTACGTGCATGATGCAACAGTGAATGTTGAACAGTGAATGAAACAGTCAATGCAATCAAAAATTAAAATCAACACACTTTTCTCTGTTGACTTATAGGGCCTACTCATAGTATTACTCACAAGCATATAATTATACCTACTTCGGCGAGGGCCAACTTATAATTATGAGTAAGATAGTCCAGATACATGATCAGTTGTAAACTTGTAATCGTTCGTGATCTTTTCATGCAACCTCATTGTAATTAATATATTCTCCACAAACTTCTGAAATTTAAATCAAATTGACAATGGTGAATGACCAATAAGCATAAATGCAAAACAAATATAATAAAACAAATATTTACATTTTGATTATTGTTTGCTTGGAGACATCACCAACAGCTGAGTTATCTGTGGGTACGAATGAGCAGATAGATGAACGAGGTTTACAAAAACCCATGCCTTATGCGAGAAACGAACCCACGCCCGATTTGATTTCAGTTCCTAGAGCAGCGCACCTTAGTTGACTGAGCCTGGGCCCAGATTCACAAAGAATTTTATCTTGAAACATTTTAGCGCTTAACACGTTCTAAGTTGAAACAGAGATAACACGTTCTAACTTTATCACGGATTTATCCTTATTCCCTATTCACAAAGAATTTTAAGAGAATTTTACAGTGGTGTTATCTTTGGCCCATCTTTCCAATATGATAATATGATAATATAATATGATAACTTCTTTTTGCCATGTAACGTCATGATCTTCGGCTGCCAACCAATGTGAGCAAAGAGTGGGATGTCAATTAGTTTGTAATAATGCGATATAAACATCACTTACTTGTTTCATACAGCTAGATGATATTCAAAATCAAAATGAATTCATAACATACTGTATATACTCTTACTTTTTTTATTTCTAATTGTCGTGAATCTTTTTGTTGTTGATCATCAAGAAAGCTTTGCATTTTGTTTACCGCCAATTCTGTCGGCTGTCAGTCGAAATTTCCAAATGAGAGGTTAGGATTGAATATTGAATATGATAATCGAAAATAGGATTGTGTCTTTACTCCCAACAGCTCTAGATTTTTATTTTCAACCATCTAAATACGTACTAATTGAATTTGATTGAAGGAAATCTCCAAAATCATCAAAAGTAATCGCGAGGTGAGTGTTGTATCACCACTAAAACCAGTCGGTGCCGGTGATAACTTTATCACCACCTATTCTTAAAACTTGTGCTTAGACTTTTTCGTGAATACGAGTTATAACCAAATCTGGTGATAAGTCCTAAAACTATTTTAACTTTGAACGTGTTGAGAGATAAAATTCTTTGTGAATCTGGGCCCTGGGACCCGGCTTAAACTATTATTATCAAGTATATCATATGCGCTATGCGCATGCGCCATTACAAGTTGCGCATGCAAAATCTCTTCATGCTTGGGAAATGAGTTTTCTGTGGCAGACATCTTTTGGAAGAACATCGAGCATAAAACCACCATCGAAATCATATAGCAAGAGCCATCAGCTCTCTGTTGAGACTTGCTCATGAACGTTTTATGATGAATTGATGATAACACCAATGGTTACTGATACTTCTGTCCAGTTATTTGATTACAATCGTTATTACTTTATCATGCGTTTTCGAGAATAACAATTATACGTTAACCGTATATTCAAAAATGTGTACGAATAATACCGGCTATAGCATCCGAATGATCTTTAGCTATGAAGATCACTGCTAAGTCACTGTTGGAAAAAGGAAGAGAGGTCATTAATATGTGCTGTATAATAAATGTATAATTTATAAGGATATATTATATACACTTGAAATTCGTGTTTTCATGTAGTGTATAATGAAAAAGGTGCATAGGATTTAGCACCCTCAGTAGCAAGGTCAGCTGAGGCACCGCTTCAGAAACTGAAGTCACCGTTGGGCGTGGGTTCAAATCCCGCATAAGGCATGAGTTTTTTTAAATGTCCTCTCACTTATCATCACTTCATATATTCATAATCACCAGCTCATTCCTACCGCCGTATAACCTAGCTGTTGGTGGAGTCGTTGAGCTAACAATTATCAATCAATCAATCAATTGATGCTATTGGCTAACCTATTGTATATTTCTTGCTCAACTATCGGATATATATCTGAATATATATATATATATATATATATATATATATATATATATATATATATATATATATATATATATATATATATATATATATATATATATATATATATATATATATATATATATATATATAATATATATATATATATATATATATATATATA
>OZ023327.1:62786615-62837853 GCA_964007535.1 Brachyptera risi | reverse complement strand
TCTTTTAATATTATTCTCTTTTCACTTTTCAACCCACAACCAAACTTTTGAACGAACATCAAACTTGGGTTGAGCATTTCGAAGAAAAACCTTCTCAGCTAAGATGCGGGCTCTAAGACCAAAATATAAACATGAATATAATAATTATGCTTATCTAGGGCTTACAAGCAGCCTACTAAATGTATTTTGTTCATACCTCATTATGATATTCAAACAATCATCTACTCGTAAGAATTTTGGACTTATAATAAAACGGCAATTTCTTCTTCTACCACTTTTCTCATCCACTGAATCAAAAATTCATGGGCCCGGCCCCTTCATCTCTCTCTCTCTCTCTCTCTCTCTCTCTCTCTCTCTCTCTCTCTCTCTCTCTCCTCTCTCTCTCTCTCTCTCTCTCTCTCTCTCTCTCTCTCTCTCTCTCTCTCTCTCTCTCTCTCTCTCTCTCTCTCTCTCTCTCTCTCTCTCTCTCTCTCTCTCTCTCTCTCTCTCTCTCTCTCTCTCTCTCTCTCTCTCTCTCTCTCTCTCTCTCTCTCTCTCTCTCTCTCTCTCTGGTCGCTTAACTAACTCTCTCTCTCTCTCTCTCTCTCTCTCTCTGGTCGCTTAACTAACTCTCTCTCTCTCTCTCTCTCTCTGGTCGTTTAACTAACAATTTCTTATATAAAAGCGATGCATGTAATCTTTCGTGTGAAACTATTCTTATTCAATATGTGATGTATTTTTCGAAAGTGAAATATATGCCTATTTGAGTGAAGATTTATCGCTTTCGATCATAGAACAGATGAAGTTTTAGTTTTAGTTTTACCATCTGTCAGAGTGATTTTCCTTCTCCTTCAGTTAGTGTTCGTGTTATCTAATGGGCAAATATGTTTATTTCAACAAAATTCCTATGCTTGAAAGTTGAAAATGAGTATTCTAATTTTAGTTGCATTTCTGTTTCTACGGATGGATAATACTTGAGTGTGGTGAGAAAGATAAATTAATTGAATGGAGATAAAAGGCAAATATGCAGAAATATGAAATGTTTCAAGACGATGGAAATTTAGTGGTATGGCTATGTTACTTAAGAAATCTACCCATTAGCCTTGTGAGCCTATAATTCAAATTACGCCCATCGATTTTGAATTTCAGTTAAACAGTTTACCGTACCCTATAACAATGACAATTTTAGTAGATGAAGGTTACCTTCTAATTTTAAATCAAATATCACATTCAATTTCAACTAAGTCGAGAAATTTTTAGTCTTCCGTGTTTACCGATGAACACCAATTTAAAATTTCCCGAATAATAATTACACCATGCAATCAATAATTTTCGGAATTGAAATTTGAAAGTCGAGAATAATATTCATGCCATTTATATTTATATAAATCAGGATAATCCATTTTCGGATGATTGATAGCGAAGACTTTCATCGCACTCTAATGGAGCTTTGACTGTTTTCTTCCTGTTCGATTGAATTCACTGTGCACAGGTCGCACAGTCTGACTGATCGACATGAAAATTTGTCTGTACACGCAGACTTATCAAACTTAAATCTGTATAGGTTTTGGATCAAATCTGAACCATATTATAGAAAAATCATCTCAAAATTCCTATTAGCCTCTGAGATCATTTGAAAAATAAAATCTCTCCAAAAAAATCAAGTTTCCACTGCATATGCGTCTAAGCAAATGAATGATACACATCATCACGAATTTATATGGGCCTACGATTCAAACCAGCTGTTGTGAAAAAAATAAATTGACAAATGGTTTTTCATTCTTCAAATAAATATAAATAATTACAGAAAAATGTTGCCAAAATTCACGGCTTTCTAGATTCAATATTAACCGAACATAGTATAACTTATTTTATATTTGTCAAGTAGTATGTGTATAGATTTTTAGATCATACTTTATAGAGATACCTCGCTCATCTTACAACGCATATGCTGCGTTTGCCCAGTGTATTACATTATTCAAATTATTATTGAATGAGCGTTAGCAAAGACTTCTATCCTACTGTTACGGAGCTTTGTCTGTGTGTTTTATTATTTGTTTGTTTGTGTGTTTGTAATCACTGCACAAGTCACACGGTTTGACTGATCAGCATGCAACTTTTTCTGGACACGCGGACTTGATCAAGGTAGAAGTGTATATTTCGAAGCCAAATCGGTTGGATCTTTTTTTGAGAACTACTATCACAAATTTTCTGAAAATTCCGTATTCATAGGCTGGGTGGGAAAATTTCAAAAATCAAGTCTCTCCGAAAATATTCGAATTTTCACTGTTATAAACCCATTGAATATACAAACCATTACAATTCTGTATTCCAATCGTGAAAGCCGTTTGGAGAAAATTGATTATTTTTTTTTTCATCAAATAGTAGGACATAGAAGCAGAACCATATTACCGAAATTCACAGCTTTCTAGATTCGATAGTTGTCAAGTCAACTGAGATTTATACGAGTCAAGGTGTGTAAAGTGTTCAATTATACTTCATATGAATATCTCGCGCTCATCTAACAATGCATGTGATGCGTTTGCCTAGTATTAATCCATGAGGACAAAGTCTTATTATATGGTCACTGGTCAGATCTTTCTAAAATACACTTGCATCCAAGTAATGTCAATGTCGTATATTTGGACTCATTACGAAATGATGCACAGAGAAGGATTTCAAACACCTAAACTCTTAAGTATAATGTGTTAATTCTGATGACTCAATGGGTTCCTTGTTCAGTTTTTCAATTGCTATTAAATTCTATTCATATTATAGATCTGTAAATTAGCACGGTATTATCCAAGTCTAGTTTGCATCTATCTGACAGTTGGTGAAAAAAAATGGCATGAGTATAGTCATGGTGATAACAACATTATAAACTGACAGTTATATAGAGCTGCTCCTATACGTTGGTAATTCAGGCGCTAAGTCATTTAACTCTAACTTGCCACACCTCCTTTATCCCTAATGTCCTACATGTGTTGGGTGCTGCGTACCATTTCAATGCTATACGATCCACAGATTAGCTTATGTTTAAATTTGGCTACTTAACTTCATCCTGTATTGTTGTTCTAAGCTTCAGTAAATCTGTAAGTCTATACTGTATATTTGCATTCTCATTGGCTGGATTAGAATTATTCAACGACGAGAGAGTCCAGCTGTGAGAGGTTCGTGAACCAAAATAATTACTGTTTACTTTAAAATACTATACGGAAATATAAAAATAATATGCGGTAGAAAAGTGAATTATCTGTTTCGATTTACAAAAATGTATTCGAAGTTTCATTAAGTGATTCTCATGAATTGCGTACTGGTAAGCCTACCCAATTTGTAATCAGTGTCATTCCGTGATACAACCTATCAAATTACCTTTGACAATATTTTGTTGACTTTAAATGCTTCAACTTGATGAATACATGAAGAATCTAACTTTTGACTTTAACGCAATTATACGTGATGGAAAGGAAAATGAAAAGTCAGTTTTATAGAAACTGATTGCTATTTTTTCTTTGTGAGATAGGTTTAAATAGTTAGTCGTTGAGTGCAGGTTGTTCATCTGTAGTTTCGTGAGACGGTGTTGGTAGGAATGGATGGTAAGTGGAGAGGAATCTGTTGATAAAAGAAAAGTATTCTATACCACTTGAAACGTGTTAAGGTGTTGGGGTATAAATAATTCAAGTTGTGATCCACTTTTTCAACTAAGCAAACACACTAATTGCTCAAAAGCTGTTGGCGAAATGTCAAATTGGTGTGCTATTAGTTTTGTTCTCAGGTCAGTGGATATACATCACGCCATAATAGACAGCCAGGGTGTTGGTGTGTATATATCTATAAATCCGATCGTTTTTATACGACAATAAATGCAAGCACTGACAATATTAACTCCCCTATTCAGATGTACAACTCTCAACGAAAACGCAGTGCCCATTTATATTTCATATAAAGTATAACTTATTGAAGAATTGCCAGAGGTGACATCTACAAATTTTCATTTCCTTACCTCAACTCGTTCAGTAACCACTGTAAGACTGTCAACTTTACTCAACAAAATGTTTGCAGAAAGAATGAAACATGTTTTTGTGTCTCTATTTTGGAATATGTAGGTTTGTGGAACATTATCTCAACGAGTTTCTACAGTATATAGACTATATGTATTGTATGTTGTTGTTTTCTGTCAAAATAGGTGATGTCGACATAATCTAGTTGCCCGTGCATTTGTGTTTGCCTGTGTGTTCGTGAGTGTGTGCATCTAGCTTGTGTGCTTGTGTATTCATCTGGATATTATATATTTTCTATTTATTCGCGATGTTATTCCACCAAACCAAACGTAACAATCGATTTGTACTCCCAAGCGTATAAGAATATTTTTGATTCATTGAATATATTCGTAAATGTATTCCAAAAATGAATTCCTTTCAAGTATCAATATTGACGGGTTTGAAATGAGTCTTTTATTCTATTTGATTCGTTTTTATTTTGTTTTGCTAAAATGTGGAATCAAATTTGAAAAGAAATTGAAGTGGTTCGATTTGCGACTGTGGTACAGTATATATATATATATATATATATATATATATATATATATATATATATATATATATATATATATGACTTATATATATATATATATATATATATATATATATATATATATATATATATATATATATATAAAAGACGCTGTGACTTCTCTGCACCATGCATGATTACCGTACTCGAAACTATTGCAATTCTTCAAGAGATATACGTAGGCCTACTCAAGAGGTCAGTATTGTCAAAGTATGTGATAGGATACAATTATTGATCAAAGTGTCATTACGTCATAATAATGAATTATCGTTGTCATATTCGATTATTTTCAACTCAAAAATATCATAATTGATTCTTTTGAATTAATTTGAACATTATTTCGATCTTCATATTTTTATTTCACCTCTGTCGAAGCTCGCGATGAACGGTTAATTAGACGAGCTTTAGCGAGGATTCAATTTGACATACTGAAAAAAATTGGTCTTCGTTTTTATGTTTTTTTTTTTTTTTTTTTTATGTTTTTTTGTCGGTTCTCCACAGGTCAAACGGCTACAGCTATCAACTTCAAACTTTTTTTCGTCATGGTTCCTCATCTAACTTAGATCTGTATAGTTTTGTGGCATTATCGGGGGGTAACTTTTTTTTTATGAATTTTAGAAATTTCAAAAATCCCCATTAGAATAACCCGGAGGAAAATACTTGAAAAATCAAAATTTTTCAAGACCTCTCAAATTTTCGCCGAATATAAAGGAAACTATTAAGCACATTTTGAGAGATTTTTCGCATCAATCGGATGAGAAATAACGAAGAAAACGCATTTATAAAGCATTTTCCCATCAATTTAGGCTATTACGGGAACCAATTAAATCTATAGTAACAAGTGTCACTAATTAATTCAAAACGATTGAAATGAATGAAGAAGAAGGCCGTGACATAACTGATTCTCGTAAGGTTTTTGAACGTTTGGAGTGATCCAAGGTCTGTAGATGTAGATTGGGTTGACAAATTATTTTTCATTCTAGATTTCTATACCCCTAAGCTCGTCTAACAACGCGCATCCCGCGTTTTCCTAGTTACTTTCATATCATTTCGAGTTGTTTCATCCGTTTTAGATAACTCTGCTATATATCTTCTGTAGTGCGTCAACTAGAGTAGGCCTATACGTCAACAAATTGAGAAAGCTATCAATATACCATATAGTGTACACACTACAAATTACATCTGGTATCGATTGGAGTATAAAAATTACACTCACATTAATCAAGTATCAACTATAAAGGTGAAGTCATTTACGAGGAAAAGTTGTATCTTTTTCATTGACAACTTTTGTTTTTAAGACAAATTAAATATTTGAAACGATTCATTTTCATGATTTGTCTGTGTTTTTTTTTTTTTTTTTGTAAGCACTCCACAGGTTGCAGGGTTTGACAGATCAACATGAAACTTTTTTTGTATACGGAAACTCATCCAACTTAGAACTGTATAGTTTTAGGAATGAATCGGTCGGACCGATTTTGAGAAAAATTATCTCAAAGTTTCTAAAAACCCCATAAGATTTGGCTGGGCGGAAAATGTTGAAAAAAAAAATCTCTCCAAACGAGATGAAATTTTCTCTGAATGTGTACACATAGATTTTCCACATTGTCACAATTTTGTGTGCAATTATAATCAGCCGTCTTGGAGAAAAAATTAAAACAACTGGTTTTTTTCATCAAATATATCATAAAAATGATGACAGAATTAGGTTGCCGAGATTCACTGCCTTCTAGATTCAATATTTGCCCAACAATGAAGTATTTGTATATGCATCAAGGTGTGTAGAATACCAGAATCAATTAAGTGACAAGAGTAGAACTACCTTAAAGACTCTTATAGCTTATTCAGACATCAAGGTGTGTAGAATACCAGAGTCGATAAAGTAGCAAGGGTAGAACTACTTCAAGGACTTTTATACCTTATTCGGATATCTCGCTCATCTTACAACGCATATTTCGCGTTTGACTAGTATAAAAACATTCAGTAACAATTAATAGTTGGATAATTTCTTTCAAAACGTACCGGTGGTTTAAATGTTTTATCTCATCACATGTTGGGTGAGAGACCAACTGTATTTTCACTTTTTTCAATTTATTCGTTTATACATTTATATTGGGTTCAACGACGCATCGCACTGATAACTAAGATCTATTGGAGTCGGTGAATGATGAATGAGATGATGGGCAGATGCTATGAAGGGTAATTTCACTATACGTTTTGTATGGAGGGAAGGAGTCGGTCGTGGTCTGTTGTTGAGGAACCATCCCAGTATGAACCTGAATGATAGAAAGAAACCACGAAAACCCTCTGGTGGGAAGGTTGAAGAATTTGAATTAGAATTGTATAGCTTTACGGCACCTCAACGACGATCTTATTTGCGCCAATACAATGCCAAAGTTACGAACAAGATCTATATAAAATGTGATCTTGATCAAGATAGCTTATTCCATGGCTGGTATCGAATCCAGGTCTCCTCTAAGCTTCGTTCACAGGCTAAAGCCTAAAAATGTAGAATGAATATATATCGAATATACCAGTTGATAGCAATGCAACAGTGAACGAAAAAGTAATAAAGGAAAATATAATAAGAAATATGTACAGTACCTCTCGAGAACCGGTAGGCCTAGCTATATCGAATATGACTGCGACTTGACGTAGCTCGATTATCTGTGGTAATATTAGATAGTAGATTTACTATGAAAACGTATGGCATATGAAGTTATGCACTGTAATGTGTAAGGTTAGCGAGACATTTATAAAATGTAAAAGGAATCTATACACGCTTCAGAAACCGTTTTTCATAAAACTTGAAGAAAAAAATGTCCGTTTTGTTGTACTTGCAACATTTCAAATTTAATCTTTTGCGACACAAAAATGTTTCACATTTTTTTTGATATGTCATTCTTATGGGTAATTTCGAAATTCCAATCTTCAATCTCTCGAAATCTGTCGGACCTGTTTTCACACAAAACTCTCCATTTCCAATCTAGAAGCTGGTCAATGCCTAGAAGAAGTTTCATGTGGATATGTTTTGCATTGCAACATGTGGAGCGCATAAAAAGATGCAAGCAGATAAGTACTTGATCTGGACCGAATGGATGTCTTCGCTATCGCTCATCAATAATAATCCAGTATACCGGTAATCACTAATTTTCGATCACCATCATGAATATTATATAATTGGATGAGCGAAGCGAAGACTCCCATTCAGTTAGAGGCTCCGTTTGTTCTATGTTTTTTTGTTCGCGCTCCACATGTCGGAATTTTTTATTGATAATTAGGATTTTTATAACTTCTTAGTTAATTAAAATGATGATTATTTTTATAACTTCTACCTTGTAGGCAACCTATATGGAGAAGTTTTTCAACGGATGGTTGAGGTTATGCGGGTTAGGTTTGTGTCGAATGAGATTGATATTCTCAAATTCCTATCCAATATAAAATTGAAAATCATGTGAATTTTGTCATTCGAATGCTTATATTCCTATGAATTTATTCACATATATTTATATATATATATATATATATATATATATATATATATATATATATATATATATATATATATATATATATATATATATATATATATATTATATAGCTCATCCTTTAACGCGAGGGAAACACGTAGCGTTATATAGCGTTTTAATATGACTAGACCTTTAATGAGCTCAACTGTTTCATCTTCTCTCATATCATATTATACATGATCGATACTCAGCAATGATTTTCAACACTCAACAAGGCTAATTGGCAACACGTTAACCGTTACGACTACGACGCCATCACAATCGCGACGCGAACCAACAACTAGCGTCTGCGGCCATGTTCACACATGTTGCTAGTAGATTGGACATGCGGGTTTCACAACTACAGCTGTATATACGCTTGTTCGTTAGAGATTACAATTATGAATTAACGAGGAAAGCATTACAGTTCAACATTTCCAATAGTTTAGGCATCAGAGAAACATTGGCTATCTGTTTGCGCGAGGTATGCTATATGCCCTTGAAAAAAAACAAGGACTATATTGAACGAGAGACTAGATTGAAAAAAAATGATAATGAATGGGGGGGTGGACCAAAGATACGAAAAATGGATGTTCAATTGCATTGCCTTGCAAACACAGAAATAAATAACAAACACCCGCATGTCCCTAACGACCCAAGGAGAATGCTGTGAAATACGGAGGAAGTAGTGAATTTCCTCCGTTGTGAAGCGAACTGGAAAAGGAATCAATACAGCGGCAGAATGCGAAGATGATTCCACCACTAACAACAAATGATGAATTCAAAGGACTGAAGTGAGCCAACTTGGCTAAAGGGTAAGCAAACGAACAAGCCATAACCAAAACAGGGACGAAGAGAAAATGTTACAATCGTGAAGAAGGTCACCAACAGCACACGAAAGTACGATATGATGGAGGCGGAAGCTGGCTAAATGAGAAAAAGGAACAACCAAAGTAATTTACTGGTAGAATGCAACCAAATATAACATGAGACAGTGAGATGACCTCACTTCACAACATCGAACTAGCAACAGACAGAAAAGGTAAAATCTCCTGATGGCGATAAAGGTTGCCACGTAGTTTGTGACAAGTCTGGCAGAGAAAAATACGTTTTCAGAATTGTCCATGACATTATCTCGCCATGAGCGACAAGAGTAACTGAAGAAGGCTTATAGTCTGGTAGCGCGTTTAAGGGAACGAGGGAAGTTCTCGGCTACGTAACTGAGAAACAGGCGGACCAGAAAGCCACAGAGATACAAAAGATACAAAAGATACAGAAGGCACACCGATACAAAAGATCCGAGGGAAGCGAAATCGGCAGGAATCTTTTCGGAGGGAAAATGTGCCCAACAGACGGACAGGAATAATTATCGAGGATTTGAATAACATGATTTGCAACGAGAGCCTGGAGACGATATGGAGGGATTACGAGACAAGACAGAACTATTGTCGAGTCATTATATAGATATGTCGAGTCCAAGACGATGGTCGACGTGAGAGAGAGCAATGTATCTTGAAGCAATCGTTATAACAAGAGAGTAGCAGAAATGTCCAGTTTAGGAATGGTCATGATTTCGATGGGGGCTACGTTGCTTCTGGCTCTCAACAAACTGGTATGCGAACCAGAGTCTGTCGTGGTGAGAGGTAGAGCAATGCGTCATAACCTTTCTCGAGGCATCACAAAAGCTCACCAAACTATGGCGGCTGAAAATGTCTGGGAATTTCCTAGAAATGCGGAAGTGAGTAAGGTGAGAAATGTCGCTCACCGTGTCTTGCTCACTTTGAGTGAGTTGGGCAGAGAGGGATCGTCTCATTCTAAGGAAAATAACTGCAATTGTTGATGAGATATTTTCAAGAATATCATTAGAGGAAATAAAAGTGGAAAGACTCCAGGAAAAGATGAATTCACGTATAATTTCCCAGGACTTGGAGGAAAAGCAATTATTCCATACTTACACAACATCTTTCAAAAATCACCAAGTACTTCTAGAGTTTCAAGCGCGTGGAAAGAAGCGGTGGAGGTCCTCATTTATAAAGGTGAGAAAGATGTAGAAAGGATAATTATAGACCGATTAGTTTAACGTCATCGGTGAGTGAAGTTATGGAGAAGATCGTGGAAGGATGGACCAAGGGATTACAAAATTTTGATGGAAATGGATTAACTGAAAACTAGCACGGTTTTCGGATAGGCTACTCATGTGAGACACAATTATTGAGGTTTGCCGATGATCTGTCCCTAGTGTTAGATGAAGGAGGTATGATGGATGAAGGATGAAGGAGCGATGTTGTGTTCTTGAACTTCGTCAAATCATTTAATAAGGTTTATCATGGAGTATTGATGGGAAAATTGAGGAGAGGACTGTGAAAAATGAGAGGAGCGGTAGACTCAGCTGATTGCTCGGTGACTTATTGAAAAATATAACACAAAAGGTGAAAGTGGTGGAATACCATTCGACAGCGATGAATGTTACATCCAGGTTCCTCAGGAAACGGTATTGGGCCCATTACTGTTCAAAATTTTCATCAATAACATTATGACTGAAGTTCAATCAAGGATGTGACTGTTTGCTCATGATTGTGCAGTGTATGAAGTGGTGAATGGGGTGGAAGATGAGGAGTTATTGCAGCAGGATATGTGTAAGATAGTAGAATGGGTGCATTTTATTTTTAATATTATGTAATTGAATGTCACGAAGACGTGTAAAGCGGTAAAATTTGTGGGGAATAAGGGGGATATGACGTGCATGCTTGGTGGCCTAGAGGTGAAGATTGATAGACACGTATACATATTCGAGAGTATTATTTCACAATCGATTGAGATGGGGGGAGCAAGTTCAGAGTGTCAGAGGGAAGGCGATTGCTGCACTGAATTTCGTGGTGAGACAATTAAAAAAGTAGCAATAGATTTCAGAAACTAAGGTTATCTCACTTGGTGAGACCAATTTCAGAATATGGATCGTCGGTTTGTGATTCATTCAGAACAGGTGAAATGAAGAGTGTGACAAGGGTACATAGTAGTCAACGGCAAGGAGAGTTACGGGAAGGGTTCAACGATGGAGAAATGTGAGGAACAATCAGGGATAGTTAGAGAGACTAGTGGAAAGGCCGTCTGAAATAGTGGAAGAATTGAAGTGAATGTCACTAAAAGGTAGACAGGCTGACAACTTTTTTAGAGCACGTGAAGGAGGAGGTGGTTGAGCAGAGTTAGGGAACAATAGAGAGAGAACTGAATTACAATGTTCACAGTCAAAGCGTTACAGTTGCAGGGTCCAGGAAAAATTTGAGAAAGCACTCTTTCCAATCTCGAACTGGTGTGGATTGGATGGAACCTGGGTACTGCGAACCTGACCTTGAAAGAATTTTAAAATGTGGTAGTGCAAAGAGAAGTGTTGAGAGAGGGTATTTAAGAACTTTGTCGATTGTTTTTTCAGTAATTAGTATTTTTGAGGAATTGTAATTGTTCCTATTTCAAATTTTGTTATTCGATTCAAGGTCTTGCCCCCGCACTTTTGTACAACTGTACGTGAGTATACACGTTAAATAAATTATTATGTATATATATATATATATATATATATATATATATATATATATATATATATATATATATATATATATATATATATATATATATACATATATATATATATGTATATATATATATATATATATATGTTGAACTCTTTTCTCGGGACAACCACGTTTGCTCTTTTGGATGCAGTTGTTGGATCTGAAAAGATCCGTTGCTCCGACGTTTCGACAAGATCGCACTTGTCATCTTCAGGGATTCGTGTTGGTCAGCAGGCTGAGTGGAACCGAATGGCGAAAGCTCTCTCCGCTCCCAGGTTATAAACCCTCCGCTGTGATGCTTCCGCTGCATCCTGCTGCGTACTCGGTTGTCATTGGTCGGGGCGCTCGGCCAATGGCCGCGCGCGCTTTCGTCTGGCTCCGTGTGCTGAGCTCAGTCTCTCTCGGGTCAGCGTCCGGTGTGTGTCTCGTCACAGTATGTCCTACGGTCGCGGCATCCGTGACTCCCGGGCATGCTGACCGTAAGCGGCGGGTGGTGGCTTCACTGCTGGGCACATCTTTCTTCCTGCGTCTGTCTATTCTCATCGGCGGTACCGTCGTTTTGGCCGGGGGAGAAGTAGGCAGTACGCGCTGGCTGACGAGTAGAGGCTTCCATGTGGCTGGTAGTCGCAGGGCGTCATCTCGAGTATTTATCGTGTGTAGCCTCTTTTCAATTTCGACTGCTTCCCTGTAGATCCGGGGGCGTTCGTGGTCGATCCTGGCTATAGTTCTCGCGTTGTCAAAATCTATCCAGTGGTTTTCTGTCGATGCGTGGAGTGCGAGTGCCGACGAGTGATCTTGGCGTCTGATTGATGACCGGTGTTCGTCTAGGCGGGCCGAGATCTTACGATTGGTGCGGCCTACATAAGTTTGCGCGCAAGACCCGCACGGCACTTCATATATGCCATGTGACTCGAGAGGCACAGAGTCTTTCACTCCTCGCAGCATGGATGATATTTTTCTGTCAGCTCTGAAGACCGTCTCCACGTCATGTTTTCTTAGAAGACGGCTTATTCGATCGGTAGACCCCCGCACATACGGGAGATAGGCTGTCGGTCTCTTATCCTCTGGTTCACATGATTCGTCGTTTTTCCGAGGTTCATGGTTGAAGGCTCTGTTGATGGTATAGTGCGAGAAGCCGTTCGCTTCTAGAGCAAGCCGTAGTTGTCTCTTTTCCGCGTCTATGTGGTCTCGATCAGCGATTCGTGTTGATAGGATGGCGAGGGTGGTGGCAACTGAGGCTAGTTGGGACGGATGGTGGTGTGACTCGGCGTTGAGGTACCGATTGGTGTGGGTAGGTTTTCTGTATACAGTGTGGCCCAAGTGTCCATCCGGTCTCTTCATCACTAGCACGTCGAGGAACGGGAGTCGTTGCGATTCTTCAACTTCCATGGTGAACTTGATTTTCTCGTGACTTCCGTTCAGATGTAGTAAGAACTTCTCAAGTTCGGCTCTCCCATGCCGCCAGATAACGAAGGTGTCATCCACATATCTCAGCCACATAGTGGGCTTGAGAGGGGCAGACTCGAGTGCGCGTACTTCTAAATCCATCATGAAAATGTTGGCTATGACCGGAGACAGTGGTGAACCCATGGGCGCTCCTTGGACTTGCTTGTACATTTGCCCCTCGAACCTGAAGTAAGTGTTGTTCAGACAGTGTTCCACAAGGTCTGAGATCTGTTTGGATCAAGCCAAAGTCAAGGATCAAATCAAGCCATCCAAACAGATCTCAGACCTTGTGGAACACTGTCTGAACAACACTTACTTCAGGTTCGAGGGGCAAATGTACAAGCAAGTCCAAGGAGCGCCCATGGGTTCACCACTGTCTCCGGTCATAGCCAACATTTTCATGATGGATTTAGAAGTACGCGCACTCGAGTCTGCCCCTCTCAAGCCCACTATGTGGCTGAGATATGTGGATGACACCTTCGTTATCTGGCGGCATGGGAGAGCCGAACTTGAGAAGTTCTTACTACATCTGAACGGAAGTCACGAGAAAATCAAGTTCACCATGGAAGTTGAAGAATCGCAACGACTCCCGTTCCTCGACGTGCTAGTGATGAAGAGACCGGATGGACACTTGGGCCACACTGTATACAGAAAACCTACCCACACCAATCGGTACCTCAACGCCGAGTCACACCACCATCCGTCCCAACTAGCCTCAGTTGCCACCACCCTCGCCATCCGATCAACACGAATCGCTGATCGAGACCACATAGACGCGGAAAAGAGACAACTACGGCTTGCTCTAGAAGCGAACGGCTTCTCGCACTATACCATCAACAGAGCCTTCAACCATGAACCTCGGAAAAACGACGAATCATGTGAACCAGAGGATAAGAGACCGACAGCCTATCTCCCGTATGTGCGGGGGTCTACCGATCGAATAAGCCGTCTTCTAAGAAAACATGACGTGGAGACGGTCTTCAGAGCTGACAGAAAAATATCATCCATGCTGCGAGGAGTGAAAGACTCTGTGCCTCTCGAGTCACATGGCATATATGAAGTGCCGTGCGGGTCTTGCGCGCAAACTTATGTAGGCCGCACCAATCGTAAGATCTCGGCCCGCCTAGACGAACACCGGTCATCAATCAGACGCCAAGATCACTCGTCGGCACTCGCACTCCACGCATCGACAGAAAACCACTGGATAGATTTTGACAACGCGAGAACTATAGCCAGGATCGACCACGAACGCCCCCGGATCTACAGGGAAGCAGTCGAAATTGAAAAGAGGCTACACACGATAAATACTCGAGATGACGCCCTGCGACTACCAGCCACATGGAAGCCTCTACTCGTCAGCCAGCGCGTACTGCCTACTTCTCCCCCGGCCAAAACGACGGTACCGCCGATGAGAATAGACAGACGCAGGAAGAAAGATGTGCCCAGCAGTGAAGCCACCACCCGCCGCTTACGGTCAGCATGCCCGGGAGTCACGGATGCCGCGACCGTAGGACATACTGTGACGAGACACACACCGGACGCTGACCCGAGAGAGACTGAGCTCAGCACACGGAGCCAGACGAAAGCGCGCGCGGCCATTGGCCGAGCGCCCCGACCAATGACAACCGAGTACGCAGCAGGATGCAGCGGAAGCATCACAGCGGAGGGTTTATAACCTGGGAGCGGAGAGAGCTTTCGCCATTCGGTTCCACTCAGCCTGCTGACCAACACGAATCCCTGAAGATGACAAGTGCGATCTTGTCGAAACGTCGGAGCAACGGATCTTTTCAGATCCAACAACTGCATCCAAAAGAGCAAACGTGGTTGTCCCGAGAAAAGAGTTCAACATCTACATTCGACCGCGAGAACATACGAAACAACATATATATATATATATATATATATATATATATATATATATATATACACATATATATATATATATATATATATATATATATATATATATATATTTATATATATATATACATATATATATATATATATATATATATATATATATATATATATATATATATATATATATATGTATATATATATATATATATATATAAATATATATATTTAAATATATATATATATATATATATATATATATATATATATATATATATATATTATTATCACTGGAAAATACCACCTCACCGGGGAACGAACACCGGAACTTTTGCTCAATACAGAACTGCTCTTTCCATCTGAGCTAATGAGGAAGGTTTCTTCCATTGATGTTAATGTGTGTGTGTGTGTGTAATATGGTGCGGATGGAGGGTGAGGGTTAGAGATACTTTCTACCTATTCAAAGGACATCAGATATTACGTCACTAGATTTTAACGGATAATGACGATATTTATCTCTCGAATCTCAGGGAAAACCAGAAATCATAATCTCAGTTTCAAAAATTGGGATCAATTCATTTTTCTTCCAGGACCCAGCCCTTTTTCTGAGTCGTGAAGTAGACATTACTCGATTCTGTTCATGTTGCTATTCAGAATCGGTAACGTCTATGTTAAGGTTCATGGTCTTTTGAGTACAAGTTAAATTATTTCAATTTCTGAAATTGAAATAATGATTTTTAGTTTTCTTTCAAGTTTGGGAAGTAAATATCATCATTCATTTGAATCCAGCTTCAGGGTTGTGACGCCCTACAAGAATTCAGTCACCATGTGATGCACTGTGGAGTGGTATTTTTCAGTGATATTAATAATTATTCATCCTATCAACATCACATGCTGTATGATCAACAAAAAGTCATTTACTTTGACACATTCCCGCCTACTTCTATGAAGCTAATCCAGAGAATAGGTCGTGGATACCCATTGTATCACATGGTAACTGAGTACTTGAATAGATAGATGTATCTTTACCCCTCAACCTCCATACCATACACACACATTAATATCATTGGAAGATAAGTCTCGCTAGCTCAGATGGAAAGAGCAGTTGTGTATTGAGCAAAGGGTCCGGGGTTCGGTTCCCCGATGAGGTGGTATTTTTCAGTGATATCAATATTCATCCCATATGTTAACATCACGTGCTGTAGGCCTACGCTTCACCAGAAAGTCATATCCTCATATATATAAATATATATATATATATATATATATATATATATATATATATATATATATATATATATATATATATATATATATATATATATATAGGATCTCTTTCTGAAAGATGTATACGAGCCAATTACACCGTACATACAAGACCAAAATATGTACAAAATATATCTCAACAAGTTAAATGATGACTTTTCATATTCATTAGATATAGACCCGCCGTCATTAGACTGACATCTCTGTATTTGTGGACCACGCCCCCCCCCCCATCCCTCACGAAAGTGCGTACCAATCTGAAATAATCAATCGTTTCTTTCTCTCCTGTTTTGCGGTATAGAGCCGTGGGGGTCTACTCCATAGCGTTTCCTAATAATGTATAAAAGTGTCTTTCTCTAGTGTGAAAAACTCTCCCACTATTAGTTGGGGATTATCTCTGGCCGACCTAGGAAGAGCTATTTATCCAGTCACCTGACCTGAACAAGTATGATATGGTCATAGAAGAAGCTTTTGGTATTGGATACGGGCACGTTTGCGGTCATCACGGAATTCAACTGGAAATGATCGCTTCCTTCATGGTTTGATTAAACGTCAAAAGGGGTTTGCTGATTAAAGTGACATGGTAGGTGGTATGCCATGTCTTTGATTCCGAAGCAGGATTATTGGTGATACGTAATAGTATAATGGGACGAATTGTTCTGTGAGTTTTCACTTATATTTCAAGGAGAATGTTAAATGTATGATGAGTTGATCTGTGACTTGTTTCATGAAATGAATGAATAATTTAAAAACGGATCAACTCATATTTTTAATTGTTGGTATCACTGTGGATAGAAGAGTATTCTATATTCTCCTATTTCTCTCGGTGACTTCAGTACACTCCTCCTTTTCATCCCGGAAAGAGGTCCGGCAGTTATTTCAACGAAGAGAATATTCTGTCATCTGAAATGTTGTATGAGTATCTGGGATCTTCTGACGACTCAATACAAGTGATATAATTACTGTCGCCTGTCGGTATTGATATTCAACACAAACTTCGCTCAAACTGGGAGCATGAAATAGACACCATTTGAATAAATAATGTGGGCTATTCATCAGATATTCAAATATATCATGTTTGCCTATTTTTTCATTAAAATCGTAAAGATCAAAGATCATTGTGGCGACGTCTTACCAAACTGCAATGAATGGAAATCATTTTCGATCATCATCGATTGTACGAGGTTTCGTTTCATCATTTTTATTGTATCACATTCACAGAAGCCAGTAATGAAAAGCCAACAAAATAGTATATTGAAACGTTGAATACTAATAATGAAAAAAGTTTCATCTAAAAGTAGTACTCTAGTTGTACAATATCATAGCCTTGATAAATCCAGGTATAGGTCACATTAATTTATTATAATAATGAATCAATTCAATTTTCCAATTCGATAATAATGCAAGTGTGAATACCGTTTTTCAAGTTTTACCATACTTGCGACTCATGTCTGTCCACTCTCGATTAATCTTTCAAACTTTCTTCTGTAACTTATGAATAGAAATTAGAGAACAATTTCTAGTATTCCATTGAATAAAGTTTCAGATTTCAAACAATAAACTATCAAGTTAGTCAATTATCCTAATACACCTTCGATATGAATAATGAATGGCTAGTAAAGATACTGTTCTCTTCTTATCCTATCGCGCTTAAAGATTCTCTTTTTGTATATCAAGGGAGACTTGAATAGCTGGGTGCCATATTGTAAGATTCTAGAATCAATAAGAAGAATTAAAACTCATATTGTATAACTATAAGACAATCGACTTTTGAATTTTCGTTAAAGTTTTGATCTTCATTTCTGATTTCCATCTTTCACGCGTTCATATATCAATTAGCTTCACTCATGAGCGATCACCTGAATGCAGAATCCCTCTCAAACTCCAATAGAAGTGATCAGACAAGAAATAAGTCTTCTTGCAAAAACCATGGTAACCATCCGTTCTACTGGCCAAAGAATCTGTCTGGTGTTTCCCAATCCTATCATATCAACATCATTTCATTGTTGATAAATATTCTATACGTTGTTACATAATTATGGCTGGCCGAGACATATAACCTAGATCTTGACCTATTTCTATACCGCAAAGTTGGGTAAGACTGAATTCAGAAATACAGTAGAGGCCCCCCTACTCGTCAAAATTAGGAGAGCATTCCAAGTACTCTATTACAATATAGCTCTAGCAGTGAACGTCGTTTTATGGAAATCGTTCACACGCCTAATGCAGCCAGAAGACTGCATGACGCACTCGGCACTACCATAAGTTGAGATCAGTTGAGATAGCTGATACGTTTGGAACGGTCGATGGTTTAGTCGGTTGAGACGGTCAAATTTCAAATAGTTCGATCTTTCAGATGGCTGAGAAGGTTGAAGGTTGAAACATAGTATATATCTATGGTTGAAACGTTTGGATCGGTTGACTGGTGCTTGAGACGTTTGCGGTAGCTGAGGTTGCTAAAACGTATGAGATGGTTGAGAATGTTTTGGTGGGTTAAATGAATGAGATATAAGAGCATCCGCTATGAAATACACGTATGTCGGTGTCGATCTTATCGTAAACGTCATTTGAAGCTTTTGATGTATGATCGTATATTATTATATCCCAACATTTCACTTCACCCGTGATTCCATTGCAATGTCTCAAGAGGGTAAACTGTGATGCTATGGTAAGACATCTCTACCTGAGAATAGGCGGAATCTTTGTCGAATAGTTCGCGCCTTATTTTATCGTACACAGATCGATGGGTCAAGAATATTACTTATAGTTGCGTGAGATTTTTGTTAATAATAAAATTGAAATACAAAAGTAAAGAATATAAAATGTCTAATATGGATGATTGAACAAAGTTATTTTGTGCAAAGTCATTTTGGAAATGGATGAGCTGAGAATAGGGTGCGGTGAGGAGGATGGGAAGGGGGGTTTTCTCGGGTCTAGTTTTGTGTTCACGGTTTGAGTGAGTGCCCGTTAGGATATCCGCATGCCATATGTGTATTATAATAGAGAGAGAGGGAATTAGGAGTGAGAGGATTCTTTCAACCTTCGATTCGCTACATGATCAAATACAATCATCTAGCTTAGAGCTTATCAACAAAGTATATAGAAGATTTGAGAAACACATTCCATTAACAACGTGGAGGAGATTGCCAGACAATGAGATTACCAATGACATAAACGAAATTTAGCTATGGTGTCTCAGATAGAATGAAGACGATGATTATTATTATGAGTTATAACACCTTGAGTTTATGCATGATGGAAATGCTGAGCGACGCGATAAAAACTTTTATAATGTTTGATGAGAAAAAAAAGGAGAAGTAACGTTTTTTCGATCCAAGAAAGAGTTGGTAAAATGACTGGATCGAGGAATCAAACTTTTGATATATCTAAATCTAATAGTCATAAACTAGTGTAGAAGAAACTCCATAGAAACGTCCAATATAATTCTTGGCTTTCACTTTTTGATTTACGAAAATAACATTTTTAAAGATATTATGGGAAAAGAAATGTGCTGGAAGAAATTGATACAAAACATAGTCCAGTCGTATATGATATAGGGACTACATTTCTACGAAACAACAACAAATAAAAAATCGATAACAATAACTATAGGCTACACTTCTCTAATTTATGAGAACAACATATTATTTGCACTATAGGAACAGACAAAACCTTCAACATAGATCAAAATATTGTTGAAACAATTTGAAATCAGAGATGTTTAAGCATTATTTGAATAATTCCATCAGCAAAAATAGAAGACATTTTCATATAATAATTGAAACGTAATGATAAAAGGTGGGCATAGTTCAAACTTCAAAGGCCATGCAAAGTTTATAAATTACTAGCAAGTACCCGGTATATTACCGGGTGAATCTTGTTTTCTCCATGTGTATATTGTGTTGTTTTACAACAGTCCCGATAAATCGCTGTCGCCAATTGCCGATTCACCGAGCCAGTGTTGAGATATTGACCCAGAGTGCATGTCCATCGCTGAGTGAAAGCGTAACAATAACGTTGTGGACCATTGTACATGCAGACACTCAATCATTTCCGTCGCCACTATCATGTCCCGAAACACCATCCCGATGCACAGAGCCCCACCCCCAGCCGTATTCGTCCTCTCGCCCCGATCAATTTGGCGTTTGGTCCATGGCAATTTTCTGAGCCGTTGGCGATATATCTAAGCAAACTGTCACGGTCCCAACATTGCAGCTCGGAATAAAAGTGCCCATCTATACCGTTCCCGCGAGCATTACGTAACGCGTCGTGTTTTCTGTTTACAATTAGTTAGTTGTGGTGTTTTCGTGTAAACTCACTATCATTATTGCGTCCTTCCCCGCAACCACCTCCTCCTTCAACATCCGTATCACCGTCTACGACTCGCCGACGTCATTTATTTACGTTTTCGGCTGATGATGTGTCGATTTCTTGGGGTCTTGACGTGAGTAAATTTTCCGGGTATAGCCCAAATCCGATCCGAATGTCGACTTCTTTGTCAACGCTTTGAAGGACCACCTCATGACTCTCCGCTTTTCAAGGCGAGCATTTTTGCGTTTGTCCCACGATCCGTCCAGGGGTTTTCGAGGTCTCGGTGGGCCGTGCGTCGCCCATACCATACGCCCCCACATGCAAACAGACGGGCAACTATTATAGGATAATGGTCAACATATTTTGAAGTTGTAAAGGGAGAGATTTTTCTTCTTAAGAGGCCGCAGACACTCTACACGGGCTCGTTGTTCGCTCGCTTCAAACGCGAGTTTAACATGTATCGTGTGCTAGGCGCAACCCATAGACTAGCCCGCCGAACCCATATTCACATGAACGCCGTTAATTCCCTAGCTCACACTTTTAATATATTTCACATTTTATATTCTTTTTCGGTATTCAAAAATACATATTACAAGTTTTCGCATTTTTGAAATTTTTGAAATTTTCCATTTGAAGAATTTGAAAAATGAAAAATGTTTTGTTCAAAATTCTGTAAATGCGATAACCTCCGTTTTTCAATTATCAACAGAATGCATAACAATCATATTGATATCTGAAAAATTACGGCCGTGAGATTTTGCGGCGTGAAATACGAGCGCCTGCGGCCTCTTAATAACAAGTATGATGACCTTTAAAATATAAATGGGCTCTTTGAGCTGCGTGCATGCCTGACGCATAGTATACGTACATTCTTGGTGAGCAAGGCCTGCTCCAAGATGCATTGAGGGTTGCGTTGGTTTGCGGGTTGGAGATGGTGTCCTCACTTCCTATCCCTTCCATGTTGAAAACATGAGTGGTGATAAAAGGAACTAACTTTACGTGCAAGTCGGTTCAGCTAATATGTAAATTGTGTACCGATTTCCTCGAAAGAGGGTTAAAGGAATAAACACTACTACTACTACTAGGCCCTACTACTTCTACTAACAGCTGACATCGAGTTTGCCAGCCTATCAGCCGTTTCTACAAAACAACACCAGATAGAGCAGCGATCAATATTTCTCTGAAAAGTACTCAGGAAATGGAACGTGTTTTCGAATTAGTCAAGTCACCATCTCCCGGCGGCAAACCAACGCAACCCTCAATGCATCTTGGTCTGCTCATAAGCGGGTAACAGCGTTGAGCAGTGGTAGCGTGACGTCATCATATGCACACTTCTCTCAATGGCTCCAGCCGGCCGGCTGGATGCTGGGATAGGCAACGTGGTAGATTCAAGTTGACAGAAAATAGATGATACAATTCATCGAATTAGGAAGCTAAACGTAAGTTGCCGCACTAGAAGCGTTACAATAATATATACAGGTAATTGATGATAATAACCCTATTCGACAAGAAGGATTGTAAAGATCCACTCTTTGACGGCACAGTATATTCAAATACTAGAAGAGCTGACGACGTGACTTTAATAAAACTCTCAAGAGCTGGCAAATTTTTTTATACTGGATCAAGAAGCTAACAATGAGATTATGAAAATTGCATCGTAATATATTTTACAGTCTGAGTTTTATCAGTCAAGCAGTGACAATGGTTGTGTGTATTGTTTTTGGCTCAAACAAACACGGGAAAACATGGTCAAAGGATCATAATTTCCCAAAGACCGTAGTTGCCTCAGTGTGAATGAGAAGACCATATCAATATCAAATATATGCAAGAATTCGGTCTGATCGTTGTGGGATGAAATGTCCTAATTGGATTCTACAACACCGCCTATTAAAATATAACCGAACCCCAGACCTTTTGCTTCTTCTGCTCTCTCCATCTGAGCTAATAAGGAGGGTATATATTTAAATGATATTAATATTTGTGTAATGGTATTTTTCAGTGATGATAATATATACGTGTATATATTTATTCCATTTATTATTCATTTATATTCTTCAAGGCCTAGGTGAAGATAAAAATTAGTCACGTCTTGAAAGCATTACTTCGGTAGCTTAGTTGGGAGAGCACCTGACCAGCAATCAGAAGGTCCCGGGTTCGTGTCCCGGTCGAGGCGTATTTTTTTTATTTTTCATTACATGACTATAACTTCCTATATATTACACACACACACACACACACACACACATATATATATATATATATATATATATATATATATATATATATATATATATATATATATATATATAAATATATATATATATATATATATATATATATATATATATATATATATAATATATATATATATATATATATATATATATATATATATTTATATACATATTTGGGTCCGGTTTTGAGAATAGAAAAATTATCAATCATTTAATAATCAGCGGTTCAACTTGTTATTATACTTGGTTATCAATGTTATTTTTGGTCTTTAATTAATAATTATCTCAATTAGCACTGTTCTATTTTCTCGTAAAGTGAGATCGTGGCTCAATAAAGTAAAGCTTGCATAGAAATATTGAAACTGGCTATCGTTCGTTTTCTTTCATGGCGATGCATAATGCACGATTCATAAGGTTTTTATTATTGTATGATAGGTTTATATAACAACGTTTATGATGTTTTTTATGACTCCCGTGGATCGTGGAAAAGTTTTGAGAGTCCAGACCTGAATTAATGACTTAGGAATAGCTCAAACAATGTACCAATAATGATTATGTTACTTGATTTGTCAAATCACATTTTTCAAATCACATTCAATTCCTGTAATTCTTTCTATAATTGCATTGAAATATTATAATATAGTAATGTATAATTATACATTCAAATTTGCCTTGCAAATCGTCAAATGCAAGTATCACTTTTTCGCTGCCCGAGTCTGAATCTGACTTGTTGAATTACGACCAGTCAACCTCCAGACAAACATGTTCAGGTGACGTCATCATTCGACACTACTTATTAAACAGAGTAAACGAACATTCAATGTTTCTGTCAAATTGATTGAGAACAAGTATTGAATGTAATTAATTTGATGAAAAATTGAACAGTGTAAATATGTCTTTAGACCATGTGACTGACGTGAGTGGTGCCATTGTACAATGGTATACAGAAATAATGCAAGCTTAAATGGATGAAACATTAAATTACGTAGTTCAAATTACTGACAATTTTTGTATCAACTCATAGTGCATTTGTCAAGAGGTATTAAAATGTATGAAGAAATCATTTTTCCAACTGAATCATTTGTTTATCATAACTTTATATCTCGTATTCATTGTGAACAGAGTAGAGATAGAAACGGCGTGTAAATCAAGTGACCTAAAAGATTACAAGTTCCAAATTCTCAATAGAACATATAATAAAAGGACAAATTCATATTGTACTCCATAAAAGATGTTTGTTGGTAAAATTTACTATTTGCAACGACGACTCAATTCCTTCCTCTCACCATCTTGCATGATGGACGGTCTGCAGACTACAATATTGATATTAAAAAGACAGAATGTAAAGAATTATAAAATAAATATATAGAGACGAATACGTAGAGTCGTAGACTGTTCAACGACCCTTCGCATTATACGGTATGCAAGAGTTACAGTATACAACTCATTTCAAATACACGAATTAACTTCAATTCCAACAAGATGTAATTATACAATTACAAAAGTACATAATTGTTTTACTTATAAATGCAATGCAATTGTAACTTAGTTATATAAATAGAATATTTCATTTGAATACATGAAATGAAGAAAAAGAGTGTTTCTAGAGGAAATTATGTTTGCTGTTTTGTATATTATGTTTGTGTTGATTATTTTAATTTATTCGCGAGATTGTTCATGTAATGAAAGAAATTATTTCAACCCACCGTGATATATTGTATGAAATGGGTAATATGTCTCAAGTTTTCCCAATCATTCAAACACGAACTTATTAATTCATGCAGGCAATTCTCCATACAATAATTCATAGAATCAGTCAGTTAGTCAGACAGTCAGACAGTCAGACAGTCAGTCAGGTAGCCAGACAGCCAAAGGACCTAGACAAATAATTGTATTATATCGTTATAACAATACACAGATATTTCTGTACCATTTCCATGGCAATGTTTTTTTCGATATAACCGGCAGACACAAATTTTCTCCAAAATAAATTCAAGATCTTAGTAAATATGAGGAGTTGAATGGTCTTATTCAAAATACAATTACTTTTGTGTTCCCACAATTGTAAAAACGTCCCCTGTGTTCGAATTTGATAGATTAATGTGATCGATTTGATGGTATACAACAGTTAATTATTTACGATAACACCAGTGAATTGAAACAAGTACCATAAAGCCAGTCATGGTCTAACACTCTAAGATCTGACTTGAGCGGTGTTTGCTAAAAGAAATATAGTTGGCCATCCATCATAAAGTATAATGTATCGAATCTCTCGCAGCACCACTAGAACTGTTGTTCAATATGTCCTTAAAAGAACAACACACACTATGACGATCAGTCGTTCGTTGCTCGTCTTTTTATTCAATTACCAAGTATGCAATCGCACAACATGAAAAGTCAGAAAGTCCATTGAAGAATGTAGCAGGACTGAAGCTAAGCACTGTACAACGAGACGGCTCGCATTATCTAAGACTGTATAATGCCCCATCCTAAACATGGTTGAATCACTAATTCGATTTTATGCCTCTTTAACGGTTTAATGCAACTGTGATTGAAAACTAGAGAATAGTTATATAATTTTTTAAACTAGTCGTATTTTTATCTTTCTTTCCTTCATTCTCTCAAAAGTGTTGTGGTATAACTTTGAATCCCATCCATATTGTATTCAAGAGCAAGTGACCATTGATTCAATCATTTATAATCACAATATCAATTATTGAGCTTACGTGTGGATGAGAAGGTCTATACAAATAAGATCCAGGTCAATTGCGAAATTAACACAATTTAATCAGCACAAGCAAAGACTCACTAATCACTACCTTATAAGGAAAGATGTCAAAAGGTCAAAAGAAGAAGTTAGTCAACTTATAAAATATACGCTATGCAAACACCAGCTTCATTAAAACTAGACATACTTTTGAGAAACATTAGTTTAAAGTTTTGAAACTTTGGTTTCAGAATATTTGCAAAATTCGGATTGTAAAACAATATTTGCACACATTATTTGAAAAAAAAAACGCCAATCAAATTAGTAGGTTCTGAAGAAAAAATTACCAAACGTTATTTTTGTATAACTCTGTGGTTGAAATGGTTGAATCCCACATAGTTTTGTGTAAAGCTGCCACGCCAGTCAATTTGTGGTACACAGAGAAGCGCAATGTCAACACTGCAGTGTGCTGAGATTCAACACAGTGCAATGTGTTGACAAATCTTTTTTAATGAACGACACAATATGATGTTAATGGTCTACACTGCTGTATGTTGATGAAATAAAGTCTACACAGCAATTCTGTGTCGGTTTTTTAATTTTTACACACTGCATGTGTTCAAAATTGAAACAATCAACGTTGTGTCAAATCAAAAAAAACAAAAAAACATGTAGTCACATCTTGACACTACGATTGTGTCAGTTTGTATCAATTTTGTGTCAAATTAAACACTTGTTCGAGTGGTCGAGTAGTAACACACTAATAACCGTCATTCAGGAGACCGGGGACCGATTCCCGCCATGGTCGACCATCTTGACAGGGTTTTTTCGTGGTTTTCCTCTGTCGTTCAGGTAAATACTGAGATTTTTCCTTAACAACATGCCACGACCGACTCATTCCCACTATCCAAAAACAGGTAATAAAATGACATTTCATCTCACTTTCCCACCACCTCCTATATCATTCACCGACGCCAATAGATCGTGGTTATCAGTCAAGTGCGTCGTTAAAACCCAATATAAATAAAAACACTCTTTGCATTCCCATTTTCCTGAGGGTATATGATGTACACATTGTCTGCAGGTTTAGTTCGTATGTAAATATCTCGGTAAAACATTTCTTGAATACATTTTGAAGTGACTTGGTCGACCACTTCATGTAACTGCAAGTGTACAGTACTTGGATAATGCAGTGCTGGTAGAGAAGCCTCTCGCTCATACAGCAACGCGTTATAATTAGTTTAACCATAAAATAAAGAGTTGAGGAACTCATGAGTAACTCATGGGCAAACTGTGCTCCAATTAGACGACCAGCGTCCAAGGATAAGCTGTAGTTCAACACCTAATATGTACGCAGCGCTGCTGTAAAAAATCTGATTTCGGTTGCGCTCTCTGCCACTCGAGTGTGTTGACGATATTCAATAATTTGAATGTTCGCGCGAAATTCGGATGTGTGGTAGTCCAGGACCCTTACCGCGACTTTCCCTTGAAATAGCGTCATAGGCCTAGCTAGCTACAAAGATCTGGGACTTGGATTAGTTATTATTTTCCAAAAGACCCAAGTACCATGGCAACATCTCCAGTCCTAATGCATTTCTATTGTTGTTTACACAAAATCTTGGCACTCCTCATGAGGTGGACTACGAAATATATCAAGTTTTTGCAGTTGAAGAGACCGTGACTTTATTATCTTGTATTGTCATAGTATCTAGGTTTTCTAATGAATAATAACCAATCAAAGTCTCTTGAGGCTAGCTGGGTCTGGGAAAATAATAACCGATCAAAGTCTCTTGGTGCTAGCTGGGTCTAATAAAATAATAACCAATCAAAGTCCTAGTCTCTTAAGGCTAGCTGGGTCTGGGAAAATAATAACCGATCAAAGTCTCTTGGAGCTAGCTGGGTCTAGTAAAATAATAACCAATCAAAGTCCTGGTCTCTTGGAGCTAGCTGGGTCTAGTAAAATAATAACCGATCAAAGTCTCTTGGAGCTAGCTGGGTCTAGTAAAATAATAACCGATCAAAGTCTCTTGAAGCTAGCTGGGTCTAGTCAAATAATAGCCGATCAAAGTCTCTTGGAGCTAGCTGGGTCTAGTAAAATAATAACCAATCAAAGTCTCTTGGAGCTAGCTGGGTCTAGTAAAATAATAACCGATCACAGTCTCTTGGAGCTAGCTGGCTCTAGAAAATAATAACCGATCAAAGTCTCTTGGAGCTAGCTGGGTCTGGGAAAATAATAACCGATCAAAGTCTCTTGGAGCTAGCTGGGTCTAGTAAAATAATAACCAATCAAAGTCTCTTGGAGCTATCTGGGTCTGGGAAAATAATAGCCGATCAAAGTCTCTTGGAGCTAGCTGGGTCTAGTAAAATAATAACCAATCAAAGTCTCTTGGAGCTAGCTGGGTCTGGGAAAATAATAGCCGATCAAAGTATCTTGGAGCTAGCTGGGTCTAGTAAAATAATAACCAATCAAAGTCTCTTGGAGCTAGCTGGGTCTGGGAAAATAATAACCGATCAAAGTCTCTTGGAGCTAGCTGGGCCTAGGACGTTATTTTAAGTGACAGTCGCGGTAAGGATCCAGCGGTTTAGAGATTAGATGTTGAACTCACTTGTATACGACTAACCTTCAAAAACAAGCGAAGAAAATTAACGTGGGCTATAATTTTAAACTCTTCATTCTATGGTCGCGCGTAATCGAAGGCTTCCATTCAGGCCAAATGGGATCTTCCTCATTCAGTTAGTCTTTTTTTTTATGTAGACTCCACAATATTTAACAGACAAAAACGATACACTTGAAACGTTCCTTGCATCACGAATCTTCTTACTTTTTGTCTAGTTTTGGGTAACAATCGGTCAAAGTAGATTTTTTAGAATTTAATAATTAAAATATTGAAATTATCTGTATAAGATAAACACGGTTGGAAAAAAAAGTAAAATATTTTTTAGCCGAAAAACTTCAATTTTCAGTTCTTACAAGAACAACAATGACGGGCATGATTGACAAGTTTTATGAAAATTAGATAAGTTCCAAAATCAACGGTTTAGAATTCGAATATACCTACATTATTTTTCATAAAATCATCTCGCTTATCTTATAATGCATAATGCTATTTTTGCATAGTCATTTAAATATTATAGAAGGCCTACTTGATGAATGTGAGAAGATTCTACTCAAATCATTTCAATTAACCAACTCGTTTCTTGTAGACGTGAATTGCTTGCATGCACCTTCCTCCTTACATCTTACAGAATTATTAAACACAGAACTTGATATTGAATTCAAATTACAACCCAATAGATATGTGCTCAGACTCATATTATGTCTCTTGTAAGGGAGAACGGCTCAGAAATGTTTTGACAGATCGTGGTTTGTCAGCATGGGGTACATGGGTCCTGTGTTGAAAAATATGATTTTTAGAAATCAATAAAACTCCGCCATTTGTTGGTTAGGTTCAGGTAAGTGTCGAATTGATGTCAATAAATTATGTGATTTGTTTGTGTGTGTGTGTGTGTGTGTGAGAGAGAGAGAGAGAGAGAGAGAGAGAGAGAGAGAGAGAGAGAGAGAGAGAGAGAGAGAGAGAGAGAGGGTGTAGGCCTACTGCAGATTTCACCGTTAATAGTGTGTGTGTGCAATTTTGGTATTTAAATTTATTTTCATTATTTTTCGTTTTGGACAGAGAATGCCTTCTTTGTTGAGTGTGTTTCTTTATTGTTTTTTGCGAGGGGAGGGAAAGTATATGTTTCGCTGTTTCTTGCGCGTGTTTTGTTTCGTGTTTGGATACGTGCAATTTTGTTTCTCATCGGACGATTCTTGTTTAGTGTTTTTTCCGCTGCTGATTGGGTTGGTGATTTGTGAAATTGTGATTTGAGATGTTCAGCATTGTTTTCATCTGATGTAATGTTATTTTACTTTTGTGTTGATTTGGCTTTTTGAATAACTCGTATTTTGAGTTTGTTTGCTACTTGCTTGGTTCGGTAGTAGTTTGGGAGGGTATAGCCGGCAGAAGAGATCGCGGCAAGCGCGGAAATAAGACCGCGAACAATAATCTCGCGGCAATAATATCGAGTGGGGTAAAATGATTGCGCGTACATAAGGTCGTGAGGACAAAAATATCGCGAGCAAAGTGAGCGTGTGGGTAGAAAGACCGTGGAGGTAATAAGATCGTAGACAAATGATCGCGGCCAATAAGACCGGGGTGACCAAAAGATCGCGTGCCGTTTGGGAGTTTGTTTGGATAATTTCAGCTCACCCTTGAGTCGATATTCATCGGACCATCGGTCTATATCACCGCATGCGGAGGTTGTTGTTGATGTTGTTATTGTTGTTGTTGTGGTTGTGGTTGTTGTCGTTGTTGTCGTCGTTGTTGTTGTTGTTGTTGTTGTTGTTGTGCGCAGCCAGAACTAACCTAAATAATCCAATCCAACTAATTCAATGAACCTAACCAATACAAACCAACCTTAACTGACTAACGTCTAACCAAACAAACATACGAAACTAATTTAATCTAAACTAAAACCTTGTTCCGGTCCAACGAATAAACACGTCGAATTGTTGCGTTGGTTCACTTTTGTCAAGATGGTCGACTGTGATCAGTGCTCTTGTAATTCCATACTGTTAATTAAGGGGTGTTTATTTTTCAATTTAGAAATATAATTTCATGCGTGCGGTGTCTTCAATCAATAGATACAATGCTGATCTATCTGGAAGCATCTCGGAACGCACTATTTTCCACACACAAGAAAAATGCAAAATTAGAGATGGTAAAGGGCTTCGTCAAATTTACTCTTCAACGCAACGCAATGCTGTTTTGCGATCACGCGAGTATAACTAACTCGCTCGCTGCTGGTCAAAGAGTGTCGCAATATGCGTGTTGCAAGTTGCTCAACGCTGAAGTGTAAACGTACCTTTA
The DNA here is from genome assembly GCA_964007535.1 of Brachyptera risi. Lineage (NCBI taxonomy): Eukaryota > Metazoa > Arthropoda > Insecta > Plecoptera > Taeniopterygidae > Brachyptera > Brachyptera risi. The sequence goes on along the minus strand of OZ023327.1, from coordinate 62,807,499 downwards.
AGTGTAATTTTTTTCACTTCTCGCGATACTGCTTCTCCCTTTTCTTATCAGTCACAATAGCACTGACCTGATACACAATACACGTGATGATGAACCGGGCGTGATACGTCGAGAGATAATGGGAAAAAATTACTCATGTTTCCGCCTTTCCTCACTCAAGTTATCAGAAGGTGGTATTGTGTACTGTATTCGATCACGCCCAATACGGATTCGGAATTCGCTAGCTTGAATTTAGTCAATTTAGTCAAAAGCAGAAAAATTGGGTAATTATATGGGCGAACGAGAGTGGGGGGACGAGTTTCAACCGGCAGAACAAACACAAATATAACTTCACCGTTTTCCATTATATTTGGTATAAGTATTTTGAGGGTCGTTAATTTCACCAAACGAGATTAATGATGAGAAACACAGCTACGTCCTTCGAAAGTGTCATGTGATCAGCATTGCTGTGAGTCTCTTCTCTAGTACAGTGATACACAACCCGCGGTCCGCCATGACATATTTTGTGGTCCGCCAAATAAATGATAAATTTTGAGACTTTCATAGCATATACCAAATATGTCATTATGTAACTATGCATTGTAACTCCATGGCAACCATGGATAACAACAGTTTTTGAGATGTATCTGTCCGTATATAAATAAGATTTTCAAGTAATTAAAGTTGACCAATTCTATTTTCGGTGATGTCAACATGATCTTCGACCTAATCGACCAACATACTACAAGTGAACATGAAGGGAAATTATAGATTCAGTTATTTTGTGAAATACTTATGATACAAGGTTTTGCCTTCTACTATAGCCAGAAGGAAGGCTAATATCCAGCTATAATATGAAATTTAGTGATCACATAGATTTCTTATGACTTTGAGGTGTAGTTCGTTCTGACATTTGTACTATTATTTTTACTGCGTTCCAGAAAAAAAACGGGACACAATGCGGATTTTCTTCTATGTCCATATGAAGAAGGCCTATGTAAAATACTGACATACTCCAAACATGATGAAAAAATAATTCCAGAATACGCAAGGACACTCCAAATACCGTAATTTAATCCCCTGTGGGGCTGGCGCCTCTTTCTCCTCCTCCGTGTGTGACGAGTTTTCTTTTCGATAATGATTATTAAATGTTGTTACACAAATGTTGTCAAATTGACATCAGTTCCATGGCTACATCATTTATTCATTTCAATTATTTTTTCTTAAAAAATAAAATGAATATTGATCTGAATATTTAATGTTTGAAAAGAAGTCACATCAAAAAGTTTCTTCCGCAGTTTTTTCCACACATAACATGTTAGTTACTGATATAATAAAATTATAAAGTCGACCTCAACTTTCACTACTAAGTTACGTATGATAATAATTCTGTTATAGTCATGTCTTCATCTGTATTCACAATGAAACAATTTGGTAGTTTTTTTGAAAAATCAAGAAATTTCATCATGTATGAGGTTTTTATTTGTGGTATTATGATGAAGCTTTTTAGTTCAAGACCACATCATCATATATTATATAGATTTAAGTTTTTGGTCATAAAATTCCGTCTCCGTCGCAAAGGAAACGGGGCCAATCTAGATCTGCAATATTGACATACGCTGTTCACTTATGATATATAGGCTCTGGATAGCTAATATTGGAATAGTATACCCGGGTGGCGAGAATTTTATTGGCAAAGAGATTCCTTTATATGATCATAATTTTTCCATGTTACACGATGTAGAATTATATACATTTTAGTTTAAAAAAAGACGAATTGTGGTGGGTTAGCTTGTGTATCAGTTGGTTACGTTGCATTATAGGTTTTGTTTTGGGTTTAATTAATTTTCAACATCTTCAACAGTATGGGCTTTTCGGTTTTCCTTAGACTTTAACTCAGCTCTTGGATGGAAAAATGTGACAAGCTTATGATACTGTGTCGGGGTAATTATTTAGAAATGATATATTTCTCATAGAAACATGAGTAGGCCCTAATTATAGCATCTTAGAGGTTTGTTAACTTTGATATCTACCAGAACTGCATCAACAGAGCTCTATGTGTCCTCGTTATCGCTATTTTGAAAGAATATTTTTCAATATTTTTCAATATTTTATTCGAAAATATGAAAAAAATTATATTCATTCTTTTATTTTTAATACATTTTTCTCTCATGTATTATCTATCAATTATCATTCAGGGGCGTACCTTCATGTATGAAAGAATATAAGTAGTATTTGAATTTTTAGATTGGTATGTTGGACCCGTTTTGGTGTCGATTTATTTGAGCGTTCTCGTCATTCTGTTGCATACTATCAACGGATTTCTTTACTGATATCCATTTATCAATTCTTCTGATCCAATTAGCAAGCTAAAACAAGCTGTAATAGCGGAATGTCACCACAATGTGACATAATACAGATTGGTAGATGCCATCCCGCGCCATTCTGCAGACACACACACTTAGGCCAAAATGTCAACATTCCCCATTCTACTCATGACATATTTGTCCAAAGTCATAATGAGGGCTAGTCGGTGCTTTGGCCGTCTATCATCATTTGAGTAATTGGGTATAAAGAAGGCGGAAAATGAGAGAATTGGTTATATTTGTTGCTTCGTCGCTGATATTGTTGCTCGACTATGTTCGGCTTCTTCCGGTTGCTCTTGTATGTTGACGAACGGGTCGAGCAAGCGACGAGCAACGCACACATTTCGAAATTCGAACGTTATACATCAGTGTGCGCTTGCTCTTCATCGAGGGTAGAAGAGTGGACAATAAAGCTCTCTTCTAAATTTATAATCTCATGCTTGTCATAGAATTAATTTGTTGTTCATGATATATCAGTTTTAATTTTAGTTATTATCATTTCGTGTTGTTTAATCATTTGAATTAATTACTTGGTTATTTTGTGTTTTATAACTTTGAAGTGCTTGTGATACAGTGATTTTTTATCAGGAAGACACACATTATTTGGATTTTATTTTGTCACATGTTTCATCAAAGGATCGTAAAGACTGTAAGTAATGCAATGGTGTAAGATATGCAAATCTGGTTTGAGAAAAAAGTCGATTATTGATCCATCCCTCGCCATTATAATTTCACTAAATAATTAATACGGTAGCGTATTTGATATTCAAAACGGTAAGCATGGTCCATGACATGACGCAATATAGAACTTTTGAAGACACTTTATTAAAAATAAGAATAAATGAATTAAAAGTGAACAAATATCGTTTGTTGTAAATTGAAATCATCCGATATGGAAATTTTAAGATTTTGACAGTTCTGTGACTTTTCTAGATTGTCGCGTTGTGACAGTATTTTGTATTCGAGTGTGTTCTATATGGAATTTTGACAGAAAAAATGAAGGTGGAGAATCAAATAATTTGAAATCTGATTCCCAGTCGGTGTGAGCGTCTAAATTGGGATCCATCGTACTTTAAATTTGCAATTATATTAGCCAAAGATATTCATGATGGAAGTCTTACTCAATTCTACAAGATTCGAAACTACGATTACGAATTTGCATTCATAGGCCATATTGGCCTATAGGCCCTGTTGCCCACTTTTTCATCACAGGATTAACTACTATTAACATTTATACATTATTTAGTTGTGATTGGTATATAGTCATGTTATTATCATTGACTTGATCCAATGAACGTTATTCATATATTCTTCTCACTTATAATACTTGCATTAGAAAGTGCATTTGGGCCTGCACACACACACAGAATGAACTGTGAACAGAAATCTTTTTGACCAAATATTACTCTGAACTTTTATATAGAGGAATAAATGATTCTTATTCCATGATCCGACGGTACCGTAACTGTCTCAAATTGGAGCGTTCAATAAGCATTTCTCAACACCTGTTTATAGGCAAATCGTAAATATTTATTAATTATTGTCAAAACGTGAAAAAGATTGATAATAAGTGCAACTTTGGCCGGATGCTCTGAGAATTTGTCGCACATTTTGTAATATTCAAAATAATTTGATTTGCTCATCTCTTAAGTCTAGGCCATTCCGTTTTATTATAGGCCTATTCTCAACCCAATTGAAATTCTAATTAAAGTCGTACTCGATAGATGTACCCTTAATTATCTCATCACTCTTGAAGAAATATCATATCAATTTCATTTTCTTATCTCAATTTTTCATAATTTTTTTTTACAGTTTAATTTTAATTTTCATCATTTTCAATTTCAACAATCAAGCTGACATGAATTGAAAAATGGAGAAGAATGCAAAAAAAAAATGTCACTGAAGTTTGCTTGATGTGTCTTGAAAAATTTAACAATATTTTCACCTCCAGGTCTAACTAAATAAGTAACTTACATTGACATTTCCATGAAGGCAGTCACTAGTAGAGACGCGGGTAGAAATTCAAGCGTGAATCAGTATTCCATAGACATTATAATATATTGCTAACAAGCTAAAACTGTAAACCCGACGAAGTGATGTCATGTAATAATTTTCATTCTTCTACACACCTATACCCAATTACTTGCGAGCTGTTCTCACTCGGTAATACTATTGTTGTGTTGTGTGCGTATTGCCTCATTGCGATTGGCGACAATACGCTAATATGTAAGCTAGTTTCGTAGAAGAGAATTGTTCACGGCGTTCCTTGCCAATTTGTTGTACATGTGTTAATTGACTTAGCTCTAATTACGACGTAATGCACACTTTGAAAGTGTCAACGATCGTGCCTGGAGAGGTGATTTTCATTAAATTTAAAGGTCTCCACCCAGCGACAGATCGCTAGAATGCCGTAATGGTGAATGGTATTCTCTGATAATTAAGGAGGGTATGCGTGTACATGGAATTATGATTATTAGTCTCCATATAGAAACATAAGTATATGCATCAGTAAAAGTGAACGAATAGTGTATTTCATAAGGGACACAATTCTGTATCATTCATATTCGTCCAACGTATTTTTGTTACGATACATTTATAAAACTTGATCAATACTATTTTGAAGTTATGACATGAAGACCTTCTTATATGTATGTTATTGAGAATTGGTGATTGGTGCCAAAAATGATATTTAAGAGTTTTGATTGACTTTGCTCTTATATTTGTTTGAGGTTTCAAAAACTAATTCATGAGAAAATATGTTGTATAATTTCTTGAGTGAGTCTCCTATAATCTCATTCTGGCTTAACTAGCGTAGGCCTATAGTATTATATATAATATATATATATATATAAGTATATATATATATATATATATATATATATATATATATATATATATATATATATATATAATATATATATATATATATATATATATATATATATATATATATATATATATATATATATATATATATATATTTGGAGATTTTAAAGATTTTCTACCACTGAGTTGAATGTGAACGAATATTTTCCTTAACTCGGAAAACGCCATACATTCTTGCATGTTGATGGATGGACGTGGTGATGAAAATATGCCCAACACTGATTGTTCAAGCTCACGTGACTTATAATTTGATATAACTTGTCGTTCATTGTTGAGGTTGCTTTGATACACCGAAAATCTCGTACACCGAAAACCTCGTACACTGAAAACGTTATTTCACAGAGTGACATACTAGAAGGCAATACCCGAGTAAAAGGACGATTCAGGCTGAAATTACGATGTTGTTTTCAAATCGTGAGGGACCATTTTCCTATTTTCCCCTTTCACCAAAATATTATACCATCCTGTATGAGAATATCGTTCTTTCCGGGGTAAGATAATTCGGTTAGGTTTAGCTAGGTTAGGTAAGATTAGATCATGAGCTAACCTGAAGCAAAAATATCTTTTACCGAAAAAAAACACGATATTTTCATGCATGATCGTATGTTATTTTAGTGAAAAATATCGTAACCCCACCACGATGCGTTCTTCTACTCAGGACTTGTCTCCTAGTACAGTCACCCTGTAAATTAACGTTTTCAGCGTAAAAGTATTCCAGTGTACAATATTTTCGGTGTCCGGGTTTTTCGGTGTAAGAGATTTTCAGTGTAACGATGTTTTCGGAGTTTCAGAGACAACCCTCCACTGATCATGTATTGCTTAGAATGGAAACTCGTACGAAAAAAGATTTTTAAAAATCTCATCTCGCTATCTGTATTCATCAATGTGATAAATAAAATGGTGTATCGGTATTAGAATGTTATCGAATACTAGATAACGTAGTCCTTGAGTCGGAATGTGTTGCTTGTTGCTCAAAACTTTCTTGTCCGCAGATTTAAAAAAATCATACGTTCAATATATATATACATAATATATATAAACATAATATATATAATATATACATGCCTATAGAGATATAGAAAAACAACACATTAGGTAGGGGCCTCCATAACACTCTCCTCTTCATCTCTTCCACTCACAACACGGATACATCTCTTTCGTGCTTCAAATAATTAACATTTGATTTCAACTTCAAATTATCTGTGTTCACGCAAATAAATAAAATTTGACACAAGTTTACCCCCTATTCATCAACGACTTTCTTCACTTGAATTTCTCTCTTGATCAAGACGTGATAGCAGCATGTGAGACAATTACGAAGTCGAAAGCTACTCGGGAAACAACGAACTCACACTGCACATTATTACAAAAAAAAAATTTGATGTCAACTTCGTAATACTAAATCTCAACTCGACTTCAATATTTATTACGTTCCTTCTGATTAATTGCATATTCACGTAAACAAATGATGATCAAAATATATTGGAATTACATTGAAATTTAAATATATTAATCACAACACGAAAATATGTTTCTCTTGCTTCAGATTTAGCAAACCAATAGAATCGTCTCATATAGAAAATTCGTGATTTCTTTCCAACATGAATTTTCCTCGGTAAGATAACAATTTGGTATTTGGAACGTATAATCAATCGTCAGACGGATTAGCCAATTATAAGTCGACAACCATATGTTTTCGACTCCAAACAGTAGAATTGCCTCCAAGAAGAATTCGAGAGCGTCCGAACAGATACACACATAATTTTATCATCAACCGGCTAATGAACGAAATGTAGGGAACTCTCGTATCTCATTCGACTCCATGTTACATGGGCCACATTAATAAATCTTTCTCACTTGGTTGGTTTAGTTGGATATCCATATAGTTGACTAACAAAATAGCTGAAACTCTTAAGGTAAGGTATATTATAAACTAACTTGCTATATAATACAACTTCGTGCGATAGCTAAAAGCCACAGTGTATGCCATAGTTAGTATGTAGTATTATATACAATACCAGTGTCTCAAAACATTGTCTTGGTCTTCTAAGTTCTTAGATATAAAGTGGGAATACATGTTTTCAGTCTAGGTGGTGAAGACTGAAGAATGTATGTTATATCATGCTTTCAAGTTTCAACTCACATACCGCCTTGCCTATATACTATTTAATAAATAATAATAATATACAACTCAAATGTTTTATTTTAGTTTGGCTCAGTAGATCATTGTACCCCATACATACAAACCGATACAAACGTTCTATACGACCACCTCGTACAATCTATAGATGTTGAGATCGTTGTCTGCTTTTAGACGTTTCCCAACGGTATATTAGTACCGACTATCGTATTATAAGCAATGGACACCAGGGCAATTATACTGTAAAGTGCATATGTGTGTACCCACTCGATTCTTCAAGCTTTGGGGGGCCGAACAGTCTGGTTCTCATCTTGCTGTGAATAATGTTATATTAATTAATGATAATCCAGGCCTAGTAGGATAATTAACATTCTAGTACAATTTTATTTGCAGGCGTACAAGGTCGCGGAACTTGATATGATATAGAATTTATAGTACGTTCAAATATGTGAGTTTATCATAGTAGGCCTATAGGCCCTATGCATATATTTGAGTTGTGAGGCAATTATTTCAATCATGTTATGTTATTAAGGCCTATTGAGAATCAATCGATGGCATAATATGAATAGTATAAGCAGGTAGGCTGAAGCCTATGTCTGAATAGTCAGGTATACCGTAATAAAATAAACCATCTTATGTCTAATGAATTATCATTTTTAATCGGTGATAACTATGAGGGACTGGATGTTGACTTCTATTTTTACCGTATCAGGCCCTACGCGTTATTTCCATATAAGTGCAAATTATGAATTTCGTTGAGATAATATTTTGATTATTCTACTTCACTTTGGGAATTATGTTCAAATTATTGATATAAAGAATTAGGTATAGGATACCCATCATGAAGAAAGATATACTTCTATAAATATAGATAAGGTATAGATATACTACGCATTTTTGCGATCGTATTATTGAACCGATATAAATGTGACGAGACACTTCATTTTCTGTAGGCGCGATCAATTTTTTTTGGCGAATGGGTTGGCACAACTCCTCACGCAAACTAGGCAGTCAGTCATCCGACAGCCAACGTCTCACTTATTCCTACTTCGTTGGTTTCTCGATAGAAAATAGTTGTTGAAAGAAACTGCAAGTTATATAAAATAATCCCAAATAAAAGAAGAGTTTAAGATCGTCGATGTTCAAGCATTAACATTTTCATGGATACTGCTTTGTATATAAAATATATGAATTTGGTTAGAACTTTGTGAGTGTGTGTGGACTGCAAAAAGAAGATCAATGTAGGCTTACTAATATATAGATGGGTAAACTATACACACGTATAGGCAACTTTTCGATGTTCGTTCTATAGTTCGGTTTGTGCTGTCTATTTGGTCTATCTTTGACAACTCTTACAATAATCTCTGGAAAAGATCGAGTTCGTGAGTCGACTTTTTCTCTATGCCAATGAGCGTGTAAGAAGTCGAACTGAAAGAGTACAGAAGTTCACAAAGTGGACGGTATAATAAATAGTTCAAATAGGCCTAATAATTAGATTTTACCTTCGAAATCATGTATTATAGTGAAATTGATTGAAGCCGAATAATAATAGTAGGGGCCTACCGGCATTAGTATAAATATATACTGTATATATATATATATATATATATATATATATATATATATATATATATATATATATATATATATATATATATATATATATATATATATATATATATATGAAAAAATATTTTTCTTCTTCAATGCATAGGTCAACATAGAGGAAGAAAAAATTCAATTACTTGGACAAAAATAAAAGCCATGAAGAAACATATTAGTCAGCTAAAATTTAGAGGGCTAGAATGGTGAATTTTAAATACAAGTTCGGATGTATTTGGCATGAATAGAATATGACGAAGTGGTTTAGGCATGAAATATCTTACTCTGATATCATTATATGAAAAGATTTCATGAGATTAAAATCATTGAATGATGCATACGTCACCTGGGCCTACAAAAAAAAGGATTGCATCATCTAGTATCACTTAATAAAAGACAATTTGATCATCAACTGTCGAACAAATATAAACTAATGAAATGTATATTCATTTTATTAATTGCATGAATATTTCATACATTTAATTAAATTAATTGAATGAATTCATCATATAAATTTATTATTTTTATATGAGGGTTGCATTACTGTTTAATGGTTCATGGACTGTCGAATCAAAAATAATTTCAACAAATTATGTCACAGAACATACAATATATAACAATAAAGATAATGTATTATGAGGTTATATTCATAAGAAGGCACTAAAGTGATGGTGAAATTTAATCCTCATGGAATAATAAAATGATGAACCCAAATATACCAAAAAGCATAATATATGAAGAAAATTTTCAGAAAAAATGTGATTTTTATTGCAAGTTTTTTTTATTATCAAACAAATACATATATTGAAATACTATAGACCCGCAAAGTTGAAAATTTCAACTTGTCTGCGGGTCTATTAACATTTATAATACAACAAAATACACTTAAATTCAGTTGTCTGGATGATATATAAATACATAGACATAGATATACCAATAATACCAAATAATAATATAGTTATCATGGTTATTATGCTATCAGAGTTATATGATAGTCCAATAGTTGCTACTCAGTTCACGATTTATTTCTAAAGAAGTATAGACCTATTCAATATTATTTATTTTTCAAGTAGGATCTATTATTTTTGGGATTCCAACTTTTGTGGACATAGGCCTATATTGGAATATGATATGAAAAAAAAAGAAATTATAATTAAATCACTCCCCATTATATAAAGTAAGTAGCCCTATAGCTGTAAGTTACATCGTTACAAATTTCTCACGTATGTGATAATTGATGAGAAATACAAATTGCCTTAGTCCTGTTGATACAAGACAAGAAGTCAGAAGACACGTTATTACCGTGTCGTTGAAAATATCGAGAATAATATCAGAAAAACTCCGAATCTCGAGCCAATTACGCAAATTAGTAATTTTATATATAACTGATTCAAAGTAATTTACGTCTTGAATTTATATAGAATTTCCGAGAAAAAATCATTGATCAACACAAGATTCTTCTCTTCCTATACCCCATTATCGGCAGCAAATTGAAGCACTCTTTTACGCCTAGTAACGGCTGAGTATTACCAGGAAACGTCAGTTATGCGTACAGGTACCAACAATATTTAATAGTCTTCCCAATTCATTAACTAACCTAGATAGATATACTGTGATAAAATGTGATTTAAAACAGTGGTTGTTTAATAATTTGAGTTGATATGTTTTGAATCTCTTCCCATTCATGTCTCAAATTTGTCTTCCCATGTGTTTTAAGTTTCTGTTTCAATTTTTGTTTTGCATATCTATTTTCTTCGTAAATTTTTTCTTGTAAATTAGTATTTTTCGTGAAAAAAAAAAAATCACTTTCGTCAAGTAATTGTCAGTTGACAAAAGTATTACATATTGTAGTTATTATTGTTCACCACTTATTGTCTTTGTGTTTGATTAATTCAACATATTATTTTTTTTTTGTTATTCTACAGACAAGCCTTTCTAAGGCTTTGTAGATCTTTTTGAGAGTGTTATATATTTGTATTCTTTGTGTGACAATATTAATAAAAAAAAAAAAAAAAATTACCACTATATTGCTTACGAAAGGAGTAAGTTGATGTAACGGATCCATTGAAATTAAGATATACATAGGCCTACATGTCTCCGACCATTTTAAGTCGACTGTTCTGCTTTGATGTATTGTAAGCCTATTCGTTTCTGTGTATTATTGATATTATAAGCGATCCTTTTTTTGCCTTATTGCCAAGATGGAGCGTGGAGAGTATGCCATGAATGGTTCATTCAAAAACTTCTCCTGTAGGCTTTCAGAATTTCTAGAACAGAATCCAAGGCAAACACAGAACTGAAAATCATCAATTTTCTTGGACCTATATGGGCATTACTGTTCCGTTTGGATATCATCCAGTTTTTGACGGAAGGTGGCATAGCTGCACTTGCTTAGTTGGTTACTTCTCATGGTGGTTTGCCTAATGTAAATATATATATATATATATATATATATATATATATATATATATATATATATATATATATTTATATATATATATATATATATATATATATATTATATTGTTTACAACATAATATCACATGTGTCATGTGTCCGCGAAAACTTGGGAGATAACACAAATATATATATATATATATTATATATATATATATATATATATATATATATATATATATGTATATATATATATAAATGTATATATATATATATATATAATTTATGTACGTATGTATGTATGTATGGGGTGGTACGTTTTTTTACAACCTACATTTACCCCTCAGCCTTATGGAAGGAGGCCCTCTTGAATATATCCAATTGTAGTGAAAGAGTTAATCTTCATTCGCGTAAGGCGTAAGGGTTGCTCAAAATATAAAATTTACTATATATAATCCTTCTAGGAAAAGTTTGACAACACTTCGAGATTTATTGATGTGTCGTCTCATTTTTTGAATTATTATATTTACCTGACAATTTCAAAACATTTGTAAATGACACTCCTTCCAGAAGAAATGTCCATAACTCTTTTTCTTGTAGACTCATAAAGAATACAATCCCGTTGCCTTCGAATACATTTGGTTTAGAGTGAACTAGAGTTCAGAGTCAAGTATTTACGTTTGAAAACATATACGCTACCAGTAATATAACAGACATAAAAATATAACGTCGTTTTCATTTTTTCATGTTATTTTGTTCTTCTTCCTTTTCATATTATTAAGACTCCAACGTCTAGCTTGTAAACATTATCATAAGTAAAACTGATTAATAACTAGTCTCATTACTCATAACCAGTGAAGCTGGACTTATCTGTAAACTTGAAATCCATTTTGAAATTTTATCAACACCGGGCAAGAAAGACTACCATCGTATGCAATATTTCGAGTATTTTAGACACAATCCGTTAACCTTCAACGGCACTGCTTTTTATTCATACATAAAAAAGAATGTGAAAATAATCTGTAAACATTAAATCATTTTTAATCGCAGTAATAAACCTTTTTTCAAGAAACAAAAAACTGGACGAGTATTATATATATCGGTATCAATTTCTACTGTCTTTTTTCAATAGTATGCCTATCTCCTGTAGAGAGATCTTTAGCCTCTTTTTACGGGCATCGTTAACTTTGATCCTTACTATATCTTTCAACATAAAATACAAATATAATATGCGGCCTCTGTGTTACAATCAAGCTTTACTGCAACAAGCCAGATTGGAATTAATTTCATTCCACGTAATCACCATATAATTAATTGAATGTGATATAACTATAAATATGAATGGAGTATAGGGTGAATGCACCATTTCTTCGTACTCTACAATGCTATGTTCTAGTCCGCATAAATTGAATATACCGCACAAAAATACGAGACATTGAACATTTTGAGCATTAACGAAGATGCTAATTCTAATAAAATACTATCTCAATTTTCAATTATATCTATAGGCCTACAAATATGAAGCTGTGGATCAATTTTTTCTAAAACCATTGACGTTCAGTTTCCATGCACGACCCCATAACTAGTTCCTTCTCCCTTCTTTCTTCCTTCTTTTTTCCTTCCATTTTCATCATACACACGCGCCCACAGGCAATACAAATTGTCCATCAGCTTCCTCGCATTACAATTCTGAAAAGATCTGACTGTTTATGTATTGGCGAAGGTATGCATCATACATGGATGTATTCAGCATTGTATTCGTGCAAGCCTTCACGTATTTTTGGTTGACGGTCTGAATTTTTACTTCATCGTCTATTTTTGACGTTCCTTGTCGCCCATGTCTTTCGGATATTTGCACATCAATACGGCACGTCTGGTGACCCCTCTATGTTGCAATATTCAAGCAACATGACTATAGCCATACGGCTATTGGATATATTTGTGGATGGAAACAACCAACGTTCGTACATAAGATCGCTTCGTTTGTTACTATCTATCCCCTGCTCTTCTTCGTGCTATGTCCTAAAATATGAATTCATAGAGATGTCAGGAACCATATGGGTGGTAAACCTGTATATAAGGAACTTACTGTATGTATATCCTTTCTAGTGTCTTCATTAAGTGTTAATCATCTGTAATGCCGACTCGACAATGTTTTTTCGATTCTACAAGAAGAGTGATTTCTCAAGTGGGAAGACTTTCTGAAGAGTAAAATATAAGGTATAGATAGTATTGGAAGATTTTGCCTTGGACTGATGACTCCCAGTTCTACATGTCAAAAGGTAAAACTCGCGGCTAAACAAATTCTGAGAGGCAACCGTGTTATCTAGTGCATTGAGATTCGCAGTCTCTTCCCCCTCCCCGTTCTCCAAACCTTCTGTCTACATCGATGTATCTTCCATTCGCTCCCATCTCCCCTTCTCTCCAGTCACTGGCAGTCGAGCACAGGCGAAACGAATGAGATGTGTGAAACTCTTTTGAGTCTGGGGTGAAACAGGGATGAGGATATGAACCATTGGGAAATCCATCTATTGTCACTTTCCCATTTCACCTCAACACTCGTATAATGAGTAATGACCCCACTCAATGACGAAGACTTCTTGCAAACTATGCTTAGTGCGACTAGAATGTTCGAAAGTTTATCTAACGATCTGACTTTGACAGTTTCCATGTGTGTGAGCGCGTGTGTGAGTTTTGCGTGCTACTGTGTGTGTGTACGTCAGTGTACGTCACTGTGATGGAAGAGTTCAATTGAAAAGGCGTGATTGAAACAAATAATCAGTGTTCGTTTACACGGTATAAAGAGGGGGTAGGGAGGAGAAAAAGTACTAGGTCTCCAAACCCCAATCACCACCCCGTTAATGAGGTCGCGTAAGAGAAGGGGTTTGTTTGGTATGTAACCAGAGCTGTCAAGCTCTCTCCGACAAATTGGATTGGTTGTACAGTACTGGAGGCATTGGTTACCAGAGCACTATTGTTATTGTATTTTCGTTTCGCATTAACGTTGTATAAAGAATATTTGATCTAAATCTACGCGTCCCAAATATCCTAGCCATTTATATAAGCTTTATTCATTTGAGATTCGGTAAAAACATCAAAGAGACACACACGTATTCAGCTTACATAAAAAGAAATTACACTCCACGACCCTACGTTGGGATGGCAGAAGGATGGAATTGGTAAGGAGAATCTCTCTTCTCGAGTGTCTTGTTTAAGTGTCTTGCCGTTGATCGCAGCTGCGTAGAGACTAGGTGCGACTTGGAGGAGGAGTACGTCCAATGAAGGAAACACCTCACCATTACCACCTGTATACTGGTCGACGTGTATTTTGGGTGCTCTGTCCATTCGCACTGATCGAACACTAGGTGGCAGCATTGCCCGTAGTTACGGTGTACCAAAGATGCTCAAGGATGTCTTGCAACTTGTCTCACCAAGCATCGAACCCAGACTCCATCACGGTGAGGTACAAGGGAAGGTTCACCGTCTAGTCGTTACGTCCGAATAGCCCATTTGTATAATAGTGGTTTTGTGTACGATTTCGTTCATCGCAGTCGACAGACTAGAGAATCGTCCGCTAGGGGCGCTTGTTGCCGGCTAGGGTTTTCGTAGCAACGGTGATGGTGATGGCGATGAGCTCGGTCTCAGAGCCTCCGCTACCCGCTACGCTCTCAGTTCAGTTAGCGGCGAGCATTCGACTTGGGAGCGTGTGCTGCGAGAGTATGAAGCTGACAAACATGTATCTCACACAAACCCTCCCAGTGTCATTGGAAATATAACATGGAACGAACATGTCATATTGAACATATCTATGTGAATTACTAATATAATAATATGCAATGAACTGGATGGACATTTATTATCTTGAGCGAAGTTAGATCATAATAAATACATCTTGTGGTTATAAATATATCGACGTTTTTTTAAAATTGGTTGCTACGGTGAAAGGAAATGATATAATTGTTAATATTATTTCATTGGCTGCGCGTGCTGTGTTGTGATTGTGTAATAATAATATTATTGGTGTAGTGTTGTGATAGTGTTACATTTCGCGCTTCCCACTAGCTAGTCTCCGTGTCAAACAGTTTGTTTACAAAAGTATAATTAACCAAGAGTGGGGATAAGGTATGCCGGAAAGAGCTCTGATCAAATGTACGTTGTCTAATATTATAATACGAGAAGTGTTGAGATGAATACGCTCCTGTCATTCACGTTTCTAGTCTCGTGTGTATCCCGTAAAACAGTTTTGAGTTTTTTTATTCAGTTGCTGTCAGCGTCATTTACTTATCTCTGGAGAATCTTTTCAGATAGTTGAGAGAAGCAACACATTTACACAACTTAATTTGTGTTTATATTTTGGTATTACGTCAAGTAATTTCTCTATGTTCAACAAAATCAGAAAATTCTACAAGCGTCAATTTGTGTAGTATTGAGTGAAGTAGCTTGAAAATTAATGACATTCCACGGATATTTCTATTCTATAAGTGAAACGAAGTCTTCTATTGAACTGAGTTATAACACGATATGCGCTCCAACGATCGTAGTTGGACAGAAGGTTCCGGCTTACAGAAATATATTACAGTGGATGTCATTTTTTATTTAGAATGATATTTGTCGAATTGCATAGGCAAACAATAAGATTGGTAGGAGGCTAGGTAGGCAAAGGTATCCAAACAAGGCTTTAGTAAAACGAAGTTTCTTGAAAGGCGCAGTCCAACCTATAGGCGACTATAATGTATTGTGTCTAGCAAGATCGTGCACCCCTAGTTACCAAACAAAGTTAGTCTACCTTTTCTTGGCCAAAATGTTAGGTGGAGAGTGCCCATTCTGAATACCAACAATGTGTCAAAAAAAAATATAAATAAAAGTCGTCATAATAACAGTGCTCCGCCAGTAGCTTCCTGCCGTCATGTTGAGTGGTTTCTCAATTGAAAATAATAATTACCTATCAAAAGTTTATATTGAGAAATTGTCTGATTCTTTTAAAGGATAATCATATTTAGTGTGACTGTAGATTATTGAACAATGTGTTTTGTCGAGTCATCATCAACAATGGAAGAAATATATTCAAGTACCTATAGCTTGACCGTCGTTGTTAGTGTTGCAGTGAAGAAAATATGTCGGAGTTGAATGAGATCAAAGTGGTGTGTTTGGAAAAATTGAAGTTCGTTGTAATTTTTTGTGTTTATTCTCATTTTTCATCTTGCTACATCGTGATTACGGAAAGGTGTTATAAATTCAATTGAAAACTGACCAGAGTTAGAAGTGTAGAAATATAAGGCTAGGGTACGGCGATTTCGTTCGGCCCGCTTAGGAATGTTGTCTCGGCCGGGAACCCGAAGTGAGCGGGCCGCGTACAATGCAGGCATCGTGGACGTACGACTTATGAAAACTTTTTAATCAAGTTTATTATGTCAATCTATTATGTATTTATTATGGTAGTTATGTAAAATAATTTAAAGCGCGTGTTCTGTAGTCAACGTCTCTGGTAGGCCTATGCGTGCGTGATCGTTTTGTTTTCTATTTAACGTCCGTCAAATCATTTCGGTTGATAAAAAACATGAGAATGGAATAATTATTATTGGTTTTGATAATTGACCATCGGTTTTACATTGGAGTGAATTTTCTTTTCTTCGTTGTAGTCATGTATAGTGTATATTGAAAGGAAAAAAAATTGAAAATTATATATATATATATATATATATATATATATATATATATATATATATATATATATATATATATATGTATATATAATATATATATATAAATATATATATATATATATATATATATATATGTATATATAATATATATTATATATATTATATATATATACATATATATATATATATATATATATATATATATATATATATATAATATATATTATCTATATATATATATATATATATATATATATATATATATACATATATATATATAAATATAATATATATTATCTATATATATATATATATATATATATATATATATATATATAAACATATATACCATCACTGATAGATGTAGTATCGTCTATCCAATGTTTCACGGAACCGTTCTATCTGATGTGAAGCAATGGTAATTTACATGAGTCGTGACTAGTTGAAAGGATTAGAATTCGTTCTTTTAAATATGATGATGAGACACTGGTAGAGAAATTATTGTTGTGTTTTACATGCTAGCCAAAGGAAAAGTGTGTACGATAAGACACCTTACAAGTTTTCTCAAGTCAAAATTTATCGCGATTTATACATTATTCGATTACCTTGCTTCCATTTGGGAGAGTGTAAGGTGGTGATATGTCGGCGGCAGACTGTCCTCTACTCGACTGTCCAAACTTTGCCAAATGTAGGGGGAGCTGTGTGCGTACAGCGTACATACACTCTCCCTCGTGATATATTACCTATTTCATGGTGTCTAATAACAACGAAAACTGTAAATTTAGAAATTTTAATTGGTAATTAGTTGAACAAGGGGTGGTATCATGCATTAGTATGTACTGCAATGTCCATGCCATTTCATTTTTCTGGAGAGGGTTTCATATATTTTTTTCTTTAATGTAAATAGAGGAATGAAGTAGTAGGCCTACCCGTATTTCAGTGCTAAGTCCGCCCTATAACCCTATAAGTGGAGCACTTATAATATGGCATACTTCTTGACTTGTGAGTAAGGTAAACTGTTATGTCATGTAACTCTGTAGAACTTTGAATTATGTTTTATGCAAGGTATAAAATCAAATTTCTTTGAAAAATGAAGATGTTCGGCTGATGAAACCACATTCAGTTAGATAAGGGAAAGAAATGTTGATAAAACTTGTTTTAAAATCGAAATATAATATACACACATTAAACTTTTCGATGAGGTTGATCGATGTGCATCGACATGTCGTGGACCTGCGCTATTTGTTCGCGTAACCTACCTACAACCTAGCTCTATTCTATTTATCAGTAGCCGCATTTAGTTCAGTTGTACAGTTCATGGGCAACCTTACGGAGAGACAATCTTTGTTATCCATGATCGTAGACTTGCCAATGAACGTACAAACTTGGAATAAAAAATGGAAATAACTTGGCATTCCATCCTGTACTACTGTATACACACGATACTTGACACATTGTTTATTGCATTGTTATTATTGGATCTATAGTTTTATAATATAATTCTGTTTATCTGTATGACTGTGTGGGCCCAGCCAGACACATTTGTTTATCTACCAATCTACTTTGAGATTAGTTTCAGCTTGTGTAATGTGATGGTAATACACTGCATGAGACAAAATTATGATATATAAATACAGTATACTAGGGCATATTTGCTAATGCCTAATTATAGAAAATGGCGATTGAATTACTCGTAAAATAACTTGATAACAGCTTGATAATCGAGCTGATTTTTCGTACCTAATAAAAGGCTTAAAATCCCCTCAAAAATGCCCATATCAACGTGTTTGGAATCAAATCGTCGGTTGTTGACGAAGTTTTCGTCTAGTTCATATCTTGCTTCTTTCTCATTCCAGATTGTGTGATGGTGGAGTTTTCCTAAGCGAGTGTGCCCACACTGCACTATTAGGATGACTGTCTTCGGAGCTCTGTTAGTGCTTGGTTTAGGTCTCACATTAGCAGCCGGCGGCGATGGCACTGAAATGCAGTCCTTGGGTCAAACAAGCGGCAACAGTCGTCGTGCATCGTCTCAACAGACTGTTTCTGCCGCCCCAATTATACACATCATCGCTCAATATCCAAATACGCCAACCTCTCCGCCACTCGAGAATGCCACTGGTTTGATATTCAACCACTTGGCGATTGATCGAAGCACAGGAAGAGTGTACGCGGGAGCTGTCAATCGGATCTTACAATTGGACGGAAATCTGAAACTTGAGAAGAAAGTGGTGACTGGGCCTCGTTTAGACAGCCCACAGTGTCATGCAAGCGGTTGTACCTCCACCAACGTCACCGGCAATGTCAAATTCACACTGAAGGAAAACATCAATAAAGTGCTAGTGATCGATCACGAGTCGCGTACTCTACTTGCTTGTGGTTCATTATTCCAGGGTGCATGCGAGAAATATAAAATGTCGAATGTGTCGCTACCGCCCGAGTTCATTCCCATCAGTATAGCAGCTAACGACGAATATGCATCGACGTACGCGTTTATCGGACCTGAACATTACAACCCGCGGGTCCGCAATAACATCCTTTACGTGGGTACTACCTTCACCAATATTGGGGAATATAGGCACTACGTGCCAGCCATCTCCAGTCGTAACCTTGACAGTCTCAAGCTAGCTGAATCTAGTTTCTCGACATCATCCCAATTGAGTATCGATGGGAAATATATTGACCATTTCTTAGTGAAATACGTGTACGGCTTTAATGCGAGCGAATTTGCCTATTTTGTGATTGTTCAGAAGCAGTCCCCCTTGCCAGAAAAAGAGGAACTTGGCTATGTGTCACGTCTTGCTCGTTTCTGTATTAACGATGCAAACTACGACAGCTATACCGAGGTGACACTTCAGTGCCAGATAAGGGATACAGGAGGCGCTACGGTCAACTATAATTTGGTTCAAGACGCGAAAGTGACCGAAGCGGGTGCTGATTTGGCACTTAATTTGGGTATTGAAACTGGTGATCCTGTGTTAGTGGCAGTGTTTAGTCCGAGCCGTGGTATAACGCACGAGACTCAGACGAAATCAGCTGTGTGTGTTTATAGTCTTCAGGATATCGAGGCCAAGTTTAATGAAAATATCCATATGTGTTTCAATGGCAGTATTAAATATAGGAACATGGGGTACGTTTCGGGACCAGTTCTGGATGGGCAGTGCCCAATGGCAGGGGTGAGTGACTACATTCATTTATTTTAACTTGAGACTTATAATGGCATGTCTAGGGAAGTGCGATTGTAACTT
Organism: Brachyptera risi; assembly: GCA_964007535.1. Taxonomy (NCBI): domain Eukaryota; kingdom Metazoa; phylum Arthropoda; class Insecta; order Plecoptera; family Taeniopterygidae; genus Brachyptera; species Brachyptera risi. The sequence continues at coordinate 62,787,220 of OZ023327.1, read as the reverse complement.
CCATCTACTTGACAAACAAATACCTATTGAATCGGTGATGTGTTTGACTCGCTTTGTTACCGGCACAGAAAGCTCAGTGCTAACATCACTTGCTCCATGCGGGCGTGAGGTGAGGGCAGAACCGGCAGATCGTGCCTCGGTTCAATCCCCGACACTATCCGAGACCATACGGAGGTTTTTCGTGGTTTCCATCTGTAGCCTAGACAAATGTTGAGATGGTTCATATGATGAAGGGCAAGGTTGCCACCCTGTAGCTATCCTTCCCATTATCATAGGAACCCTAATCTTATTAAACATTCATCCAACACCAATATATCTTGGTTGTCATTATAGTGAGTCGCTAAACACAATATAAATAAATGGAGATTCGCTATTCGAAGAGGCAGGCTCAAACAAAATGCAGTTGGATTAAGCCTGTTATACCGTCCTACCTGCTAAGGCTGTGTGATGATGGTGTCGTCGTTGTCGTCGGTGTTGTTGGGTGGTGGGGGGGGGGGGGGGGGGAGAGATTATGACATCATACTGTGACTTATTAGTTGAATGAAAGTTACCACTGGCTGCGATAATAACTCTTACACCAGCCGTGTGTTGACATTCATTAACAA
>OZ023327.1:62764982-62783915 GCA_964007535.1 Brachyptera risi | reverse complement strand
ATATATATATATATATATATATATATATATATATATATATATATATATATATATATATATATATATTATATATATATATATATATATATATATATATATTATATATATATATATATATATATATATATATATATATATATATATATATATATATATATATATATATATATATATATATATATATATTATATATATATATATATATATATATATATATATATATATATATATATATATATATATATATATATATATATATATATATATATATATATATATATATATATATATATATATATATATATATATATATATATATATATATATATATATATATATATATATATATATATATATATATATATATATATATATATATATATATATATATATATATATATATATATATATATATATATATATATATATATATATATATATATATATATATATATATATATATATATATATATATATATATATATATATATATATATATATATATATATATATATATATATATATATATATATATATATATATATATATATATATATATATATATATATATATATATATATATATATATATATATATATATATATATATATATATATATATATATATATATATATATATATATATATATATATATATATATATATATATATATATATATATATATATATATATATATATATATATATATATATATATATATATATATATATATATATATATATATATATATATATATATATATATATATATATATATATATATATATATATATATATATATATATATATATATATATATATATATATATATATATATATATATATATATATATATATATATATATATATATATATATATATATATATATATATATATATATATATATATATATATATATATATATATATATATATATATATATATATATATATATATATATATATATATATATATATATATATATATATATATATATATATATATATATATATATATATATATATATATATATATATATATATATATATATATATATATATATATATATATATATATATATATATATATATATATATATATATATATATATATATATATATATATATATATATATATATATATATATATATATATATATATATATATATATATATATATATATATATATATATATATATATATATATATATATAGGTATAAATATTCGAATATATATATACATACATATTACAAATGTACATATATATGATTATATAAATAGAGTATGTGTCATGAAACTCGATGAGAATAAAAGTGGTCTCATAGCCTATAGTTTCAGCCTGTTTTTCGACACTTTGAGCTGATTTTTCTTCAATATCAATGTTATTATCACAAGTATTCGAATCATATCCTCCAAGATGAATTTGGCTGGAAAAATGACGATTTTTTCCTCCATTTTCGTTTTTTTTTTCACAATCACGTGTACGTAGAATTCGTTTCATCACTGTAAGTAGGCCCAAAATGAAATTCCACTCTCTATATTTTCCTAATCGTGCTCGTCCTGCGAACAACTATAGCATTGTCTTTGACTCTTTCCCTTGTCTAGTTAATCTGTGACAAAACTTGTACGCCGCATGTCATCTAGGAAACTATCCCATACATGTCGACGTCACAGTAACGCCACATCACATCCTCACGGGTTTCGTGTCACGTGCATGTGGTTCCGTCTCATACTAAACCTCCCGCCGTCTTGTAGCTATTTGGTACCACGTCGTAGCGGGTAGCATCAAATATATCTATTTTTTCCAACCAGATGACGGTACATAATATATTTATGCTGGTTGTGAATTGTGATACACCTATATCAATTTGACTTCTCAAACTCGCTCATATGTCTGGTATACATCTAGGTGATGCAATATGTACGAGACTTTATTTACCAACGTATTATTTTTCACCCAATTATATTGCTATTTCATCGAGTACGTCCACCCTTCATAGTGAATGAACACCCCCTACCATTGGTCCGAATCGATACGGCAGAAGGCCTGAGGGAACTGTGTCCACTCAAGTTCTATCTGTATTTACTTTATTTAATCACTCGAACGAATAATAATTAAGCTGTGACATGATCATCACACTGATTATAAGAGGAGATGCGTGAGAGCTGGAGTGAGACAAAATTTGACACTGATAACACTTCCCTTTGAATAGCATGTTGAATCTAAGTCGAGCAGTTTATTGCAAGCAAGCCAGCGATGAATGTTTTTTTTTTACTATCTAGGCCTCTGTCTTGATTCTCATACTCTCGACACCTTGCGTTATTGCAAGGTTGTATGTATGTGACTCCGGATCTCTGGAAACAGCTTAGGTGTCGTACCATCAATTTGGAGTTTTGTTTCTCATTTTGGTTTTCTTGTTTCTAGTTTAGTTCTACAAAAATACTAATTTTGCTTAAGAAAATGAATGATATTAAGCCCTACATCATCGTATGTATATATATATATATATATATATATATATATATACTTGATGGGTGCATAATCTTGGTACCATAACGATATCAACATTCAAAATTCACTTCCTGCCCATTCAATTCACGTCTCAACTAAGAAGAGGAGATTTTTTTTGTATTCGTGGTTGGTAGAAACTTTTGAATCTTGAAAAATCCTAGTATCATTCGTTATCAATCTTTTCTCTACAGTATTTGTGATTCTGACCGCATTGATGTTGACATCGACGTTGTCTTACCGGCACATACGGCGTAGTGGTTAACACACTTGCTCCATGTGACCCGGGAGGTGGTGGGCATGTCGGACCCGGTTCGATCCCCGCTACCGTCCAGTATTACAGGGGTCTGTCGTGGTGTCCGTCTGTAGTCTAGGCTAATGCCGGAATGGTTCCCACAATATAGGCCACGGCCGCTTCCTTCCCACTATCCTTCCCATTACCCGTAAAACCTTCATCTCGTCATCCCATCATCTCATTAAGCATTCATCCGACGCCAATAGATCTCGGTAATCATTACAGTGCGTCGTTAAAACCCAAGATAAAAAAAAATACTCCCAATATTTTCTTGAACATCGTGTTCTACCATGTACCGGCAATCGCATTGGTACTGTACTTTTCCTAATTTTTCAATGTCAGATTGTGATTTTTATCTTTTTATTCTGTTTTCTCTCTCTCTCTCTGTATATATATAAATATATATAGGGTAAAGTTGACAAATTTGAACCGCCTACTAATTTGAACCACCTCCATATTTCGGTATGTATTGTACAGTGTCGCACTCTAGTATCAAATTTTGATAACTACTATGATTATTAATAGATCGACCCATCATAGTAGTTACAAGAGCGCGACACTACAATACACACCGAAATATGGAGGGGGTTCAAATTAGTAGGCGGTTCAAATTTGTCGACTTTACCCCATTAAAAAAAAATCACTTGATTAAGTAGTAATTTCTCTATTTCAGGTTTTGGATATGAGTTTTGAAAAATAGGGATGCTACAGCTTCTGATTCTGTACTTGAAATTCCCCACAAAACGTCAATCAAACCTGAAGTTTTCATTAGTTTTCATACAACCCTTGTAATTATCCATTTTTGAGTGGTATCAATGATAGGTCAAATTGACAATATATATTTCATTCATTGAGTGATTTATCAGTCCCTTTCATTCACAATTGAAATCAATTGACTTTCAAACTGAAGGAAAATCTCATTTTCAGTTACTATAATCTGTTTTGTCATGATCTCTTTGTGATGGATGGCATGCTCAATTTAAGTCCAACTCTATATAGAAGGTGTTTTAGAACGTCTTTAAATAATGTAAAAACACGAATGAGAAAACTTTTCAGCATCAGCTCATGTTTGTTAGTAGTAGATTCAAGTAAGGAAGTAACTAAGTACTTCTGTGGTGGAAGAAATGTGATTGAAAGGTGAGCCTGATAGACTCAACGTCTAAGGAACACTCAAGAAGCTCGAATAACTTACTCGTCAGATCCAATGAATTCCTAAATTCGGTGTTGATTTAGTCGAGCAGAATCGATACTCGATGTAATGCAATTTCCAGTGGACTGCACGACGAAATAAGGGCATTTGCCCCCTGACCAATGTCTCTATGTGTGACGCTGTCATCTAAGACTGTATTTCCATAATTCAAGAGTCCCCTTGGGAAACTTCCGACCAGAAACATAGCCCTCCCTCCTCCCTTTCCCCACCCACTACTATCTTTATTCTACATCCCCCTTCTCCGGTCTTGTGTCACCACCCCTACTTTGATCGTCAGGAGCAAGATCGATTCAGTAATTTGGGGTGGAATCGTACGGAATGGAGGATGTTGTGTGCAGACTTTGTCTCTGGAATCGCGCGGAACGAATAGGAAATTTGTTTGGTTCTGTGCTTTTATAGCTTCACAATTCATCATCCCGCTGGAGCTTACAATTCATTTCCACTCCACTCCTAGCTTTGTCACCCCTGGGGGCCCAGACTCGACTGGCCGTGAATATGCATATTTTCACATTCTGGTATTCGAGGATGAATAATAGTTTTTCAAATTTGTTGAGACTCGACAAAAAAAGAATCCGGATTGTGAATGCGTAGACGTATTTGGACGGTGTGAATCTGAGTATCCCTTCCATCCCGAGTATTTCTATTTTGCGAAACTAATATACACGCACTAGAGTCTCTACTTTATAGAGACTATACCGCAGACTGAAGCAATCTTTTTTGAAAGACTTGACGGTCAGATTTTTCTGTATACTTACAACATTTTATTGTCATCACAGTTCATTTCACATACAACTTGATGTTATTCAAAATAAAATAGTGTAGTAGACAGATTATTTCCCATCTACATGAAACGAACTAGAATAGATTAATTGAAGTCAACCCACAGATTATTTTCCACGAATCGAGATGTTGAATCGCTTAAAAAGTGAGCTGTTGAAATTTTTTACATTTCACCCGGTCTTTCAAGTTATCATCTCTAAATTTCAAGTTTCGCTCTCCTTTTCAGAATTATACTATCTCATACAAGTGCAAATCTTTGATCTAAATCATGTTCTATAACAAACCTCATCTGGGTATAGTTATTTAACTGAAGTAAATAAATATGTATTGAAAAAGACGTATTAAAGAATGTATTGAAAACAATCACCTGACGCGATCATTCCGAAGTCATTTTCAATATATTTAAAGCGTGGTGAATTAAATCTCAAACTACATGAGCATATACATTTGAAAATGCTGAAATTGCTCGAGATGTCGGAAAGTTTTTCACGTCCAAGCGAGGAAGTGATGGTCGTGTGCAGAAAGCTCGATCTTCACGCACCCAAGTCGTCGAGCATAAGCACCCTGAACTAATTGTACGTAATATGTATAGTACATTTTGATGAAATGTCAAATGACCAACCACTGTGACATCATGAGAGACCCAATACTGGCACAAATTTCGTACAGCTAGGCGTGCATATAGGCTTGTGAAGGGGGTGGGAGACAGCGGCTGTGGAAGAACAATTTTTTTGCATGAGTTTGTGTCTGGCCTTTCTTGTACGATCTGACCAGAGTACACAAGCTGTAACATGAGTTGTTTTGAAATGGCAGTGCAATAAAACATGGCTTACAGATGAGAGTATCATCAAAACCTATAGACATAGTAATAATAACGCTGATTTTAAACTCGGCAAACGCAGATGAGCGAGATATCTGAATAAGGTATAATAAGTGTTGTTAAAGTAGTTATACCTTCGCTGCTTTATCGACTCTGGTATTCTACACACCTTGACGCATATAAGAAATACTTCATTGTTGGGCAATTAACGAATCTAGATAGCAGTGAATCTTGGCAACATAATTCTGCTATTATTTATATATATATTTGATGAATGAAACAGTTGATTGAATTTTTTTCTTCAAAATAGCTGGTTTGAATTGCATGCAAAATGGTGATACTGTGTATCATTCCTGTGTACAAATTCAGAGAAAATGTTATTTTATTTGGATAGATTTTTTTCAGATTATCTTGCCCAGTCTAATCTCATGGGTTTTTTTTAGAAACTTTGAGATTATATTTCTCAAAATTAATTCCGATTCAAAATTCAACCGATTCATTCCAAAAACTACATACAGTTCTGAGTTGGATAAGTTTGTATGTACAAACAAAAATTCATGTCGATCAGTCGACTTCTGCGACCTGTGCAGTGCTTACAAACAAACAGAAAAAAAAAACAGACAAAGCTCCATAAGTCTTGAGAGACATAAGAGTTGAAGTCTTCGCATACGCTCATCTGATAATATAATATAAAGTCAACATTGGGATAGACAATAAAAGAATCACTCATGTTAAATTAGTAAAGTGTGAAGAGAATGGAAATTTTCTCCTTCATTTAAGTCCAATCCATATTGGAATGAAATTATATTGAAATAACCTTGCGTGCAGTCAACACTCGTGAATTCACAATTCTTTCAAATATCTTCATGATGTTAATAAATTGTAATTTTTTCTATTCATCAATCTAAATTGCAAGGTTCTCTACAAAAGCTTTGACACAAAACATGCCCCTCGTATTCTAATTTTAGTCTTGCCTTCAATTTGTATTATGAATAAAATGCTCTTTATATAGGTAGGCAAATCTTGACACTAGTCAGGTTAATGGTTGATTGCAATCCACCTAGACGTACTATTTAGAGTGGCTGTCTCACTTTGGATTTTTATGATCATGAAAATGTGTGTATAAATGTCTAAAAACTCGTCTGCTGGCATGTATGGACTCTGGGAATGGCGAATGTGCATGGTTGAATCTATCGTTATCCCTTGTCGATGTACTACTACGGGTACTCAGTCTGTGATAGGTCATCTTATCTCGTCTAGTTCAAGTGCATAACGAATAAAAAACAGATAAAATAATGAATGTATGTAATTAGTGTTTATCGTTGAATAAAATATCAACGATTTTCAACCAATTAAAAACGCCGCACACGACCGTTCGAATTCTATGTGGGTAAAAAATAAATTACGGTGCTACAAGAAATAATGAATCTTATAGAAAAACAAGTTTAGGTATCCGTGGTTTTCATCTCCATTCAATTTTTTATCACCTTGATTGCTATGGATACCGTATGCTATTAATATCATTTCATCTCATTTTTTAATTGTTGTTATTTGGGCTTTATGAGTGTGTGTAGATTACCGGTAGCTGTAATTCAGTTTGAACTTTGAACCAAATGGAATTATACTCCACACAATTTTATAAATTTTGAAGCGCGGCCAGGCAAAAGAAATCCCTTTGATTTCTAAAAAGTAGCTTGTCCATGGCGTTTCCGTTTTGGGTGGACAGACTGGGGGGGAGGGGGAGGTCAAATGTTCCTCGTTCAAGGCATTTACTGTGTACTCTTCTCTATTAGTATATATGTCACCGAACCGAATATTATGAGCATCCTACTTCGCAATGCATAATATATGAGAGAGGAAGTCAATTTGTAAATAGCAAACGTTTCAAACTCATGGCCGAGCCATGCCCGAAATAAAGACATAGCTACCCAGCGAACATCGTACAGTGTTTTCCATTCCAATGCTATTTCGAAACGATAGAATAACCCCCGGTTTGGGCCTTCTCTCAATGGGAAGTGTATCAAATATAGATCATGTACGAATGAACGCTTTTTCGTAGCTATAGGTGGAAATTGCTATGCTGTAGGACCTGACGAAACTCGTTCAATAGAAAATAGAGAAGGTATTAAATAAGGGAGATATGAAATAATGATGATATGAAAGTGGAATTTACTAGAAAGACCGTTTGTCTCTACGCTTACGGTGTAACATTTCGAATATATGTGATATTTCTGAGGATCCGTGTGAGATGAGATGAATATACAGTTACTACAGTCTTATCTCTGATTTGCATGACTCGTACTGAGCTGAAATATTAGCATTGAAATACACCGCTGTGTGTATACCGTCAAAATGTTACAAATCAGCTGGAGGTCTCATCGGATACAACACATTTTTCAAGATGTAAGATTGTTTAATGAATCTATCGAGTATCGAGTGAACTAGGACTGTAGTATTCACTTTCTCCCTTTTGTTTATTTGATATTTCTATGCAGCTTCACAAATGCGTTTGCAACTTTTAGTATGTATTCAAAATGCTCTCGCTTTCTGATCTACATAGTATTGAGGGATCATTTCTCAGCAATCATTTTCAAAAATTCAAAGCCTACGAAAGAATAATCTAAATTGCATGTTGTCCGATCAATTGGAATCATTCCACTCATGTGGATGTGGAATGAAGTGATCGTTATATGTGTAGGCATATTCATCATCCAATCGGTTCAACTAATTTGATTGAAAAAATACCAACTCATTTCTTTTTCATTGTGTTGAAATTTAACATAGTAGGCCTATATCGATATACGTCGATTTTCTCAATTTTCAAAAATATTTGCGTCACTTTGGGTAGCTTGCCAGTTGCCAGTAGTTATATTTGACATGGGTGTAGCGAGGGGTGAACAACTAGTAAATTTGGTGTACACCTGATTTCAGATTTCAAGGGATTTCAGGGAGATTTCGCAGGATTTCAAGAAATCTTCAAGGGATTTCAAAGGAATTCCCGAAGATTTCAAGGGGTTTCAGGAAGAAACCACAATTTCATGACAAGTGTACACTTGATTTCACGAGTTTTATTAACCCCTCGGGGTGTAGTACATTTTTTGTTCTTTACAATCATCACACGTGCATGTATAGAGTGTGTCATGACTCTTATTATATTAGTGAAGATACATTAAATTATTAATATACTAAATCAAGTTTCTTGTATGTGATGTGTGCTTAGCGTTTCACTGAAACCAAACACATAATCTTGCGACTCAGAAACAAGATGCCGAGAGACTACACAAAGTGGAAGTTGTATGTATGGTTTCCCAGTTTGTTTGCAATTGAAATGTGTGTGACGGTTACAACTATATAAAGAGACAACAAACAGAGTAATCGTACTTATTAAACCCAATGCACACTAGAACTCTGTGTAGGCCTGAGACTGCGAAAAGTGAACTTACCTATAGGCCTATGTGTGCCTATGTGGAGCTTTCAAGTCTCGCAATCTCGACTTCAGAGGACTAGGAGCCGAGAACTAGATGTGCTAATGTAATTCAATTACGGCCACTTGTTGACCGACAATATTAAGCACAACTTCTCCAAGCAATTTGCACGCTCATTTTGTTTGGTTTGGCTAGGAATGTACTCTGGTATAACAATGGTGGAGACCATGCAGACTGCAAACAACCGTAGAAAATAATTACACTTGCCACGTCCGGTAACAATATTGTAGTTATTTAGTAATTAAAAAAAATGTGCCAAACGTTGTTTTGTAAGAAATGTTTCATCATTTTGGTATATTTGATGTTTCGTTACTCGAAGAAACAGGGTTCATATCTGTTTTTGCCTTTTTAATGAATAGTGTAACCTAACCCTAGACTACACCAATAGTGTTGTGAAAAGAAGCCTAGATTAGTGTACTTCGAAAAATGGTATATATATATATATATATATATATATATATATATATATATATATATATATATAATGAATGTTTGTATATTATAATCAATACCTTGGCATACGTTAGTGTTGGATTGAAACTTGAAAGTATTAAAAATACTCACGAGCCTCCGATTATAATTTAATAGTGAATAACATTTGAAAGTATGAACAATAGATTTTTAATTTGGATCTTTCTTATAATTATTCAGATATCCGTTATTTTCCAACAAGAGACAAGACCATGTTCTTGGTGAGTGTGAAACTGCTTGTAGGCTGCTGGATCATCAATTGATTTGGCCTACAGATGAATATTTCCATGGAATAAAATAAAAGTCTTCATCTTTCATGGTTTGAACTTTCTTTTTGACGAGAATATAAATCTATTTTCATTTCAACTTTTCTATTTTCATACTTTTACATACCATGGTGATTTATTTCAAGTGCAACGAACCAAATGCCCTTTGAACAGAGCAAATCCTCTGCTTATGGTCATCAGTCTATACGTGTGATTCATGCTTTTTGTATCTTCGCATTTTCTTTTAACACACAATCTAATACCGTCCTTCTCGACCAGTCAGCTAGTGCTCTGCATTAGAGACTTCAGTCAAGTCGTGCGTGGGTTCGAGTCCTGCATAGTGAGCGGCATTCGTACCATATATAATCTAGCTGTTGTGGGGGTCGTCAAGCAAACACTAAATTGCCTAGAATGAGAAGAGGGGTGGAGGGAAGGGGGATTTCAAGAATTAAATGTTGAACATAGGGCTTCAAAATGCAACACCCTCAGCATAGTTTGCTGTAGTTTACGCTTCTAATTCAACTGTAGTAAAACCCGTGATACGTACTAGATGTATATATAATTTACTATTTACTCATTCAGTTGATCTGGCCAAGCAAATTTGGATGGAAACGATTGCCTCTGAGTATAATGAACGTGGTGGAGCTTATGGAGCGCCGTGCTCGTGTATAGATCTACTCAGTCTCTAACGCCGTGCTCAAGATTGAGCTATTTGAACCGTTCCACCCTCTACGGTATAAAACCATTATCAAACATATCCTAGGGGCATAATATCCGAGCTCCACTGTGTATCACATGAACAAGTGATCTCTAATGATTTAATGTTGCTCTCTCTGTGTTTACTTCCTATGTATACAGCTAGACGACGGTAACTGGATGGGTTCTAGGGTTTGTTACAGTTTGCCATTTACCACATTAGAGTTGGCTTTTATGTATATTCGAGTAAGGCCACAATGCACTTTTGAGTTTTCGCTTTTGATAAGAATACACTGGAGCTATGCCCTCTTGCTATTTGGTTTCTAGACTCGTAGACCTAATTCATCTGCATTGTGACGCCTATTCTTATTAGTTATTCAACACTTTTATTTAATGCTAACGAAATTGTTTCACCTTTTGTCGTAGTGTGTGCTTATTCTATTATTAGTATTGGTTATATATCAGAAATGCGTGCTCTGATTTACGTGGTATTCAGATAGCCTTCAAATATATTCGATAGTGAAAACAAATCTTCATTTCATGCAAAATTCAGTATTAAAGGTGTTAAGTTCTCATATTGTCGTGAATTAACTCTCCGTTTCCGGTTAGAATTTAAAAAAATTGTTATACAACGAAACATTTTATTTGATGGTGTGCCATGATAATTGGATTTTGTTTTTCAGTTGTACGTACTATGGGGCACTAGTTGTTTCCCAACCATGTGTAGCAACATAGCAGAGCTGGTACAATAATAATGAGCATTCCGTATTCTACACTCCTTGATAGGATTGTGATTAAAAACTAATCCTTGAAAGGACCGTATAATTATTGACAAGTAGTCAGCGCAATCTGCTACAAGCTTTGCCGTTCTGTTATCCTAAGCGGATCCTCATGGTTGATTAAAAATAATACGCAAATACCTGGAATATCCATTTGTCAGTTATTTTACTTTACCGTTTAATCTCTTTCCATCCCATTTCTGGGGAAAAAACAAATATTCAGAGGGGAAATCTTCAATTGGATGGTTGTTATAGTCCAACCTATATGAAGGTGTTGTCTACTTCAAATCATCTAAAAGTAGAAACTACGTGAAATGACAATCCTTTTTTACCCTACAAAACATGAAACAAAAAAATCGTCAAGATTTACCGAATTGATGAAACTGCCATTTTCGAAAGGTACAATGGTTTGAAACACTTCCATAGATGATATATGACACAAGTGACCGGAGTTCGTAGCGCAGTGTTTCCTTATTACAAGGTTTTAATGTCGGCAATAATCATGAAATTCGCCTAGATTAATCTCTGCCATTGTATTATGTCGCGTTTTGCTGTCCAATGGAATATGATGATGATGTTTGGTATGAACTGCTTCTGTGTCGTGGTCGTCTCTCTCCATGTTCAAGTCATGGCAAAGATCTGCCAATAATATATGTGGGATCGACTCGATTTGGCAAAATGAAAGTTTCTTGGCCATCTTCTTTTCTGTGGTATCAGGTATATAAAATTCATAGTATGGAAGAATCACATTTCTTCTCATTTATATTTTTCTCGACAAATAGTTTGATTAATATACAAGTGTTAGAATTAATTTGAAAACATGAGAAATTAACTAGGAGTGATAAAAGTAAACGTATCATACCCATGTGTATTCTCATACCCATTCATTCTCTTGCTGCACCTTGTTTTTGAACGTTTCTATAAGACTTACACAGTTTCCGTACCATTTCAAAAATACTGTTTCATTCAGTGTACACCCTTGTCCTATTCGTGAAAGAGAATTTGCTCCATATTTCCTGAATCTATGTACTCTTACCTTCTTATTATCATGGGTGAAATCTATAGAAGAATCTACAATATCTATAGAACCTTGGAAAAGCCTATCGACGAATATATAGAAACATCTAAAGGAGATATTTTTAGACATACCTATACTGATTTTTAGCTGTACATATGCTAGAAGTTATAGGACCGGAGTTTAGTATCCACAGTTTTTCATGTACAATCATGTGTATCTAATAAATTAAAATATTAATATCTCCCACAGTTCGGAACTATTAACAAAAATGAATAGGATCTGGATTAAAGCTCGAATTTTATTTGTATTTGGAATTTGGAATCATATTGTTAATTTCTTATACAACGTATATACATATATAAATCATAAAATTCTCCCTACTCTCTATACAGTAGTTATCAGGTTGAACGGTCAAAAGATCAAAATACCAACCACCAATTGTATGTAGATAATATATCCACATTGCTTCTAACCAATTTCAAACTGAGATAATAACCTGACGAAAAATGATGTTTCCCAGTTCGTGCATGTAAACAAGTACTCTTTGTTATATAAAAATGTTTATGCCCATCTGCATCAGTGTATGGTGGCAATATCAGCCAATTTGATCTAAAATTAATTATGCGACAGTGAGAATTGAATCTGTTTTTTCCTACAATAATAACAATATTAATAGGCCTAATAATAATAATAGTTGTTTATTTTTCACTCATATACATAGAACAAATCAAGTCCACATTTTATAACAAGTCCAATAATAACAATAATGATACCGCAATAATGATATAATTTTATCAATCCCGATTGTTGTCTTCTTTACTGGGTAAACACTCTATACTTTACTATATATAGTGGTTGAGTCTCCTGCCAATTCTTTTCTAAATGCTCTCCTGTTGAATGGGATGCATTATATATCATATATCCATATATATGCTATATATGCATATATATATATATATATATATATATATATATATATATATATATATATATATATTTATATGTATATATATATATGTATATATATATATGTATATATATATATATATATATATATATATATATATATATATATATATATATATATATATATATATGTGTGTGTGTGTGTGTTTATGTGAGCTTTCACAAGGTATTGAATTATTAATAGTAATGTTTTCGGACACACTCGTGTTATCTATGTAATAAAATGTATTACATAGATAACACAAGTGTGTCCGAAAACATTACTAATAATGATATATATATATATATATATATATATATATATATATTACTCTTTTCTTTCCATTTCTTTGAAAAGAAAACAGCCGACGACAGAGATGAAAAATTTAAACGGGTGAAGTATGATGAAAAGAGGAAAAAAAGGGGGGGGGGGGTCGAGTAGAGTGGTTAGATTTCGACGAGTGTTTTTAGGGGGTAAAAACATGGACACCTCCGCTACTTATAATGATAATAAAGTGCGAACTACCGATCGTAGCCGACAATTCGTGATTTCACAAGTTTGGCCGTAGTTTTGCCAACCGTGCAATGTGAGATGTGGGATAAGCTCGATTATATTATACTTTGAGAAAAAACAAAGAAAATACAACGTTTTCAACTGGTATCGATGCATTTAGTGAAGTTGAACAATAGTTTTTCCCAACAAAAATGTTCATTCATATTATGAAAATCATAAAACCCAAACATTTTCTTTGACCGGTTCTTGATTTAAATACATTCATCGTCAAAAGTATATAGAAACCACACTAGAGAACAAACACATTCGTGGGATAAAGTGGCTGGATTAGAATCTGCTCGATTCTGATCAGGCCATATAGCCATGTGTGTGAACGTCTGTGTAGAAATTACAGTATAGCAATAGCAGCAGCGTCGTTTCACAGATATATGCAGAAAAGTAAGAAATCTTGAATATTATTATATTATAAGTATTTTTCTAAAGTAGGTACGACGGCGACTGCATGGCAGTAGACTTTCATCCATAGCACACATACAATACGTGCAATACATATTCGGAATTGCGCAGGGCGCGATGGCAATAAAGCGAAGAGTTTTTATTTCTTCCCATCTTTGCATTTGTGATTATCGTTTCAGCCTCACTAGATACAAGATTCTTTGATCAACACTTTTGAGAAAACTAATCTATACAAAGAGACATATCATCAAATGTAGATAATATATATCCAAATTCTCAAAGAGATGCGTTCATTTTAATGGCCACAAGAATCCATAGCAAGCACACCTCCCACCATCGAGTATACGATATCAATATATTTGCTTCTCAGACCAATGTCTTCAATTTCATGAAAAAAACTTCCTCCGTTGTGGCCGGTTTCTTCCGTCGTGAAAACACTGTTACTTGGTTACTATGGCAACTCAGTTCTAATTGAATCGGAAGGGAGAAACGGCTGGCGAAGATGTGTGTGCTTGGGTGTATATTGTACATTAAGAGCCCGCATCTTAGACAGATTTCATGTTGAGTACAGGGTGCACTTCCATCACATATATCTCAAGAACTACAAACACTACGGATTTGCGATAAAAAGCAATTGATAAACGATACTCTCACAATTGGATATGCCTAGTTGAATATTGAAGAATAATTTTAATATGGAGCAATTTTTGAATCAAAAAGTGCCAATTTGATGGTTTTCATTGCCTAATTCCCGGTTACCGAATATAACTAGAAAAAAATTACAATTGCACATCTTTAAGTTCAACCTTTCTCATCAATATTCAAAATCTTGATTTGCCTATAATTCAACAGTCTTCCCGTTTTCCTTGATCAAAATGTGTCATGTAACTTACAGTAACTAGATTTTGTCCAAATTATAAGTTGGAAAACTCCTCCATCTAGCGGTGACACTGGAACTCTTTGAAAATCATCCCCTTTCCACTTGTCAACCTAGGTAGGAAGTGGACCCGAGCCATGAGTGCTGTCACTCCAAATGAACCTTTCTTGGAACGGAATAAAAGTGATTAGCTGAAAACCAATATACCGATATATCACACCAATCAATTGTATTTAGTTGTGAGTGTCTTCACATTCTCATTACAACAAGAATACATTTTTTATTTTAGTCCTAGGTGCATTTCTCACCGATTCAGTGAGATTAATTCCAGTTGACTTCATACCCAAGTAGAAACTAATTTTTTGGGTCAATGCTCAAAATCAGAATTAAAACTATTACAATTACATTTATTATCGTTTGATGAATTATGGAGTGTTGAAATTCGACTTCTCGAGTTGTTTAACTCACACATTGTTAACACATTGTTAGTAGCCCATCATTATATTCTACAGTGAAACATAACATGAGAAACATAACGTGAAAAACGACACAAAATATAACAAACACGATTTATCACATTTCATGTTTCCACATTGATTGAGTGATTTCACAATTGAAATTTGAAATTTGATCGCTGAATCATTCCAAGAAATGGTCACAATATAATTAATATAATTCCTAATCAGTTTCAAATATGCTATGATCATTTATTGTAGACAGAAACGAATATAGGAAAAAACTACGGTAAGATTTAATATTGAAACGAATTTTAAAATCATCATATTTGAAACAAAATTGATTACTTTCCACATTGTTAGGGTTCTGATGATGTGAATATATATATATATATATATATATATATATATATATATATATATATATATATATATATATATATATATATATATGTATATATATATATATATATATATATTTATATATATATATATATATATATATATATATATATATATATATATACATATATATATATATATATATATATATATATATATATATATATATATACATATATATATATATATATATATAAATATATATATATATATATATATGTATATATATATATATATATATATATACATATATATATATATATATATATATATATATATATATATATATATATATATATATGAATATATATATATATATATATATATATATATATATATATATATATATATATATATATATATATATATATAAATATATATATGGATCATCTTTCAAATTTGATCACACGCATATTCGAATAGTTTGAAAAATGCCCAGTTTTGTTTGATCCCGCGATCTTTTTGCCCGCGATCATTTGTTCACGATCTTATTACCTCCACGGTATTTTTACCCGCGCTCACTTGGCTCGCGATATTTTCTTCTCCGCGACCTTATGTACGTGCGGTCATTTCACCCTACTCGATATTATTGCCGCGAGATAAAATTGTTCGCGGTCTTTTTGCCGGCTACCTTAGATTTCGACCTCACCAACAGCTAGGTTATTAGGGGGTACGAGTGAGCTCGCAGAAGAGAGACGGATGATGTTCACAAAAACCCATGTCATATGCGAGGCTCGAACCTAAGCCCCACTTGACTGGAATGTATGAAGCAGTGCCTTAGCTGGGCCTGGATCAGTCAAGGTTCATATAAGTGAAGTTGACCTATACATGCACACATATTTTCAGTGTAGGCAGCTACGACTGATCAGTGTGAATTTTTTCACGATCATCTTATCTTATTCTCTTCGAAAAATGTGTCCTGAGAAAACGTCTACTAATGAGTTGCTTGATTGGCCTGACACTTGCGTTCACTTGTTTTGAAAATAAATATATTTCCTCTCTATTCTCTCAGAATATTGGGTTGTACAATTTTCCGCTCACAGTTCATTGTTGTCAGATTTTGTGAAAAAAGAACACACATGTGCCTATACGAAGCGAAAACAATTATTCTTGAAATATGTACAAAGATCGTATACAAATACATGCTGTATTGGCAGTTGTCTTCATCACTTTGCCATTCCATTTAAAAAAACTAAACCAATAATAAATCACTGTAAAAATGTGTGAATTTGTTTATCATTTCAGAATTAGTCTCCGATTGACCATTCAACTATTATGTAAATACTACATATTGTGATAATTTAATCAATGAAATATTAAATATATGCATGAAATAATTCTGAAAGCGATCCTGGTATGGGCATAATAACTGAAAATAAGCTTACACAAAATCTAAAATCGACATAACATTGTACTTTTGACGCATTCATTGGGTTCAACTAAGCACAGTAATGAATGATGACTAAGACCTATTGGCGTCGGTGAATGATGAATAAGGTGATGACTGATGAGAAGATTAGATGGAAGGTTACTTTATTATGTGTTTTTGTATAGTAAAAAGGAGTCGGTCGTGGTCTGTTGCAAAGGAATCATCCCAGTATGAACCTAAACGACAGAGGGACACCACGAAAAAACTCTTCTTGGAGGTCTCTGTCCAGAATCGAACCCGGGTCTCCTGAATGCCGGTTCAGCCACCGATCCACTAGTCTCACTACTCATTTTGCACTCATCTTATCATTTGTTTATGACTAGGAAAACGCTATATACGCGTTGTTAGACGAGCGGAAAGTAATAGTATGTCGACTTCATTGCCAAACTTTTGCCTAAATTCGCCAATTGGGTAACATTTTAGTTATAAATGGGTAAAAACGGCTTCGAGTGGTACCAATTTAGCACATTTCGTGTTTTTTCTTCAAAATGGCTGACCCGATCAAGCTGAGAATTCCCAGAAATGTGTATCAAGATGTCATTCAACTCCACACAAAATTTCAATTTTTTGGAAAATAAAAATTTTAAAATTTAATTTTTTTTAAATTTTTAAGGGTATTTTTGAAATTTCTGAAATTCATAAAAAAAAAGTTGATATCCGATAATGCAACAAAACTATACAGATCTGAGTTAGATAAGGAACCATGATAAAAAAAAGTTTGAAATTGATAGCTGTAGCCTTTTGACCTGTGGAGAACCGACAAATGAACATGAAAAAAAAAAATATATATAAAAACGAACACCAATTTTTTTCAGTATGTGAAATTGAATCCTCGCTAAAGCTCGTCTAATAATTGATCACTCATCATTTGTTATGATATTTTCCTACGAATTATACTTAGTTATTATCAGCATGATTATTTGTAAATTTGCATTTACTTCCTTGTGGTCAACATAATCTCCGTATACCCCTACTTTCGAATACAAGTAGCAATTGTGACTAACCAATATAAGTATCAATGAAATACATAGCTTGTGGTATATTTTTTCTCATTGGGGAACAATGATTTTGTATCCAGTATCAATGTTATGAGGAAAAAAATTGTGAATATTACTTTCCTCGATTTCAGAAATAACAGCATATTGTATGGAATCACAGCTCGATTATCTGTGATGGAATCTGAATGAGTTTATTGTGAGAGCCATAGCTAAAACGTTTACCAAATATCTCTTCAAAATACTACCTGCTATTCAGATGGCTTTTGTGACAACCTAGTGACAACATCGCAGAATGACGGTCTAGGACCCCCGAGTGTATTTGTTAACTTATAGAGAAGGCGGTAAATCGGAACGGTCAAATGTTGTTTCCAAAGTGCACGTCTTTTTTGATGAACACTTCAAGTTACAAGAGAGAGAGATAGCCATAGGAAACTGAGAGAGATAGCTGTCCACTACCGAGTTCCAAAATCGCACACCAAACTTGGGTCGCGCATGTCGAAGAGAAATATTCTCAGCTAGGATACGGG
>OZ023327.1:62734982-62759982 GCA_964007535.1 Brachyptera risi | reverse complement strand
TCAACGCTGTGGGCCATTATTTATACGTGAAAATTAGTTTCGGCTTATTTCCATTATATGCATGAATCTGAGTACTTTTGGACGAAGGGGGTGGGGGGTTATCGAATGGTCGGATACGTGATCGGTTAGTGTGGAACTATTTTCATTCGCATGCGTTTTCTTTCCCACATTTATTTCCTTCTCTTTTTAATTTCTCTCGTCTTTCCTTCGTAATTTCTATTGAAGTACATAAGCAAACCTAGACGGTGTTGATTTTTTCAACATAGTAAGTTGCATATTCTGTACGTCTAGTACTGTAGCATAGTCGGTTATGACAGGCATACTTGGTTTCAGGAGACACAAGTCGTGTTGGAACGTCGATAGTTTTAATTTTCAAAGCAATGTAGTAATTTTCTTGCCCTTTGAAAATATTCTGATTGCACCGTAATTTACGAACTAAACACTGCATTTATTTATACAAGTTATATGCAGAGTGACAGCAATTACACTTGAATCCATGTCTGATGGTGAGTGTCGTCAAAAAAGTACTAGTTATACAGTTATTTGAGGAAGGAAATCCTCTGGGCGAAGAGGCAAACCTGATCGGATGGGTAAGACGTGTGCTGAGTACTAAAGTATACTTTTACTAATACTGTATAGTGAAGGGTGTACGGGTGTAAGTGTGAGGGAGATTTGAGTTCACTGCAGACGTCGTTACATCGCCAGTATGGCGCTGCATGAGTTCGGTCCTTAGACTAGCTCGGCGTCTGGCCCAACTCGAAAGCTTTGACATAAAAAACATCTATTGTCATCTTTAGCTAGTCCACTACAGTACTGCCGGTACTCCACCACTACTAGAGCTGTAGCGAGCGACATTTCCTTTTATGGAAACGTTATGAGAACCTGCTTACTTTTTAACGGAAGTGTTTCATGAGGGTTGTTTTCATATTGCACTAAAACGAGTTAATATATAATACTTGGTGGCTATAATTCGGATAGCATAAAAAGATTTTGCGGATTCGTGAATATGTTTGATATTTAAAGACACACTCACGGTATTAAAATTGACAGTAGTTCTGTGTATTTTAGAGGGGATAAGAGGGAGGAATAGGCTAGCGACTACTCCCTTTGCGTCACTTGAACCCCCTTGAAGATCTCGCTATAAAGAGGGGATGAAAAAATGAAGCACTGAGACAATGTTGTTATATTAGCAACATTGTCTCAGTGTTTCATTTTTCAGTGAAATGAATTGTCTGCTGGTTCGTTTCTCGTGCTAGTCCTGCTTGCCTGTCAGGATGAAGAAATGGAGGAGAAGTAGGTAGAAGATGTCGAAGAGAAAGGAATCGAAGAATGATGGATCGTCAAGGTGAAAAGCAGCCGTGAGAGTAGCGTGTTTGGTGTTTGGTATCTCGTTTGACGATAAAGAAAACGACGGCCAGTTTTCTTCTACTGTTTGCACTTGACTCTCAAATATGCGCCAATAATTTCCACTTGTATGAACGAGAAACGCGGGTAGCGATATGCCGAGCATAGATCAATGTCCTCACTCTGTATCGTTCTTCTCTCTTGAGATTGTTTTGCATAAAACTACGTACGACTCTACTAGCACCGCGGAGAGGCGAGACGAGACTAGTCTCAAGTCTTGGTAGGAAAAACACTGAATGGTGACTATAAAATCCGAAATGAAATGCCAACATGACGCTGCCCTATCCACCCCCGGTCTCACTCACACCCCTTCAACCCTTTTGCAACTGCGTTCGTGCTATTCAACATTGTTCGCAGATAGGATTCAGGCCCAACGTTAGACGTCTGATTTGTCCATAACCTCGTCCATTTCGACATCCATATCGTTCCATGTGCATGCCCATGCATTAAAACAGCAAGGGGTGGAGAATATATATATATATATATATATATATATATATATATATATATATATATATATATATTATATCACGAAGAATGTAATACACATCCTTGTGATTTTAATTCTTATGTCATAAAGCTCTTCAAAAGCTCGTAGAACGATTTCCATCTAGCTTTTGTGCTTGACTCTTGACGAAGAATTTGTGAGGTGAAATATGTGTGCCATAGGCTCACCGCTGGCAAGATGCACAGGGATTCACTGTATGTAATATTGGATTTCTCTGTAATGTCGTGGTATGGATATCGTTCAAAGAGCGAGTTACCCCCGTCCTGGTACTTGCCGAAGAAATTGCATCGCTCACATGTACATATATGACTTACGCTAATCGAAAGAAGAATAGGATCGCTTCATCAGTGTAGATATGCGATCGCAACGTGGTAAAAAGATCGGAAAAAGAGTCTAGGCCTATCTTTGGAAAACTTTGTTCTGTTTAGGCACAATTTTAGAATGAAAAAGACGAGTGCTGTTGGAGAGGGTGCGGGGTAGGGTGTGTCAGTTTGTAAGTTGACTTGACTTCAAGAAAATGTTGCATATTGATTTTCTTTTCAACCCCTGCTAGAAAAAAAACGAATTGACCCGTGCGAATGCCTTTCCTTCTCAGTGCATCTCCATGTGTGTTCCAGAAGTGTAGTATTTCATTGTTGTTATTCCCAAAGTGCAGATAACTAACTCTTGATAACGATCCTCCGTCTCCATACTGATGCATTGTCATGGTGTTGTGATTAATTCGTGAACCAGAACGGTGCATTCGTACGTCCTATTATTCGCCGATCATCAAAGTACCACAAGTTGCTCATTGATTACATTCGCCTGTGGATATGATGGCCAACGGGAAATTGATTGTGTGAAATGGAGTAAGATTTTTTGAAATGTGTATATATATATATATATATATATATATACAATATATATATATATATATATATATATATATATATATATATATATATACACAATATATATATATATATATATATATATATATATATATATATATATATATATATATATACAATAAATATATATATATATATATATATATATATATATATATATATATATACAATAAATATATATATATATATATATATATATATATATATATACAATATATTTATATATATATATATATATATATATATATATATATATATATATATATATATATTTAATATATGAACAATTATATTGTAAACGAATAACACTGACATAATAGACGTACATATGTCATTGTACGATATTGCAGTTCGGTAGATGAATGCAAACACACCAAATAAATAGCAAATTGTATTTTAATCGACAAAGCAAATATTGATGGGAATCGAGCGTGTGTATAACGTTTATCAAAACATGCAGTGTATACATACAATATTGTATATGGCAATGTATTAACACATGTGATACAAATTATTTAATATGATATATGCAACATGAATATTTTACAAAATAATATACGTCTATGCATGATGGTGGAGTGGGGAAGAGGGGGGAATGCAAATAGATAACACGAAACTTGTCAGTGTGTCTATGGGCATGGACATCGACTTCGACAAAGGAGATTTACTTTGAACTTCTCTATCAGGCATATATATCTTCTTGGTTTGGCACCGTTTGCTAATAACAGAAAGTTCGTTCTAATTCAGAAGTTGGGCGCAAAGCACATCTACGAGAAGCTTAAAGCTCTCTCGAAGATAGAATCTGGGCTCGCTGATGGATTATCAAAGTGGCTAACTTCACTGAAAGTTTCGCTTCCCAAGAACTTGTGTAATTAGGTATAACTAACCGTGTGGTGACTCGTCATCGTGAGGATATATCTGGATGAAATTTATATGTGAATTTTATAATGTAATAATCATGCAGAATATCATGTTGACTCGATAGATGATTGAGGTTCAAATTTGTTTTTCCGTGACACATTGTGGATAATACGTCTTTGTGGCTAGTTTTGCAATCAAGTGGTCGTGTATGTATCGTCGGTGTGTCTCTTAAGGGATGGGTATATAACATATATCTATACTACCAATTTTAAGTATACGTACAAGCTTTAAACTTCACGGAAAGTGTGTGTGAGGGAGTTTTATTCAACGCACTAACTCAATTACACTAACTCTGTCAACCCGCACACAAGAATTTCTGTTCTTACGTGGGCTTCACATTATTTTTTTCTTTTCCACACACCATAATATATATAGTTCACATAGCTTAAATTACATCTTCCTAGTGTTCATTTAATTTAATAATCTGAATATTCATTTTATTACTGTCTATATATGTATGTTATTCGAAATAAAAATGCGAATAAACTCAATTTAAAATTGAATTGAATTAAACGCGAAAAGTTGATGCTATTTTGACCCTTGAATGGGGTGACCAATTAAGTGGGGTTAACTACTTGAAAAGTACATGTGTGACAATGCTGGGAATAGGAACACTAATACAACAACGGTAGCAGTGTTGATATTTTTTGTTTTTGGATTTTTACAATTGTAAGAAAAACATTTGGTCTTGGATCGTTTTGTTTTTCCATCAGACTACCCGTCATTGGGGTCAGCATTCCCCTGATGTAATAAAATCAGCAGTTGAAGTGGGAACAGCAGTTCGAAGAGCAAACTGTTGAAAGATCATTCTTTTGAAAATTATATCGACTAAATATCGTAGTTATCAACGATTTTATCCGTTTCAAAATTTCGACTTCTTCCGAAATCTTGGTTCTCTTATAACACTTTTGTTATAGTGCAAGTTATTATATTCCATCGACGAAAATGTATTGTCTTTCCACATTTATAATATATTGTCAAAACAAATGTATATACCAGCCAAATAATAATGTATCCCGTTTTCTGTGATTTCAGACCACTGGCAATATAATGAACTTTTGTGAAGTGGGGCTGAAAATCTCCGGCGTTGCACCGATCGTCGCCCAGGCAGCTCTCCATTTCCCAAACAGATCGCTCAGTTCTGTTTCGATGAGCAAAACGGAGCGCCATACCGTTGCCTTTCTTGGTACGAGTGACGGCCACTTGAAAAAGGTAAGAACCACAATAATGTGGGCGATTTACATTGTGTTTGTGTAGTTGTTGGACCGAACTATCGATGTTACATATGCATATGTAACGAGCTCTATGTGTACTGAAGGGTATACCATTAGGATGGCCACACACCCTTGATTAAGGGTATGTGGTGTGTGTGACCCGGCGGAATTTGAGAGATAACAGTGTCGGTAGTGAGCAGAGTAACCAGAGTTCATGTTAGTCATTACGTACAACCACAGACCGTGTAATTCTGTTACTTTAGTTAACCCAAACTCCAAATATAAGAACTCTTCGAACACGATAATATGCACACTGTCGTAAAGAGAACAGTGTACTGGATACATTGTAAAGTGACAACGGTTTTTGAGGTAGATGAACAATGATAATTTGATTGATGAATAATTTTCTGTAACTATGATCTATTGGCTTGCTGTATTTGGAACATCACGTGTGCGCGTAAGCAGTTTTGAATATTTTGATCATTGGTAGCCTACGCATGATATAGAAAAAGCAATGCGCGGACTGAATTGCGATTTTTCAAATTATTATTACCGCGTTGTTTATTCATGCTGCTATTTATACTGAAAACAATGTCGAGAACGTACTTACTGCGAAATACGATGGTAGACTGAGGAGAATGACTGTTAACGTATGAATGGCGTGTGGACTGAACCAGTGAGATGTGAATTTTTTTTATCAGTGCACTTCCAATGGATTACGAAAATGATACGCGAAGAAGTTTGAAATTACTAGTGCGTCTTTATAGCATCCAAGTTTCGGCCGGTTGGAGGCAATAGAGTGGGTGAAGCCTATATTTAGTAATAGATCATGCACATACTTTTATATTTTCGAAACATCACTGTGATTGTTGCCATTGACGAGCGTCATTTCGATACAACTGTTCGGATCGCATTTGATGCTGCACAATCTCTGAAACTGGGTCGAGTGGTAACACACCAAACCGTCATTTAGGCGACCGGAGCTCGATTCCCGTCTTGGTCGACCATCCTGACAGGGGTTTTTCGTGGTTTGCCTCTGTCGTTCAGGTCAGTACTGAGATGGTTCCCTAACAACAGACCACGACCGACTCCTTCCCACTATCCAAACAACACCGAATGAGATAACCTTTCACCTCCTCATCCCATCATCTCATATATCTTTCATCGATGCCAATAGATCGTAGTCATCAGTAGAGTGCGTCGTTAAACCCAATGTAAATGAATAAAACAATCTATTACAATCTATCTAATAAAATCTAGCCTACAATATTGAACAAAACGTTAGAAAATACATTGGGTACCGGTATCAATTATAAGCGATCGTTATACTTACATATTTACACACACGTTTGACTTACAGATACTTTGTGATTCAGTTTGTTTTTCATTCTGTTCTCCTATCAGGTCTCAGGACTATGTGCTCGCAATGACTTACAGATACTTTGTGATTCAGTTTGTTTTTCATTCTGTTCTCCTATCAGGTCTCTCAGGACTATGTGCTCGCAATGCTGGAGATTTGTCCGCGACTCCATTTCGAAACACTATAAAAAGTACTTATATCTTGTTCTTAAAGATTTCAAATCCTTTCCACATCGGAGGCTCGAATTCCTCTCATTAAAATACAATAAAATCAATTCTGTAATCAAAATTATCAAGCTCAGTGTTGCACGCTTTCAAATAGGCCTAGTTCCCGCAAAATATCGCCGTAAAAAATGTTATCGGCGATGACCACTGATATAACTGGATATACTACATAACACGCTCGGAAATGGATCGCCTCCTCTAAACTTTAAATGCTATCCTCGAAGGATATTTCACTGTTTGGTTACGGAAATTATTTTCAAATGATTTCTTTCTATACAGCTACAGGCAGCTGCGACTGTTGATATTGCGATAGTTTGAAATGTGTGTACACTTGCCAACGGTATCGGATACGATATTACAATGTTGATATTGCTATTGGCGTGTCTCTCGCTGTACGTATATATACAAGCAGCCTCATCCTCGATGATCCTCTCATTTTCTAGTTGTGCCTGTGTTTGTGCCATGGATAATGATGCTAATGTTTTATGGTTGGTAGCAAACGTACAGTCTCTTGCGACGCCCGGGTCCTCCATACCGCCAAGCAAATGTGACGGTAATAGAGAGAACGGATAGTACAGAAAGAGGTCTATAGAAGCCGTAGTTTTCAACGTTCGTTAACATTGACGAAAAACTGCCTCATCATCATTCACAATATTTTTTTGCAATATTTTCCTGGTATTTCAACGTATGAACGAACACACATTATCTACACACCAGTTTGAAGTCTTGTCTCTAGTTGGGAAAAGTTTACTGTTTCTTTTTCATAGGAAATTTAATGCGTCCCCATCTCTGAATCGTTTTACATGGATCTTTTTTCACGATTCGAACGAATCCCTATTAAGTGAATGGGAGTGAAATTTTGAGTTTTGTGCCAATATTATAATCTTACTTCCTTGTGCTGTGACTGTAGTAAGTTACAATATACATAATATTTAAATATATATATATATATATATATATATATATATATATATATATATATATATATATATATATATATATTTATATATATATATATATATATATATATATATATATATATATATATATATATATATATATATATATATATACAATACATACATACATACATATACACACACACACACACACACACATATATATATATATATATTCAGAGATAACATCGATCCCGAATAATCGATTGGTATAATCAATATTCTTCATCCATTTTGCATACTCCCGAAAACCATAAACTCTCGCCTGTTAGATGACTGAATTGGTTGGAGGGGTGGGAGAGGAAGGGGATCTTCAATTATCAACACAGTCTCTTTCTCCGAATGTGTGTTATAGTGATCATCAATTGACACAAAATTCATGTTCAACTGATCTGATTAAGAAGATCAGTTCAAATAATGGTCATATTGATGAGATCAACTGAATGAAAGTGTGAATTATATTTGTGGCAGAGATCATCGGACATCAGTAGAGAAATAACAGTCCTGGAGTGACATCATTTAGTAGTGCAACTCATTTATGATATTTATGAGATTGCAAGACAACTATACTCGAAGATAATAATTCAGTTCTAAATAAGTCATATCGATACGAATTTCAATAAAACTGGATCAAAAAATGAATAACAATCGGACTTTCAATTTCAGGATCGTTTTTCGTTGCGCGTTGTTTTCGGTGTATCTGCGGATCCTCTTTTTTCGGCGTACGTTATTCTCGTTGAACTTTTTTTTTTCGGTGTATTAGCGCTCTCCTTTGTTTAGCGTATACGTTTTTTTTTTGTATATGTGTTTTTCGGTGTATCGGCGCCACCTCTTGAATTTGTAAATTTGTCATTATTGCTGTTCTGTCATATCCTCTGGGTCCACACTCTACATCGACAGTGTAGCTATATAGGAACTTTCAATTAATATTGAGAGATGATTTCTATACGTCCTAAGAAGATGAAGTCAAAGTAAGAAAATAACAGATTAATATATTATGGTGGATATGAGTTGATTAGGCTGAACCCCATGTTTACTTAAAACATTGGGAATTATTATAACAAGGTGTAAGTAGAGGCATGTTACCACCTTTTCGTGTGGTTTAACTGAACGTGAAATGTATAATTCCAGAACAGCATTCATTATCTATTTAGCTTCGACGCGGATTCGAGTCAACATTTCGATCATTATCAATTCATATTTTATTAGATTGGATTATTAAAATATCAAATGATATTTTTTTTATATAGGCCTATACCCACACCTTAGTAATTTTGGTAATTAATTTTGTTTTCAACTTGATTTGATGCTTTTTTTTGCCGGAAATAATCTGAGATTGATTGCAATAACGTGATGCCCATTTTCCCTAGTGATATGAAATCAAGATTTCTTGTCATATTTGATTGAGAGATTCAAAAATTCATTCTGTTGAAATACGCCACGAGGCTCCGATAAAATGAAATTTTACAAAATCGTGCTCCAGGGGAATATATTGGATAGTGTGAGTATTACTGTAGGCCTATAATGTATATACAATATTTCATACATTTGTTATGTTTTTGATTGACAATGAAAATCTACACAAATAATGATGTGGTACTATTTTTGCATCTCCAACTTCATTGGAATATTGGAGGTTTCTATATAGTTAATATTTTGTTTTAATGTAAATCAAATATTGTGCGGGCTGTTTGAGGTCTTATACGGACTTTCATCTGTATACATTGAATCAATCAACGCCCGAACATCGTCATTTGTCGTTTTCCAGGTGTGTGCTGCCGTATCCACGCGTTTGTCAATAGTTATTTCATACCGGTAACTGGAATCTGCACTTATGAGTACCATTCATCAAAATTGATGCATATTTGTGATAAAAAGAAGATATTTTTTAGGTATAATTGATATTCGCTGTTTCACAGTGCGGAGCGTTCCGTTTGATACTATACCATATTTTTTCAGGCTCATACACCGGCTTTTATTCACGCTGATGTAACCTCATTCAACCACACCACTCCAATAAGCTATATTTCGATAACATTGCCGTGATAGTTTTATGAAATAAACCATTGTCATTGAAAATGAGTTAGTTCTACCAAATCCTATCCAACCTATAACGAAATTAAATCGTGGACTTCATAAACAAAACAACATTTGCTTTGTCATACTATACTACCGCAATGAAAATTGATTTGTGTACCCAATGAATAGTCACATGACTGACTATAACTAAAAGTATTGAAAAGCTGAAGTGGAAATGTGAAATCTTTCCTGGCCTCTGGCGCTTCGAGTCTTGTCGAGTCATGTCACTGTTGTTACCTCGTAATTGCCACACGATGCACATAATGCACATTTTCTAACTGCACGCAACTTTAATTGATCAGAAATACACCTGCATTCTCTCTCTGATGTTCATAATAGGCTGTATTATGCCAATTCATGTCATTCGCGTGTTTCATATTGATTTTTTGATAATCAATTTTTCAAACCAATTACGGAAACGGCTTCTTGGGCGCAGAATCTTCATTCAGGAGACTGGGGTTCATTGTCGATTATCCATGCTCGTTGTAAAGTGAATACTGAGATGGTTCGTCAAGGAGAGTCCACGACCACTTCCTTCCCACTATTCAAAACACCAATAACAAAATTACCTCATATCTCATCTTCCCATTACCGGTATATCATTCATCATTCACTGACGCCAATTTTAAGTGATGAAAAGTTATCATTACAGTGCGTTGTTATACTCAAAATGAATGAATGAATAAATAATGAAACAATACAATTATAGAACAACGTATGAAGAAATGTTCTTGTATCATCATAAAATCCCTTGTTCCTTGCTGGTGAGATCAAGTGAATTTAAACAAACCACAAAAATAAAGGGAAACAAAAGTGGGCACATTGAAATAAACAATTCCATCTGGGCGCTGCTATTGAAAAATCGTTTGCTGCCAGTTATATTTTAATATTAATGACTTGTCATTTTTTTGATTAATTATTTCAAAGATATTCCGTATTTCTCATCACAACTGCTCTATTATGTATTATGATACCGAAACGGGGTCTTGAATTTTTCCACATCTGCTGGCTGTTGTGCTACTAGACTTCTTGGGCCGCTGTGTAGGCCTACTGTTTGCTTCCCAGTTATACCCGGCCAAAACAAAACTAGTAAAAAGGAGCCCATACCAGCGTGCCTTGAAAAAATTGGCGTAAAAAAGCAGTGATATGAAAAAAGTAATGGTGCATCCAGCGGATTCAGTTTTAATTCCAATTGTGAATGATATTTCAAATTCACAGAATATTCCATAAAATATTTCATTGTACCCGAATAACTACATTGTCATATGGGAGATTGTAGGATTTTTTCCCTCCCGTTGACTATTTTCATATAGTATGCTTAAAAAATGAGTAAATTAGAACATACCCCAGCATGTCTTTTGATTTCAGAGATACGACATGGTGCAGGGAAACCCCGTTTAATGCGATTTAAGTCTACTTCGTGTAAACATTCTAGCTGTCCGCATGCTTGACTTGGCTCCCGTCGAGCTGCCACTCGAGTAGATAACAACGGCCGGATCGATTCTAGTCTACTCATTAATGCATGCAAGAGCCTTAAATGTGCATGCATTTCTTATCGCTCTCCAAAGAATGTATGAATGGTTGGTTCATGGATTGCATTGGGAGAGTTCCACCTTGACGAAGATTTTCATTTCGTTTTAATTTCAATTCCGACCCCTCTAACAGCTAGGTTATACGGGAGTACGAATGAGCGGAGGATAATGAAACGATGAAGTGATAATATATGAAAGGACGTTCACAAAACCCATGCCTTAGGCAGAAAGTTAAAGTTAATTCAACTTGGACGGCAGTGCCGTATCGCCTGGTACGGCAAGTTTCTGATTGGTTCACGTGACCAGCCGTGACTGCAAAAACGTTTTGCCGTAGTAGTATGAACGTACCTTTATGCAGGACTCGAACCCACGTCCGACCTGACTTCGGTTCCTAACGCATGTGCGATAGTTGACTTGAGCCACGGGGGCGGCACGAAGATTTCAATAAATGACACAAGATTATGACACGTTTTGATTACATATAGTGGATGAATTTGGATTTTCTGCTGATTATTTTATCGCCTCAAAACCTTTCAGCATTGAATTCATTCAAGTTTTCATTTGTATGCCTCATGCTAGTTTAGTTTTATAGAACAACCGATTATCGTGTTTTCTTCGACTAAAATCCTACAAACTTCATACAGTAAATTCTGTATGAATTTGTCAGAGAAAAAGTAATTGAGTGAAAAAATCGTGTATTTCATTATAATCTTGAGTATTGGATGACATTTTAGTAATAATTACTGTACAAGTCAACAAATGATTAATAGATCACGAACGGTTGTCATTACATGAAATTAATAATCTTGAAACAATAGATTTGACTTTGTCAAGGGATACAAAAGTTGGGTTTCCTATTTCTGTATAGGTCTATATTGTAAAACGTTATCACATTAGGCCTGGTAAAGCATACATAATTATATAATAATCTGCAAAGACTACACTAAATAATTGCGTGGCGTTACCCCCAAAATTATCTAATTCAGCTGTTGCGTAAATTGTTTACTTCTTCCTTCTTTTAAGCACAAATTAAAAAAAAAATCAGCACATTCACGATGAAATTGTGTGTGTAAGTGTGACCTATAAAACATGTTATCCATATTTTACAACCAAAGTTCCAGTTGCAGTATAACTGCTTGCGGTCTGTTTTCTAAGACCAGGCGTAGTGATAGCTGCACTAGATTGTCATGTTCACTTTTATATGTACATACAGTTTGAAATAAGAGGGTTTATCGGCAAGTGAACAGCATGCAATGTCCGTATAATGAAACGGTTTCAGGTGCTTATTTATATCTACACTGCACTCTGATTTATATACCCTTTAGCCTTTACGACGCAACAAAATACTGCCAAGCTAATTTTCATGACATTTACAAAGTTCATGTGATTTTTGTATATTAAATCTGTGTGTGTGTGTGTGTGTATTATTAAAAAAATGAATTACCGTATTACAAATTCAAAAAAAAAAACTATAAGTCTTCGTAGTACGTTTTTTCCTAAAATTATGCATCGTTATTAAATTATTGCTGGTATGTTTAAGCCTGAACATTTGAGGTTCCTCGTGTATGCCATGCTCACACGAGGGTATTAAATTAAACGTGTTACAATGTGCATAACATTGTGCATGGATGAACTATATATGCCGAGTATTCGTACATCATCTAACAACCAGTTCGTAACGAAGGGGTGTGTTTGTATTTTACTACCTCGGCTCACTTTATTCGCCAACTGAGGCGATAAAACATTTACATCGACTACGGTAAATACGGTTTCAACACCTATCGACGCAAGGTTTTAATAGACTTCACATTCTAGGTCCTACGTTATATTCGAAAAATGGATATTGATAATTAAATAATTCTATTTGTGTGTTTCGCTGACAAGTGTCATCAATGCATAATGAGAGCATGTGCTGCTGAGGACAAAGTGAATTGTGAGCCCATATGTTGCTGCCAGTTATGATTATGGGCAACGATCGAAAGCCGCTTTCGGTGTATTGGGTACATGTTAAC
The DNA here is from genome assembly GCA_964007535.1 of Brachyptera risi. Classification (NCBI taxonomy): domain Eukaryota; kingdom Metazoa; phylum Arthropoda; class Insecta; order Plecoptera; family Taeniopterygidae; genus Brachyptera; species Brachyptera risi. Next base: position 62,746,879 of record OZ023327.1, on the reverse strand, counting down.
CATTGATATGGCTAACTAGTTCATTTAAATCACATAACCATCTGAGTGTGGACTGTGAAAATGAACCTCAAAATGAATGCTGCATTTTGGATGGCATCCACTTTGAAAAGGGATTTTTCTGTTTTGAGGAAACCATGGCGAACTGAACCGTGTGAATAAATGATGACATTTTATACTCATATAGGATTGTGTGTGTCTACGGTCGATTGCTTTTTGACTCTGAGCATCGTAATTTTCTCATCAGTTTTTTCCTATTATTTTCACTGTGAAATTGATCAAGGCATTTACTTTGTTTCCATCGTCTTGAAAACAATAGGCGCATACTTCTTCGTTCTTTGTCCCTTTTTTAGACGAAAATGTTCAAGCCATGCCTTTTTATACTCTGCAATTGTTCCCGATTTTTATTTCCATTCAAACAACAGTGATCATTGAAATTTGGTGAAATATTTGCTCAGATCAAATTTTATCTACCTCATTGCGACCGAAATATCGCGCTTCCTTGGCGAATCGGTCCATCTTTTGCTCCATTTCACCCTTTCCCCCTACATCACCTCTTTACAACCCCCACGCTCGTAAGTTTCTTCCAACTATTGGTATTTGTTCGATAGCATGTCACCATCAGCTGTTGTCCTTCCATATGCTACATCTCGTGTACAACTATTATCCATCCCTCCAGCATTGCGCGAACACTCGACATGGGCATGCTTGCGAGATTTCGATGAGCCTCGAGTTTCGAGACAATCGATACAATCGTTGCGTGAGTGGAAACCTGAAGAAAGATTTTTCGAACGTCGAACGAGTGACAAAAGTGGTACGACTATTGCGTGCTAGCACAAATGTACGCCCATTTGATTTATATATATTAAAGGGTACTTGAGCATTGAACATTCCCCCAGTGCCACCTTGCCTGTCTGTATAGACATTATCGATAACACGAATAATAATAATAATAATGATAATAATAATAATAATTATTATTAGTACAACAGGCCTCCTTTTTTCCCTCTTGGAACAAGTTTAACTTCATGTTCATAAGCTGTACGCGTCCAAATCGTAGAGAGAAATGCGATTACACTATTCATATTTTCATATTTCATGTAAGTAACTGCATAGGCCTAGTACACACAAAAACTAGATAGGTTTTATCTTCACTATCGTGACTTTAAATTGAAAGTTCAAATAACTGTCGAGGGCGTAAGGTGGGTAATTTTCAAACTCAGTTGCAAATTGTTGGCAAAGTTGATATAAGATATCAATGTCTCAATTCTCATTTTTTCTAATGATGAATCGTAAACTTTTGGCCGTCTTATTTTTTGGGGCGGGTAAAATGCTTCTCGGTGTCTCCCCGACAGTTTAACTCATATTGTAATAACGCTGGGTCCTATCTATTCTGGACCCGCGTGTATAAGGTGCTATTGTCGTATTTTCCAACAACTCCATCGCTTTTTTCTCCCCGTTCTCCGTCTTTCGACTGTTCAAATTATCTCTATAACGTTCCCTCTTATACGTAGCCTATCTCTCAAAATTCTGGTAATTCTGGACCTTCGCCAATTCGACGTTTTTCAACTGAGAAGTTTATTACCGCGAGAACCATCAATGATTAGAATATTTCCAGACTTTTTTTTTCTAAAACCGTGTATTTCTTTATAATAAATAGAAAATTGTGGTATGCATAGGCTTACTTATTTACAGGTCTACAGTCCGAACGCTCATTGAATGAAATCTCATTGACAAGGGAAATATGTCATAGCCTACTTGATAACATTATTTAGTCCCAGCTTTGATTACATATATATATTCACGTATTTTGTATTGTAATCTTCATATTTATTACATTTTATATTCAACTTTGGTTGGTTTATAATTAAAATGCCTTAACTATGATTTATATAAGCTCTATCTCGGATCGGCTAGATGGCATATCTTAGAATGTGTCCTAACGATCTTCGAACTCCTTTCGCTATAAAAACTGTAGAAACAATGAGGCCATGTTATTATATCTAGTTGCACTCTCATATATCTCTTTTCAATAATTCAGTTCAGTGATTCGAAATTTGATAGAGTTCAAGTTGAAAAGTAATTTAAATAATGAAGTTAGGGAGTTGAGTTTGCTTTGAGTTGGAACACATTTGGATGTGGGGGAGGGGAAGGGGGGTTGGTTAATGAAGTTGGCTCACGTTTTGTTTAAGAGGAAAAGTTACACCTGTTTAGGTTACCAGATTAGATCGGCTGCGCGGTCTGGGGTCAACATGTAGAGTAGGCTATATGGTGAAAAGAGTGAAGCAAATTTACAACATTGGTATACTGCATATAATACAGATACATCACATACATGCATCTGTCTGTACATGTACACTCTCTGGCGTATAAAAAACATTACCTCTTCACGAATAAATTCTGTAAATATAATAACTTATTCAACAATTGCGAGTGGAGGACAAGTCAGAACATTTTTGAATATGAATACATATAAGCTATTATTTCATGTGAGTAATTTACGATCAGTAGTAATATCAATACGTTTCGAGATGAAAGAGAGGAGGAATGAATGTTGATGTAATTAAGTTTGTTGATTCATCGACTGTACTTGCAGTATCTAGTATGACGGTAGGGCGGGGCGAAATGGGAAATCAGAAGACATAGTCATTTGCATTGAAGTAGCTCCATAGGACAGGAGGACATAATATTATACAATGTGCACTACACATAGGAGGGTGGGTCGCAACTCACGACCACTCATCCTAGTCGATTGGAAGGATGGTTAATCGTTAACACCAGCACGGGATGTATTGCATTTAAAGTGTATATATATATATATATATATATATATATATATATATATATATATATATATATATATATAAATATATATATATATATATATATATATATATATATATATATATATATATATATATACATATATACATATACATATACATATACATATATATATATATATATATATATATATATATATATATATATATATATATATATATATATATTATTGTACGCTTACTTATTATTTTGCAAATATTACCAGGGTGAAAACTCCAAATATATTTTTTTCAATACATCTATTGTCAACAATTTCATATGATCGGTTAAACAGTTCAAGAGGTTCTTATGCGTTGCTTATATTCTCACTTTCATCTACGTTGATCAAGATGCGGAACGAAATGAAATGTATTCTTCTCAAGAAGGCTTCAGATTGTCAGGCTTTTACAAACATGGTGGCTCCATATTCGCCACCCCAATTTTATTAAGAGTATCCTTGAAGTAATCCTCAACTGTGTCCAGAAGCTTGTGATCTTAAAACTTTGCTAATTAGTGACCAGTTGATAATTATTGCTTCTTGGACTAAATTGCTGTAGCAACTTATGACTACAACTTTGTCCTTCTGAAGATACCAGTCCAATGTTCAAATCATATTGACCAGCCGAATACAAGCAGAAAGACGATTGCTCTCGGAGATTTCGAGTTTCCTAATTAAATTCTATACCGTATGCCGTATCCAATTGAAAGTCGACATCGTCGTCATCTTCTTTTCCTCGTCCTCCTCCTCCCTCTTCTTCTTTTTCTCTTTCTTCCTCTTCTTTTTCCACTTCTTTTCTCTTCTTCGTTTGGATGGTTATCGATCTAGCAATATATAATCGCCAACTAGTCATCTTACTCATGGAATGCTTTCTTGGTTACCTTTGTTCGCTTGTAATGCAAGAAAAGATTTGCTAGGACTTGGGTTTGACGGGAAAGTGTGGAGACTTCAATTTGACCATTGAACAGGATTTGAACATTCACCATCTGAAATGTCGGGGTTCATAATTTTGCTCATAACGTATCGAGCGTAAGAAAAATCGAATTTCTTTGAAGAAGATAATTTTATAGACAATTATAAATTAGTGAGTAATTGCGTATTCTCAATTGCAATACTTGGCATATACTAGCATAATACTGTAGCAGTTATTGAATGTTTGTAGTTTTTCTTTATAACGCACCCGGGACTCGATTCATGGAGTATTGGCGTCGACGAAGTTGGGCAAATGTGAACTATACGAGTGTCGACACCTACTTGAAACGAATATTTGCATAGGATTACCCTATCTCAGAGACCGGTAGCAAAGTTGCTGTGGTTTTGCCTCTCTCACATATGAAGCGTGAAGTAGAATGTATCCACATAGTAAGTTCAGTCAGACAGATCCAGACATCAAAAGTTGAAACAATTGGCATTCGTACCTGATGGGTAGCTTTGCAACCTTCTTCGTACTTTATGTTCGCCCTTCGATCGCACCACATTGGGAGGTCAGCGTTAACGATCATCCGTGCACTTGCCCGTGATACCATTCCGGGCACAAACTTAGCTCTTTTCCTTGAATCTAGGCCAAAACTGCCTCTCCCAACGCAATCTATACAGAAACCAACCCTTTTTTTAACCTTACCAGCTGAAAAGAGTCCGAAAATTCTCCATCGTAACATTTTCTAGCATTTTTGTCGACAAATAATAAGGACAAACTCGTATCCAACAAAATAATTGAAAGAGTTTTGATTGAAATTGATTTGATTGCTACGAAATTTATAGTACCGAAACTTTCCAGACATTATTTTCAAACATTTTATAAAACATTCCGTCTAATCTATTTTCAAAATCTTTTTTTTTTACTTTTCAATTTAATTTCCAAAGAAGGAGCGATCGACGTAACAGTCATCTCCCTGTAAAAAGTTTCTATCAAGTTGATGCTATTTTCAGTATGGATAACCATTTCAATCGCCATCTGCACCATGAACGTCATCAACATCCATCCTACCTCCCAGTCCCACCCCGTGGTTGTTGCTCATCAAATTAGTGGTAAACTCTTCGACCAACATTCTACGATGAGGAGATTAGTTTGTTTTCTATCACCTTTCGAGCGGTTAACTCTGCTATCATTTACCGCCAAGCTAGGAGGAGGTTGCGTCATGCTTGAACGTCTATTCTGTCACTACTAGTCACTGTCAGGTGCTCAGGGTCGTCCGTCATTTCGACAAGAAAATAACAAGTCGATATTTAGAGCATAAACAGATTTGTTCCAACTTGTATTAGAAGTATGAATACTATATGATGGATTGAATAGTCAGCTCGAATTACTTATTGCAGCTGACTGATTGTAACCTACAGATTGTTATACACGACACATGCGCAAAAAAAGTTTCAACCAAATGATATTTAACAATCATTCAATGTTGAAACCAACCAAAAATACGTTAGATAAGACGACAAATAAAGTGCTCTAAAACGTTCAATCAATTCTAAAAAACGAAAATGTACACATACAAATTGAAACTTGAAATGATGAAAGTCAAACCTGAGGTATAGGCATGAGGTATGGGTATAGATAGGCATTATTAGACTTTCACGAATTTCAGTAAATAACATCATTCAGCACGGAACGTGTTCTCGATGACCAGTGTACATCCGGAACACCTATTCGTTTGGTTTGTTTTCAATAAACACTCGGTACAAAACGCGTACTCGGTACTGGTGTTCTGTGAAGATAGTGGAATAGCTGGCTTAGAATGAGTTAGTTGACTTGGTCAGCAGCGAAAAGTGATATTTTTTTCAGTTATTTTAATCAATTGTATTCACTATAATATAAAGTGTTATTGCATTTGATACCTTTGTGAAAATAAGTTTCTGTTTTAAGTCTCATCTGAAGGCATAAGTGCATATTTAATTATTTACACTTTGAAAGAACACGCATTTTATTATTGATGTTTTGACATAATTCATAATTATTGTGTATACTAGCTGAAATCTCTCTTTCGCTCTACCTCTATCTCTTTTGCTACTATATTGACCAAATAATAAATGCTTGGAACTGAATTCATTTTACCTGTTCAAATGCTGTTATGGTTTCCTTCAAGGGCTCCAGCTTTTCAATACTAATCAAAAGTAACGACTCATTTGTCGAGTGACTTTGGTGTATTTCTATTATGTGTGTAGACTATATAATATTACAACGAGGACTCCGGCAGGCGAAATTTTTTTGGCAAAAAGATTCCTTATGGGGCTGAAATTTATTCTTGTTACGTGATGTGAAATTTTTGGATTATCTTGATGGTTACCCAAAATATGTTGGGTTAGGTTAGGTTAGGTTTGGTCAGGTTAGTTGATTACTTCGGCGTTTTTCATTTTAGGTTCGGTTCATTTTCAGCGTCGTGTACTTCCCTTTATAAACATAGCTTAGTAGGCCTAACATCAGCTCGGTCATCAACTAATAGTACCAATAAAACGATTTGATGTATGGCTTACAATTTTTGTAGAGGATTATAACTCGTCCACAGATAGATGAGGGTGTAGAAATAGTGAAATTTGAACCATCATTGACACTAACACAAAACCACATGCTATATATATATATATATATATACATATAATGTGTATATATATATATATATTTATATATATATATATATATATATATATATATATATATATATATATAAATGTATATTTATATATATATATATATATATATATATATATATATATATATATATATATATATATATATATATATATATATATAAATATAGTGTTCCCGCGGTGTTCCCTTCATCTCGTTTCAATCTAGTTTTATAGTTGTGCACCGTTCATGCTAGTTTGTTTTGTTATGCTCACTTATAAATTTGGTTTTGACTTTTGAATGAAATTGACATTGACATCTCGACAGTTCTCACTTTGACTTGGTTCGTTATCTCACTCCGGAAATAGAATTGTTACATAAATTACGAGTTGAAACAACAATGAGGATCCAAATTTCAGTCTTCAGCTAGCCTTTTACCAGTCTAAATTTACTTAATAACACAATAGGAAAATGACAATTAGGAACCATAGTGGAAGGTGTGGTAATAATGATACAAAAGAAAAATTCTTGAAAAAAACTAGTGAGAGAGTGAGAAAGAGATAACATTTCTTTTAAAATATTGTTTTGTTGAAAAAGTTTAATGAGATGACGATTCAAAGCGAGAATTCTCTCGGTGGCTGACAATGCAACCCCTTTAATTAAACGTGCCAGTTTGGAGAGCATTCGAAGAAGCGTTCTAGCTACAATAAAACCATGGAAAAAACTGTAACAAAGGTTTATAGTGTGTACTAGTGTGGCTATAGTACGATTGGTCTTTCTGTACTGCCAAGAAAGCAACGAGTCGGTAGTTGGTATAAGGTACGGAGGGGCCAGAGGGTGGCGTACATTGCATGGCTAATAGACAGAAGAAAATACTCGTATTTTCGAGTTATTTGCAGAGGGCTGTCGTAATTAGGTACTCCAAATGAGATACATATATACAGGCAATACTTGAATGAACCTTGTCGTGCTCATCGAAAACTTATCCACTAAAATGACTAAACCGATGCGTACAAATGTTACAAGTGCTATACTGGCTGGCAAGATGCATTGAGGGTTGCGTTGGTTTGCCGGTTGGAGATGGTGTCCTCACTTCCTATCCCTTCCATGTTGAAAATGTGTTCCAATACACCGGCCACATCTTCAGAACTAGTGTAGTAGTGATAAAAGGAACTAACTTTACGTTCACATCGCCTCAGCTAATAACAGCTGTCATCAAGATTGTCAGTCTGTTGACCGTTTCTACAAAACAGCACTAGATGGAGCAGCGATCTTCGGTTCTAAGGAAAGTACTCGTGAAATGGAACGTGTTTTGTGTTCAGTGAAGTCACCATCTCCAACCGGCAAACCAACGCAACCCTCAATGCATCTTGCTGGCTGGTTTTCCACTGCTCAACGTTCTTGTTTCTGTCTTGTAGTTAGAGTGAATGATTGTGTTTGAGCATATGTAAAGTTATTCAATTATTTAAATATTACTTGAGCAATCAATCGAGGAAAAAATGTTAATATTCTAGTTCACTTGGATTCAATTTAGGTCTATGAAGAAAGTTGAGCGCATATTTTTGTCTATTACAGATGAAATACCGCTGTGCTCAGCTTTCAACTTGCGTTTTATGCCATCAGAAATGATTTCACCAAATGCTAAGTGACTTCTAGTAGGCCTATAACCATTCTATGGCATAACTTTATACGTTGATGTAGAACCATAAAATATGATATTATGTAAATCCTCACAGACATGTAATTGCATGTCTGCAGTTTCGGTTGATATACTCGAGATTTATAAGATCAGAGATCGAATAAAGGCTATAGAGATGCATCCTATATTCCTACGTATCCCGACGACAGGAAATAACAGTCGCCTGTCTGACTCGGGCAGCCAAGTTTCTGCTTTTGATACTGAAGTCAAGTTGAGCGTGGGTTCGCGTACCGCATAAGACACGCACTTTCACAAACATTCATCTATCGTCCGATCATTCGTATAGATCCATTTAACCTAGGTGTTGGTGGAGACGTTGAGCAAACCATTTTCTACCGGCACAATTGTTTTTGGTATAATGGTTCGTGGCATTAAGCTTTTCTGTTATGTAGGCTTATTCCATTTATTTTCTTGCTAAACCTCTTTTTTAATCAGTTCTACATGACCCTTAAGTTCCAGCGTCAAGTCGACAGAACAACTGGAATGAACTTTGCCTTGCGAATGGTTTCGGTGAGCCGAGCTAGCGCAGTGTCCGACAGGCGAGAACCCATTTCCGTGCCCTCTTGTTGTCCAAGTGGCCGACGATGAACAGAATTAAATAGTGTGACAACTGACGAATGGGCACGATTTCACAACCAGCGAGGTTCGAAAAGTCACATCTGCAGTGGCTGATGAACAATGTTACTTCAACGGGAAATGGAAATGATGTATATTTTCATTTGCTCCTTTTTGCCATGTAGACTACAGTAGTTGGGGAAAAAATTTGAACGGGATTGTTATTATTCGAGGGTGAATGAATCATTGTGCAATGTGCGATCGGAGTGAGATCAATAATTGTCTTCCACGCAAATAACAGTCGTTGTTGACGCTCCTTGTGAATTTCCTAATCACATAAATGAACCGTTTCCACAAAGAAAAACTATCAAGAAAGTGCTTTTTATCTTTGTTCTATTTTTTATACAATTTGAATCAAATTGCAAAACGTGAATATAATTACGTTTCCACTTTTTCCTTGTGATATCTGAGTCTCCCTGTCAGTGTTATCGCGACCCGTCACATGGACAGTCACGACAGTCTCGTTCTCCTGTGACAGTTCCACCACATTCCATACACGACAATGCCAGATGAATTGCATCTGTATGTTTGCCGTATTATTAGAAGTGGACGAGAAACGAGCTTAAATCCACTCGCGGAAGGGATAAAAATGTGTACAGCAAAAGCTAGAAATAATGAGTAGAGTGAGCTGGATGGTGGGGAGATGCCATTGCACCATTTCACTGATAGAAATTAGTCGTTTGTTGGATGAACGAATGTGGAACCCTTCAATGCGACGAAAGGAGAACCGCCCTCCGTATTTCAGTCAGCTAAGGCATGACATGACAAAGTGAAGTCACGTTTGGCGTGGGTTCGAGTCCCGCATAAGGCAAATCTTTTGTAAACATCCTTTCATTGATCATCGCGACATAGTTTCATTATCAGCCGCTCATTCTTGCTACCATATAACCTGGCTGTTTATTAGAGTCGTGAAAAAACGAACGAAACGGGATCTTCTCATGTATTTTTAGTATAGCATCACTATGAGTAGAATTCCTGAGCTGAAATAATGAATGATTATGAAAAGTTTTTACCGTAAATCAAACACATCATCCAACTCCGATCTGTTATTTTGGTGCACAACCGCTTTGACCGCTTTTGAGTCTCGTGATAATTTTCCAAATTATTCATAAAAATAACCCTGAAAAAACATTCTAAACGACCACAGATTTTCACATCGACGAGAATACTAGATTTCGAAAGGGAAATTGAAAACCTGCGTAGAAACTTGGATAATCATATATCGCCATGACAAATGCAATGCTTGCAGCAATTCATACCCAAGATGTATCGAGCTTACCTGGTGGTTTCACTCGGCTATCAATCTTGTTCGATTTCATGAGCACTGTCCTTGAACCTATCGATCGCTGCCCCTGTGTGTGTTCACTAGAAAACTACTACATGCCTTCTGCGGCCCTCAAATATTGGCATTTCAGATGACTTGATACAACTGAGCCGATGTGAACGTAATTTTGTAAACAAAGTTGGTACCTTGTATCACTATCAGGGTACTCACGATCGATAGGTTGATAGATTTGCACGTAAAATTTGTATATATTTCCAACATTGGTTGTAGAGGGATAGTTGAGCCACAATGCTCGATTATCTGTGCCATCCTAGGACTATTGTTACTGCTGTTTTACATCCTCCCCTGGTATTGTAAGTGCATCCTCGTAAGTGCATCCTCGTAAGTGCATCCTCTTCTGGTGAGTGTATTGCACGAATACAGCATAATAGCAACCATTACCATCAAAATGAATTTGTCGTAATATGATAGACCTTGGCTTCCTATCCCACTCGCATTATGCAAAATATAAAATTTTCGTGACAGTGACGTTTTTGTTGTATTTGAAACATCGGAAGATGGATTTTAAACCGGTCAATTTGTTCCCCAATGTTATTAACTGAATGATAAATCGATCACACAATCAGTTCAATTATATAAGTCAACCTTTCATAAGTTCATCCATCAGCGCTACAAGTAAAGCATTCACTTATCAAATGGGGGAATGGACACTTTTACTAAAAATCAACTGTCCTGAAACGAGCTAGAAGGTGACTACTGAAAAATATCACTGCTCAAACTCGACTACCCTGAACTTCTACTTGAGCTACGAGTACACTGTAAACCTGTAAGTGTGGGGTTTGGCTCCACCCCTATAACAATGGCTACATCATCGAAAAATATGTTCAGCTCAGTTCGTTTTTAGTACAATTGGTTGGGTTAGACTAGATGCGGTTGAGTTGGGTTGAAATATATTCACCAAGATGGGAAGTAACAATTTGTGAAGTGGAGGCGCCATTCCACCTGATTCACACTTCTGCATAGGTTGCTCTAAAAGTAGACATATATAAGCTTGTGACAGTCGTTTTTTCGTACAACAGATTTCATTTGTTTTTTTAGGACAGTTAATAGCTTTCCGTCTATAATGAAGAGCGATGAACTAACTTCGACGTATGTTCATATACTTTCAGTGCTCTGTAGAAAAAAATTGTATGAGATATCGCAATTATAGCCATGTTGACAGAAATGTAATTCATTTCGTCATAGATGGGGTGTCTGTGCGTAGCTGTTAACAAGGGGATGTTATTTTTTCGCTGGGTGCTTATGAAAAACCGACGCCTGAAAATTCCAATTATGTTTTCAAGCGCGTACTTTCTATTTTCCTTCTTCCAAAAAATAACTCTTTTATCAACTGGCAATTTAGAATATCTTTGCATGCATGGTAAAACGTTGTATTATGAATAGGAATAGTGAATTAAATATTAATGCCTTGTTTAATTTTCCACTCCGAATTTAATTCACGTTTATTTATCCGTGATACCATGATGATGATTGGGATAGCTAATATTGACCCCGACAACCTACTAGGTTATTTCGAGGGTACGAATGAGCGGATGATGGGATGAGTATGACGTATAAAAACATGTCCCTTATGTGGGACTAGAACCCACATCCGACTTGACCTGAGTTTCTACCACAGAGCCTTGGCAAACAGGCTAACTAAGGGCTTATAATCAAATAATTGGTTAACTTGTTCACGAATGTGCAGAGATGGTACTGTAATCAAAATTGGTAATCTCATTTATAAATATATATATATATATATATATATATATATATATATATATATATATATATTTATATATATATATAGATATATCATATATATATGTATATATATATGTATATATATATATATATATATATATATATATAT
>OZ023327.1:62729982-62732482 GCA_964007535.1 Brachyptera risi | reverse complement strand
GAGAGCTACAGGCCCCAGAGCATAGTAGGCCTACGCCTTTATCTGACGATATTTTGTTCAATCTGTTCTCTGATTTGATTCTGGTTGCCCGCCGGCGTGGGTACAAGGTTATGTGTCTCAACCCCGAGTGACCTAAAGATTTGCGCACCCTTCGTCTTCCTTCCTTCACGCCGCTGAATCACACGGGGTGTTGGGGGAGGGGGGGGGGGATTGGGGGACTGGGACAGAATAACTACAGACTACCACCAATTGTGGATGGTAGCAGAAAGATATAGAAGCGTGATGCCAGGCCTTTAAATATCCTCGCTTCAAGATATATCTACAAGCTGCAGGCCAAAGCCAAAGAGAATAATCGGGCAATTTTTATACTCTCCCTCTCGTAGAAATGGAGGAAAGTCGAAATTTACTCTGCTCCCCCCTCTCACTTTCTTCTCTATATATAATACAACTAGAATAAACCTTTCACTCTGATCTCCGATGCCTTGCTCCATTGCTAACAAGGAAGCAGGCATAGCCAAGATCGTTAGCTATACCCAGGTTGTGGTCGGAGCACCCTTCTTCTATCCACCCCTGCCCCTTCCACCTTCACTTGCCAACAACCCCTTACTACGGCAGCATCCCCAGTTGATCTTAAGATAACACATTTGGTACAGTCTTCGTGCTTTAGGCCAAATAACAACCATTTATATAACATTGGACCGTTTTCGGTGGCGACGACACCGGAATGCTAAAACGAAACGGCGACTGCTCGGGGACAATAAGTAGTATAGGATTGCTTGAAAACGATTTTCGTGCAATCTGAGTGATGGTAATTTGAAGAAAAATGTAAGCTATGGTGAAAGAAATAATCTCATAGCGAATACAATCCAAATCTTATATTTTGTGGTATACCATAATGTTTACTTCATCAATAGGCCTATATATACGCATGAGAAAATTGTGCGTGTTTACCCCAAAAGTACTGCCCTACTGTTGGCAAGTAAATTCATGAAAATGGAGAATGTATATAGGCCTAGCATAGTAGTAACATTTTTCAGTTGATAGATGACACGCACTTTATATCTACACACTTTGACATTTGACGTTGACCATTATCCGACAACGTTTTGTGCTTAGAATCATTTCGTATCATGTTTTTTTTTTTGTATCGTACGTATTGCAGTCGCCCTCCGTGGGTCATTCAGCTAAGGCACCGCTTCAACAACTGAATTCACCGTTGGACTTGGGTTCGAGTCCTTCATCAGGCATTGGTTTTGTAAACGTTCTTTCTTCGTAGTTTCATTATCACCTGCTCATTTGCACCGTCTTATAACCTAGCTGTTGGTGTGGTCGTTGAGCAAAGAATAAATCAACTGATTGCAGTGGGTTTGTGAATGTTCATGCTGAATGGATCTAGACCTAGACACGAATGCCTCAACTTGATACCTTTCGTTCGGATAGCAGTCATATAGATATTCCTAAAGTAGCACTGAATATATTGATACATTTTAGCTAGACGATACGTGGAACTGATGCTGTAAGTGGATGGAATCATCTCGAATGTGTACGGTACGATACAGCTAAAGCAAGGTAAAATCCAGTCATATGAAGCTGAAGATGGAGCGTCTTCAAACGTCATTATATTAATTCTTTTTTTTTTTTAGAAATGTAGCTACCTTATTTTGCAGAGGAGAGAACCAATTATTCAATGGCTGTTCATCGTGACGATGAATGACCATGAAGGTCCAGCTTACTATAAATTTGGGAATATAATTGCCGAAAGTGAAAATGAGTTATACAATTATGGTAATAAAATCAAAGAACTCAATTAGTAATAACTTGGAATTACTTGGGCTCAGGAAAACGTGTTCTGTATGCATTTACATAATGCATGAATGGTTTACATCATTTCATAGAATGTTACTGTGCATTATTTAATTATTCAAATTGAAGTGGTTTTCTCTAACGTTGGTGAAACATCAATTAATGAATGCTGTCCTAAAATCATCAGCAATACAGGCAAAGAACGTATACTCAAAATTCTCCACATTGCTTTATTGTTGTCTTATATAATTTTAAGCCTACTGAAAGGCCAGTGAGCATCTTCAATTCGTTTATGAAATCAGCTATTCCCATCAGGTATGTAGTATTCGGAGGGGGGGGGGGGGGGAATCTTCGAATTTGGTACGTGGCTTCAGATGTTTGAAAGTCATTTTGCACTTCGTCAATTAGTTACGTTGTTAGAGACGGTTTGCAGCGGGACCGAAACTTGTTTCCTATTTTTCCAGTTATTCCGATTTTATTATTCCGAACGTCTTCATTCCGAATTTATTCCGAACGTCGTTAATTCATCAAATCGGATCCATATTATAGTAATACTAGAAACAATATCCTCCATCTCTCTCTGTCTCATTCGCCCTCGACAAGAGACAATCGTGCAAGAGCCATTCAGCATGTACGGAACTAGATTGTGCATACAATCACAGACAATTGCGATTGTTGTCTCGGATTGTCTTTGTAG
>OZ023327.1:62722482-62724982 GCA_964007535.1 Brachyptera risi | reverse complement strand
AATGAATTGCAATAGTGAGAATGCTAATAGTTCAGGTTATTTGAACATTTGATTTTGAAAATGAATGATAAGCCGATGCTTGTGTGTGGGAAATGATATCAAATGAAGATGAATCATACAACAGTGACCTTGAATGCAAGAATTCACTATGTGACATTTTGGACCGTTTGAATTGAAGATAGTTGATCAGAAAATGTATACGTAATGAATCAAAAAGTGGAGCGAAACAGAATGAACGAATACATATCACAAACGAATGTCAATACAATATACTAGAAACACTCGGGATTTGCATTGTGAGATGAGCTTAGAAGTATGGAAATCTAGAATGGAAAATATTTTGTCAGATCAATCCACATCTACGGACCTTGGATTACTTCAAACGTTCACAAACCTTACCTGCAACTTGTTGATATTTCAGTGCTGCAACCTTTCAAATATACACTTTGCAAAACCAATTGATACCAACCTTCAATAAAATGGATACTTTTATCGCGTTTTCTTTGCTATTTCTCATCCGAATGTTGTGGAAGTCACTGAAAATATCCGTCATTATGTTTTCCATATTCAGTGAAAATTTTGAAGTTTTTGAAAATTTTCCTCATTTCAAGTATTTTCTATCCGTGTTATACTTATGAGAATTTCTCAAACTTTCCGAGTATTTCCCGGAAAAACCTTACGACCGATTTCTCTAAAAATCAATCCCAACCTATTCTGATATAACAGAAATATGTAGAAGAAGTTTCAAGTCGATAGATATATTTTTTCCTGACCTGTATGCCGCGCACAAAATTACAAACGAACCAAAAAAAAAAAAAAAAAACATAAAAACGAAGCCCATTTTCTCTCGGTATCTGAAATGGAATCTTTGCTACGCTCATCTAATTATCTGAAAGAATGTGAACATTAACACTAATTGTATAATGAACGTTCAATAATTGAATATATTTTTTGTCTTAAAGTTTCTCAGAATATAATTCCGTGTATTTATTTTAATTAGTTTCCTATATACAAAGAAATTAGAATGTAGATAATATATGATAATTTAGTGATTAATATCAAGAGATGTTTTCTGAATATATAAATGCAAATATATGAAATATATTTTCAAAATATGAATTTTATATATATATATATATACATATATATATTCATCTAATAACATTGAAACTTGATACAAAATCATTGTTCTCCATTGAGGTAAATGTATAAAACATAGATCGTTTGAACGTGGCACCACGAGGGCGATCTTACCACCCCAAAGAATAATTAAAAATAGGATAACCCATAAGGATCAACCCCGAGTAGACAATAAATCTTGAGGTAATAACGTCAGGGTTAGAAAACAATTCCAACATTCACAGTGGGGAGATAAAATCTTGAATCTTCTTATTATCATGATCTCCTTCTTCTTGAAATGAAAAATGAATAAAATAGATATGAACAGAATATATGGAATATATTAAATATATATAATATATAAAATATATAATACATAAAATGATGAAATATGAATATGGACATAAAGGAGCCAGGCGTAAAATTTACTTTTGAAATGGTTGTGGTCGGGTATAGAAGAGGTCTAGCTTTGGGTAAATAATTGAATAATTCAGGTCCTAGATAAATTCCTTGTATTTATTCTGAAGAATTGAGTGCATTCTTAAGACTTAACAAGTTTGCAAGATTTGAGCGATCGAGTTGTGTAGATATTTTCTGGCAAAATATGAGAAGATTTAGGTTCAAAAAGCATATAAGATTGATGAAGAAGATTCATCATTACACACTTGGACTTCAGCGAATACATTTTCGGAAGGGTATAATCCAGGACGTTAGAGTATAGTTTTTCGAAAAAAAAAAATTTCTGAACTGTTTGTAATGGTTTCAAGTGTCTTGAGACTGTTATATATATCTATAGATCTCTCTCTCTCTCTCTCTCTCTCTCTCTCTCTCTCTCTCTCTCTCTCTCTCTCTCTCTCTCTCTCTCTCTCTCTCTCTCTCTCTCTCTCTCTCTCTCTCTCTCTCTCTATCTCTCTCTCTCTCTCTCTCTCTCTCTCTCTCTCTATCTCTATCTCTATCTCTATCTCTATCTCTATCTCTATCTCTATCTCTATCTCTATATATATTTATATATATTCATATACTAATATATATATATATATATATATATTCATATACTGATATATATATATATATATATATATATATATATATATATATATATATATATATATATATATATATATATATATATACATATATATTCATATACTAATATATATATATACATATATATATATATATATATATATATATATTCATATACTAATATATATATATATATATTCATATGATATTTATATTTATATATATATATATATATAGATATATATTCATATGATATTTATATATATATATATATATATATATATAATATTATATATATATATATATATATATATATATATATATATATATATATATATATTTATATATATATATA
>OZ023327.1:62697905-62722282 GCA_964007535.1 Brachyptera risi | reverse complement strand
CCGTCCGAACCTTGTCATCTTTAGCTTTAATTGGGCATCAAGAAATATCTTCAAGTTTTCGAATGTTGAGGAAAAAATATGAAAAATTATTATAATCATAAGCGTAAGCCTTGATAATACAATAGGAATTGCCCGTAGGCATACATTGCCCTCTTTTATTATTATCTAGTATCATATATAAGGGTGTGTGTGCTGTTTGAACCAAGCATCGTCAGCTTTTCTACAAACCCCTACGTTATTGTATGGTTGTCTGGTAGTAGCTATATATAACCTACTTTACTCAGGGTGAACGTGGGTGGACGAGCTTTACTCACGAGCGGGTCGGATCCTTCTTGCGCGAAGCCTTCATGTTGATCGTGTTGATTCGGCCTATGTACAAAATTTGGTTTGAGATAACTTCGATCAATTGGAATGTGAAACAAATAACATATCCAAATAACTTTGTGGATCAAATGCAATTTTCATACACTTAATTCAATTTAGTAATAATAAGTACTATAATTATTGTATTAAATTTGAGAGTGTATAGAAATTCTGGAGATGATCTTACAGGTTTTCAATATTATTGATATAATATATTGCTCATTGCTTTGTATTTGTCAAAACAGGCACAATCTGATGATGTTTGGAATGCAGTCTTGGTAACTGAAATTGATTCATTTGATCGCTGAAATGTGAATAAATGCTCGTAGCGCTTCATCATAGAAGAAATACTTTGATCAAATAATGAAAAGTCTATAATATTCATTGATGTAATTAATCACGCCATCCATATTTTACATAGAAATGCTAGGCTATTTAATTGTGGGTACGAGTGAGCAGTGGCAATGGAACTATGGAGTGATAGTAAATGGAACGATGTTAACAAAAACCCATGCCTTAGGTCGACCATAGTGGGAGTTGAACCCCGGTCTCCTGAATGACTGATCAGTTTGCTAGCCACTCGACCACCTACCTCAGTTTCATATATATATATATATATATATATATATATATATATATATATATATATATATATATACATATATATACATATATATATATATATATATATATATATA
Source organism: Brachyptera risi (assembly GCA_964007535.1). Taxonomy (NCBI): domain Eukaryota; kingdom Metazoa; phylum Arthropoda; class Insecta; order Plecoptera; family Taeniopterygidae; genus Brachyptera; species Brachyptera risi. Next base: position 62,721,221 of record OZ023327.1, on the reverse strand, counting down.
TATATATATATATATATATATATATATATATATATATATATATGCCCCCTTTTATCTACTAAATATGCAGCCATTTCGAAAATGTTATGCAAAAAAGGTCGAAAAAGATTCATCTGGCAACGTTCAATTTTAGTTCATTTCGCAATTTGTTACGTAATTAGTATTAGTTTGAATAGGCAGTGTCACCTATAAGCAGCTTGCACCTTATTAGTAAATTGGTGGCGATAAAATGGTTGTCTGCTTTTTGTAATAGAATTTCTGCTGCGTGTTTTTTATATTATTATTTTTTTATCACCATCATCACCCAAGAGCGAGTTACTGCGTTTTCTCAGACCTGTGCACCGCGGATAGATAAAGCAAGATTAAACGTTTTCTGAGGCTGTTAATGCTCGTTAAAGCATACTTATCATCCACATTTACCATAAATTTCCTTATTATTATAATTAAGTTCGGTCGGACGCCCGTAAATCAGATTTATCGCTTGCTAGGTGCATGAAGATGATTCTATTTTCTATATATTTCCAATATTTGTAGACGTTGCTATTCGATTTCAAATGCCGCTGATCTATTTTTTTTTTAAACAATCTTCGATCATATTACTTTTAAGATCGGACTCTGCCGTATCAACAACGCGTACGCCGTCAACCCCTTCCTTTTCTTTCTCTATAAATCATGTTCGTTGTACGCATCGCGCTATCCGCGAGATCTTTCGAATCAAGCGGTTTCAAGCAATGCTTTTCTGACAACATCTTTAGGAGATGTACATACAACATGATAAAAAACACCAATGCACAGTTGTGTGTTCGAGGTATGAAAGCTGAGATGGCTGTACTGATAGCGGCGTTTCTACTCACACAGCTCACATCTCCAGTACTATAGAGACTCTCTATGTCTTTCTCTCTCTCTCTCTTTCTCTCTTTCTCTCTCTCACTTTATTTCTCTCTTTCTCTCCAGACTTGTCGGATACCATTAACGAGGAATGCATTGTTGTCACTCTTGCCTTCTCACAAGTAATTCTCCTGATCAAAATATCGCGATATTCGAAGAAGCATGCATTAGTTAGGGAATCGACATTCGTCTCCTTCCACGGCAATAATAATCTGAACATCGTTCTTGGTGTTCCGAGTCGATGAAACGGTATGTTTGTTTGTATAAATTCTTTTATTTTTTTCTTTCAAACTTTTTGTTCGAGGGCCTCCTGTTCATATTATCAATGTGAATCGGTGGTATATGACGTGTAGAAGTAGGACTGTAGACCCAGACGTTTACTCAATAAAGTATCGTCTCCCCCTCCCCCCCCCCCCCCTATTTATTTGTTCCGGGTAAAACGTATTCACGCAGTGTATGTCAATGCTCGTCTGATAATTTCAAAACGTAATATAGACCCACAGTGGTGGCGAAATGAGAATTTCAGACGACTGTCGTCTCTTTCACTTTCGATGACTCAGAGTTTCACTGTGGACTTCTTGAAAGGATTCAAGTGTCGTCCATAGAGGATAGATATACTACAAAGACATTTCACTCTTATGGCTAAACAATAATGCATCTCCGTGCACACCTCCATTCCCCTCGACTACATCTGCAATTGGTACCTATTCTCGCCACTAGAAGAACGGCCCTAGTGACGGCTCGGTAGCAGCACAATCCAGCATGCCTGTAGCGCTTTCTAGTGATATGCATAGGAACTACAGGTGGGGGAGTTAGAAGTGGTTAAAAATGGGGGTCAGTTTTATTGTACCATTGCGTGCCATGTCTCGGTGGTGGTAGTAGTAGTAGTAGTAGTAGTAGTAGTAGTAGTAGTAGTAGTTGTAGTAGTGGCAGTAGTAGTAGTAGTAGTAGTATTAGTATTAGTAATAATAGTAGTTTATTCCTTTAACCTTCTTTCGAGGAAATCAATTCCATTCGTAATCGTTCGTATATGTGTCACCGTTCATCGCGTATGGGGATGGAGTCGGCACCTCCACCCGTCGTGTAGATATGGAAAACAATTTGTCAACGACTGTAAATTTATGAAAGTAAGCCGCTCAATTTGTTGTGCACACTTTGAATTTCACTGTGTGCTGTTTTTTCCCGTGCACATAAGTGAGTTGTCAATAAATCTGTCCTTCAGGGACGCTGAAGAGCGTATACCGGAATTAAGTATACTCGGCTGTGTTTGAAGGGATTGTGGTACTTTTGAATGGATGGTGGTGAATGTGGTCAGGTTCAGGAAAGGTTTGACAACCGAACCTATGTCACACAATCGAGTGAACTTCATTCCGGTATACGATCATTTAGTTATGTACCGTGGTTCATACTTGGGGAAGCATTTGTAGGCCTAATATTTTTAACCCACGTGCATATTCTGTTCTTGTATAGACCTGAAAATCGACAAATATCAAACAAGTCGGAAGTTGCGTCGAAAAAAAAGCCATCGAACAAATTTAACGTTCAAATATCAAATTTGCGTCAGTTTGCATTGAAGGTATAAATAAGTTCTGAATTCACGGGATATTTCCACTTGACCCAATTAAGTTGGTAATCGGTTACCATAAAAAATGGTTTGTGTTCTCAATCACCTTCCCTCTCCTCTTCCTCCTCCACCTCCTCCTCCTCCTCCTCCTCCTGCTCCTCCTCGACCTTCTTCCCAATATGCACGGTTTTAAGAAGGCGCTCATGTTTACACAAGCATTTTATTCAAACAGCACACATTTTTCAATAGCACCGTCATATTTGAGTCTAGTCACTCCCCGTTCCAATTTCATCGTTTTTTTTTTTATCAATCCGATTTCTGCTGCTTATAAGGGTAGATCAAACGCATGGTACATCACAAGTATTATACCGTTTGGAGTATTCCTTTCACTGAACCACCCTCGTCCCCCCACCACGCCCCGTCACCCCTTTAAGATGCCATTGTTAAATATGGCAGTCTCGTTCCTCGAATATGTCTCTTAATAGGAACACGGTGGATGATGAGCTTCCTCATATAGATATAGCTCACTTCATATAATACAACATGATATTTTTCATAAGAAGTACGTATATGTATATATATATATATATATATATATATATATATATATATATATATATATATATATATATATATATATATATATATATATATATATATATATATATATATATATATAAATAGGCCTAAATATACTAGCAAGTTGCGCCCGTCGTATACGACGTGCCATAATTTTGAACTAAATGGTGTATAGTTGTGAACGCGTTAGTGGCAGTAAGTCAATTATTGTAGTAACAAGTTACAAATGTTTGAGTATCCGAGCGTTCAATATATAGGTATTTAAACGGCATTGTGTGCTTCTAGTGAAATGAATAATATGGGTTGCAACATTTATATAAGTGTAACTTCTTTTCTATCTTGCTTTCTACGGGATTCAATGCGTAAATAGGCTGACCCGAGCCGAAACCCTCGCGCGGCCGAACCGTGGCCCCCCGCTTGGCGGTTTCTCCACTCCTCGTTTCCCCCTATCCGACACTACCGCCCGTGCACAGTACCCGAACCCCCGCCCTACCAGGCATTTCATATAGCGAACGCACGCAGGCACGCACACTACGAATATATTCTTCCTCCCATGATTTTGATAGTAAAGATATATATTTGTGCATATATGTATATATATATATATATATATATATATATATATATATATATATATATATATATATATATATATATATATATATATATATATATATATATATATATATATATATATATATATATACATATATTTGTGCATATATGTATATATATATATATATATATATATATATATATATATATATATATATATATATAAATATATATATATATATATAAATATATATATATATATATATATATATATGTATATATATATATATATATATATATATATATATATATATATATATATATAAATATATATATATATAAATATATATATATATATATATATATATATATATATATATATATATATATATATATATATATATATATATATATATATATATATAAATGGTACATTTACTTCATAGTGCTGTCTCATTTGATTCAGTATGCCTTCTTTTCCTCATGCAGTTACTTTAGTAGTTTTCTACATGTGGAATACTAGATTTGAGCAGCGTTGTTCGACGGTCGGGCAGGCAGCATATTCACCTACAGTCCTACACGCAGATACGAGGGATCACAGAAAACTGGAGATACCGTTTCTCAGTCGCCGTCGACATCCTTCTCTACTATCTGTCAAAACCGACTTGACAGATTGCTACTCAACTTTGTCTCAACATTTTTCGTTTGAAAATACAGCTGAGAGTTTGAGTTTGACGAGACTTTGAGAAGGAGAGTGGCATACAGAAAATCGATTTACTCCAGTCCTGTTCAGCTTATAATTCATAATATTCCTCGCTCAAGCGATACTGAAATGAATTCGTAGTTTCAGAATATATATTAAGATGTGCAAGCCTCTTTCTTGATCACTTGAAAGTGAACTTGAACGTCAAATATGTTGTACGATTAGTCTACAACATATTTGACGTTGTGAGTTCTTGGTGATTTTATTTTAAAACGAAACAAAGGAAAATGTTTGAACATAATTTTTAGTAGACCCCAAACTTTAATTATTTTTTTCTGTTCTATACATTCTCGTGATGGATGGATCAAATTCAATTTATAACAATCAACAAGAATTTTCAATTGAAAATCCAATTGTTTCATTTCCTTTATGCAATGGCTCCCTTATTCGTCATAGGTGATTCGTCATGAAGGCCATTATAGTAACCAACAATGTGATATAATTAACATGATTATTAGTTTATTATCTCAAGGTTATTATTTTTCGAGTCGTAGATGTAATAAGTTATATAGGGGAGAGTAGAACGCCGTTTCACTGAAGATGGTACATACATACAAACATTTACAGAATTACTAAATTGTAAGTTAATTGTTGAACCTACTAGTTATTAATTAGTAATTGTACAGGATAATTAACCAACTATTGCATGTAGTTGAACCAATTAAAATCTGTTCTTGTCCTAAAGTGTGCATATGCTTCGTACAAAGTGTTTAGTTTTCTCATTATTATTCACAAAAGGTCGATCAGCTACTCCGTGCAGGTCTGTATAGAATATTTTCGAACGGTGATTCTAATTACAGCGAGAATAATGAATGTAGAGCTGCGAATATACATATTCAATCATATTTTAATCTCGATTTACAACCCCAGTTAACGTTTATATTCTCAGAAACGCAATCAGAGACGATTTCCTCTTGTTCGTTTCCATATGAGCTCAAAATCAAGGTTAGTTGACTTGTTTTTTTTTTGAGCTGATGGAAGACTATGAACCAACCGTGCACCTCCTAGTTGTTTTTCAAAAATGCAAAACCCTTGACTTCTCTATTGAAATGTTGAAATCCATTCCATTAGAGAACTCGCAGGAGGTTATTCAACATGTATACGTTATCTAGACTGCACAGCTATACTCGTGGACTAACGAAATTATTATTCCTACAAGACGTTATCAGTTTATATTATATTGAAGCTCGAGACTTGGTTTATAGGTAGAAAGTGTAGAGTTGGATAAAATTCAATATGCAAACACAAGTTGAATGGTTGGGAGTACGACAAACTTCAACAAGAATACATACTCGTCGAGATGTGCGTGGTTACACTGGCTATAGGCTTATAGTATAGCTGGCTACGCAAGTAATGATATGCTCTGCCTATAGTACTTCCCAACTCTATACTGTAGCTTTTCAATAATGTAAATCTCATGAAACTATGTTCAAAAACAAAAGAATCATTTATGAATCAAGTTACAAGTTGACTCTTTTCAGTTTCTCTTGTATAAAAGCTGCCATATTGGATTTTCGTGGCGCTTGTGTTATCTGAAAAGCTCAAAAGTCACATCAAACATGCAATCTTTTGTTGCTAACGTTCAACTTGACAATGGCGTCACCCACTATAAGCTATATAGGAAAATGAACCACCTACCTCACCGAATCACTTAATATAATACCGCCACTTTCACAAATACATACACACATACAGATAATTGCCTTGAAGAAAACGTGTGCTTTAGAAGTTTGGTTGATCTTATGAATTACCTGTGGAAAATTACTGTAGAATATATCCGTATAGTTTCTATAGTGCAAATGAATAGTTCTCTAAAATGAATGAAAATAAAAGATACATGCACAGGCATTTAATTAAAGCTGAAACCCTAGAGTCGTTCTGCGTTGAGTGAAGCCGTACTATGTCCGTACGCATACATGCGAGTTGGTTTGTCGATTCATTCGACCAGTTTTCTTCTTATCCTTTTCAAATGCAATTTCCGTTGCTCCTGAATTGTCTATTGTACAATAATTAGAAGGCGTATTCACACTTTTTAGTGTGGCTTCTCTCTTTCTCTTGTCCAAGTTCTCTTGTCTCACTCGCTCTTTTTCTGGTCTCACTCACTCTCTCTTTCGTCGCTTCGCTTTCTTATACGCATTTGTCTATAGCAACATGACCGTCTATTATTGTATATGAAAGAGTTGATATAAATATTCTTTATTGTAATCAAAATTCGATCTTAATTTAAAATTATCTCCTGTGTATTGGTGGTTTATCCCGTTGACCTGTTCGAAAAAGCACTCGTTTTTATCCTCGCGACTTCTGAAGAGAAAATGTGGGCTCCTAATTAATATCTCGCTGTGTAGATGATATGTTCGTAATTAATTGGTCGTCGTACATAAGAATACCGCCCTGTGTTTTCAGCATTAGGTTGAATGAATGATCGAGTCAGTTCTATGCTCTTGTGATTAATTTCCTCCTCCCTTTCTCGACTTTATTTAAGAACTGCCTCTCGGCATGCTCCATCTATCAAATTGCTCTGAATTGTTCCGTTTACACTCATGCAATATTGTTCGCTTTCATCTTCCATTTGGAAATGGAGTGATATTATGAAGTCGGTCTATATACAGCATTGATATCAAGTTAATTTGAGACTTCTTCAGCATATGATTACTGTACCGAGCGCAAATGCACATTCTGGGTCCAATAATAACTCTTACTAAACTCTAGTATGTTAATATCAAAGCTGCATTGATGTCGACTTACACTAAATGGTAACTAAAGCTCGGTACGAGTACACTGCACTCCAAGCTACATTATAATGACATCAAGTAGACATGCAATCTCTCTGTTATAATGTTCCCTGCCAATTCCACAATATCTCTCTGTATAACAAACCCAACATCATATTTCATCATATTAGAACAATAATATTGCCCGTAATCATATCTTTGAAGTTTGAACACTGTACACATAAGGTGTACGTTACCATGGTTCTTTTTCAATATTATACTAATTGAAGCAGATCCCCTCCCACGTATTAGTTTATTACAGTACTTGTATGCACTTGCTGTTCTGTATGATGCAATCGTGTCTAGCTTTCAACTTCTGTGTATAGAGTAGAATATTCAATAATGCATTTTCTATATTATGAATAACTATGAATACTATTGATATTGAAAACCAGAGTAACTGTACTAACATGGAACATAGAAGGACAAAGAGTTATATTTTATGATATACATTGAACCATAACATACTATTGGAAATGTACAAAGATGGAACCAATCATTTTGATATAGAAATCGAATTGGAAATATAGATTGAAGAACTCCAGCAAAATGTGTTATTCTATTAAAGAATGAATATTGCATTCTGTTTTGCTATAGGCGATGTGATAAAGGTAGCTTAAATTATGAAATGTCTCACCATTAACTCACACACCCTCACACACACACACACACACACACACACACAAGCATATTGATATTGATATTGACATTCATAAAAGTGAAGATGAGTAAGAGAGTATAGTGATCAGGTATAGAAAGGGAAATTGGAAAATCTTGTTGAAATAGAATTCCATTCGCTACAGACAGGAGAGCAAATCTTACGCTTATGCAAATATATAGATCGAGAATTTTAACCATCTAATGAATAACGTGTTGTTTTTGCCAATAGTTCGTGTTGTTGAATGAACTGATAAGTTTGTTTAAACTCATTAAACATACCAGTGGGTTGGTAATAGCATATAGCCCTGTGTTGTTTGGACAAACCATTAGCAGTAATGGATTCAGCATACAAACTAGAAACGTTTGAAATCCTTCAACTTGGTCAATATTACGGGTTGCTGCAGGAACGGATGCATGCATATAGATTATGTGTGCGATTTGAAAATGTAAACAATGTGTAGATCCGTCGAGAGAGAAAGATCGTTTTTCTCCTCTTATTTCCATTTTGGCCGACGACGAGAAACTGACATATTTGCTCTAAGGATGTTGCTATATTCTCGAGTTGAGCGCTTTTTTATTACGTCGGGTAATCGAATCTGGTCAAGAATTGCTTCTTGCGTATCGACTGTATATAGTAGATCGTTCAGATCTTCGCCCTCGTTGGCACACTTTATGAAGAACATTTTTCTAATTCTTGATATATTTTGACTAAATATAAAGATCGTTCCATACTTCTGTAATATAATGGATGTAAATAAGAAGGGTAAACAATCGAAAAGGTAATGAATGTGCAAATTTTTTCCATTACTTTTGCTGTGTCCCGTAGGCCCTAAATATAAGACGATAAATTGTTTACCAATAACTGGAGGCAAACGTTAACACTTCGACTATATTCCTATATTCCTCTAACACGTATATGACTCGCAGAGAATAACTTTCAATTTCAACCTGAATCCCATAAAATGCGTGACTTAACCCATTTCAACAACACCAAAACCAATTAAACTTCTACTCGTTCTTACTTTCTCACTCTCTTCATAACATTAGATCAAGTCCTTCGTTCAAATAACATTCGCTAATTATATCCGTCTCGAATGGAATTTTTGTTGCGTTTGGTCCCATCTTGAAAGGGATTGCGAACTGTACGCCACGGATCACATTCTATCTGTTGCTTGATGTTCATAGACGTGCGTATAGCTACTTCGTCCTTCGAATCGACACATTCAAATTAGCATATTATCTACTTTATTGAAATACTTCGTTGAACTCTAAATTTGCTTACCATAATTTCTTAATTTCAAAATTACCGACAGTTCTGTATTGTATTGCTCAAAGGGCACAAATCGCCTGCACATTCACACTTTGAAGTGTTTAATACGTTGGTATAGAAAGAGGGCTCGTGACTAACCGATTGGTGGTTATAGGTAATAGCTGATTATTTCAAATTGTGCATCTGATGATCATTATTGAAGTGAGTACAAAAGAATTGTTTTTCCGTACCGCCTTCGTAAACGATCAACTCTAATCGGCTTTCATAATAATGGACAATTTCTGCCATTGACATGTACTTATGAACGGAACATTTTTCAACTGACATTAAATGGCGGTAACGGTTTTAGACAAAATGACATTGCCTCCCGGGCATAAAGGAATACATTTAGTGTGACCATGTCAATCACATTTAACATCAATTATGAATTTATTGCATGAGTTCTTTGGAAACGAGCGCTTTTGCATTAAAGAGTAAGCGATATTTGTATCAGTATAGGGATTTTTATATTGGAGTGATGTTTGTTATTTATGTAACCGTTTCTGGTAACTGATTGCAATCAGAGTGAAAATTCGGAGAAGAACAAAATGATATAAAATCAGATCAGAATCCAATCTTACTAATACACATCGGTGAGCTAAATTGTTTCGAATTCAATTTGAACTTGCACATAGTTCTTGTGTGCAGTTTTCTCGCTGACCCAGACAAAACTCAAGTGCCACTTCCAAATGGCGATGCGAAAGAATGTAACTTGCCTCTATATCCGTATGAAATAGGGGATCTCGTCAGTCCAGTCCAGAGTTACACTCATTTTTCTGGTGTAGATCCATATTATATATATGTATGTATATATATATATATATATATATATATATATATATATATATATATATATATATATATATATATGTATATATATATATATATATATATATATATATATATATAATATATATATATGTATATATATGTATATATATATATATATATATATATATATATATATATATATATGCATATATATATATATATATATATATATATATATATATATATATATATATATATATGCATATATAAATATATATATATGCATATATAAATATATATATATATATATATAAATATATATATATATATATATGCATATATATATATATATATATATATATATATATATATATATATATATATATATATGCATATATAAATATATATATATGCATATATAAATATATATATATATATATATAAATATATATATATATATATATATAAATATATATATATATATATATATATATATATATATATATATATATATATATATATATATATATATATATATATATGTGCATATATATGCCTATATATATATATATATTTATATGCATATATATATATATATATATATATATATATATATATATATATATATATATATATATATATATATATATATATATATATATATATATATATGTACACATTTATGTTATATGAAACAGTTCTATTGGGAAGCACAACAAATATCTAGTTGACTGTGAAATCATGAAGTTTGGTTGGTCATCAGCTCGGTGATGAACCAATAGCCAACTATCGTACAAAATCCTTATTTGAGCGCTCAGTTGTATTCCACACTAAAAGTTTCAGATACGCGCATAGCGGAGAAAAATGTGTACTGGTGAAACGAGGATAAGTTACACACGTGCACTCGGCTGACACTTGAAATGGCTATACGTTTCCAACACAAATGTAATCTCAAGATCGACGTGGGCCCTAATTGTTTCGGAAAAAGTTCCGTATAGCCAGTGAGAGGATTGCCTGAAAACTGCTCGGCATTGCTGATGCCATTATGATTATTTTATGTGGAATATAGCTTAACCTTTCATCACCAAACTTGGTGATGGTAGGTTCATAGTTGAAGAAATTATAGGCGTTTATCTTATTGTTTATATGGTATTGTACGATATCTAAGATCAGCAATGAGATTCAGCGTGCTTATAGCTACTGGTCCACTCATCTCAGTAGCATATTAGTTTTAGCAATACGTTGTATTATATGGCCTACAATAGGCGTAATTTTCAAATTTACTGTTTTGAATAAATATTGGATTTCAAAGGCATGTCGACATGCAGCGAGGTTATTTTGTGGCGTCAGTGTTCAATAATAAGAACAGTTCATCTTCTGTAAGTGAATACTAATCCTGGTCTACTTCCAGTCGGCGTTATAATAATATTGTCGAATAAGATGATATATCCTGCTCACTGAATTTTTCAGCTTTGTACTTTTATACAAAGGGCAGTAGGCCTCAGTAAGGAGGAGAAAATGTGGCGGTAAGTTAATAATGTGATGTTTATTATTGTGGCAAATATTTCTTATGTTAGTACTGGTGAAATTAGGAATTTCACGGTAAAGTCGAATTGAAAACAATACTATATTTTATATAAGTTACTATATAATGTTGAATACAAATACGTCACATTTCTGTTGAGTGAAATCAAAATAACATGACAGTTTCATAGAATCCATAATTGTTATGCAAGCCGATTTAAAATATTCAGATCTCATTGATCATTATTCCCCCCAAAAATCAGACTTAAGCTCACAATCAATTATATCTGTACAAACTCCTGATTGATACTAACTTATAGGCTTATCACTTGGACTCTTCTAGTAAATCTAAATCATCTAATGAAGATCTAATGAAGAATATAATCCAAAGCTACATATTTATCCACAATAAGTGAGTAACACAATTCGGGATTGGATTTGGCCGTAATACATTTTTTCAAACTACACTCGATCTGAATATTATAGTATCGTACATATTATTGAGAACTCTTCTATTCGGCATTGGTGAGCATGCCATTCATTCATTGTACATCGAACCAATGGTACCAATCAACCAGGCATCCTCGTTTCAGCGGCCATATTGGAATTTCGTCGTCGACCTAGCGCACTCTCTTGTTACTTTTAGTGTCGAATTATCAGGATCTGTTTATTCACGGGTCACCATTTACAACGGGAGGCCGAAGTACATTTTTTGCAAGTGCAACTGTTCCACCAGTGTCGACAGCCCATAACTTTCCGTACACAAAATTGATTGATTCCATCTTGAGTGTGAGTGTGTCATTCATAATTGAGCTGATTTTGAGTTTGAATCTTGACCAATCCGTGCAAAGAAACTGCTGACAGTAGTTAAATGGAAAAGTTACGTAATATAGGCTAAGTATATCTCATATATCCTGTGATCTACTTTTTGACGGTCACCTACTGTGATTCATATCCGAGATCGTAGATGCGGAGTAGATAGATAGACGCGATTATAGCATACGAGGGGTGTAGAGAGACTATACGAGTCTCGTAGCAAACTGAATTACATTATTCGATTCCAGAAGCACTTGATGTAACACCGTGGAGACTTTATATACCATCTCAACTTAGGTAGCCTCTGATTTCTCTTTATGCACCCGCACATCAAAGGATTATGTTTTTACCAGAACACGTTTAGATTGCCAACGTCTACCAACATACTTTATGCATGCCGGTAGACGTTGGCAATATGCATGTTCTGAATGTACAAATAATAATTCCTCCTTTTGGTATATCTAGTATAGCGTTCTCACGTCATTCCATTCGTTGGTTTGATCTGCAATTTTTTGTCACAATCTCTATCTTTGGTTCAAAAATTGTTCAAAAACGTGATTTCCACTCGAGAAAGATGCAAATCAACTGTCAGCACATGCACGAACTGATCACCAAAACAATCTGTTATAGCGTGAAAGATGGGAACAATGCTTTCCATTAAGATTTTCATTGTTTTAGATGAATGTTACCGGGCAATATTTGGCAGTGAGAGGAAATGCAGTATAAACTTGGCTATCCTCCCCTATCAACTCATCACTCTCTCTCTCATAAAGTCTCTTCCTCTTTCTTTCTTCCTCCCACAAACACGGCTCTCTTTCTCTCTCTTCTTTTTTGCATCTTTCGCCACATCGGTATTCCACCATCAAATGAAGAAACTCGAGAGCACATTGCCTTTACTCTTCCATGATGCTTTGAGTCTCAAGATATAGATCTACTCTTCACAACTTGTTTTATGTGGGAATAATCGAGATTTTTGCATCTTCGTAATACAACTAAGCAGTTTTAAATCACGCGGTGATTGTAGTGATCGAGTAATAATAAATTAGATTGGGTGAATTGGAAGAAGAATCAATTGAAGGTTGAATAATGGTGAATTTAGGTATGTGAAATATAAGGAACCTGTTGAGGTTACCTATCAGGATGAAAACGGGAATTATGAACTGTGAGGAATCGGATCGAAAAGGAAGTTTATTTGAAGAAAACAAAAAACCAATCGAACTTAGTGAGTATAATCACTTAAGAAGAAGGCGTGATTATCTAATTACACCAATACGGGCCGCTTTAATTTGATATTACTGAGATGGTGAATTGACAATTATTCAAGAAAGCAAGTGAATTCAAGGAACACAATGTATTTAAGCGGTTAAATAATGATAGTAGTAAAATGATACAAAAACGAGACCGAACTCTGGTGAAGTGTCATTGATCGCGTAGATTGTTCTTGATGCACCGTGTTTCCGACGGTGTTTTTGATGATATTGTTCAGGTGACGAGTTGGATGGAGGTTCTTATAATATATATATATATATATATATATATATATATATATATATATATATATATATATATATATATATATATATGAATATATATATATATATATCGAGGGGTAAACGACTAGTGAATATGGCGTACACCTGATTTCAAATTTCAAGGAATTTCAGGGAGATTTCACGAGATTTCAAGAAGATTTCAAGAGATTTCAAGAAGATTTCTTGACAAGTGTACACCAGATTTCAGGAGTTGTTAACCCCTCGATATATATATATATATATATATATATATATATATATATATATATATATATATATATATATATATATATATATATATCCTATACCTTTTTTATAACCCAGATGTATTAAAATACAAGGAAGTGTCACATACACTTCATAATACACTACAATAACAGGCCTACACGTACAATAGTGTGAAAATATTGACTTAAAGATCGAAGAAATTAGGTTTATAATCAGTACTCGACGCCTGTACTTGAAAAAAAAAACTGTCGACGAACGAATAGACCTTTTTCGAAAAGAATGTGCTATCTAGCGGCGATCGTTTGAACTAGTATGGGATGTCATTACCTGCATTTGAAAGTCCTATGCTGCCAATGCTATTCAGCACGATTGATTTATATTATTGTGTGTTACAGTGAACGTATCAACTTATAATATTATGGTAGTTTCAACATTTATAGTTTACTATTTACTGAGAGATTCACACACTGTCAGAGTGAGTGAAATGAGAGATAATGCAACTTACATATCTTGATGTTCTGCCTTTAACCCTGTGGATAAGCAAGCCGACTTTTTGAACAGTACCAAAACTCCCAGAATGCGATACCAGTGATCTCGGCCGCTAAGAAGCGGGACGCGCCTGCGTATTGAATTATGAAAATGGTCTATTGCTGTTCTTGACACTCAAAAAATCGTAGTCATGTTTCTTAGTACACGTCGTCTTGAGGTGGACGAATAACGGTAAGCCTACACTTGCCTTGCTGAAGGGTGGTGGTTGGTTAACGACCTCTTGGTACCCGAACAACCCTCACAGAATGATACGTTGAAAGTGACCCTGCTATCTGTATCTGAATTTGAGAAAGCTATGACGATAAATGAAAGACAAGATGAATTCAAATTGAATATCACTCACACTGTATCATGCTCCAAAGTAATCAAAATAATGTGTAAAATCAACGTACAGTTAAAATTGCAGAATACAATAGAGGAACAGTATGGAAAAGGAAAGAAATTTGGTATAAATGTCTATAATAAATGATCTGGAGGCTTCGTAATGTGACATAGGCCAATAATAGGGCGCGGTTTTCCGTTATATGTCTGAAAATCATATCTTACTGCTCTCGATAAAATTTGCCCTGACGGTTTCTAGATAGTCGATGAATGGTTGATCAAAATTTAAATTGTTCATCTGAATAGGCTCATCCGCTAGTCTCACAAAAATATAATTGATAATATGTATACATTATATGTGTCTAAATCTGTATTTTAATGGAATTAATAAATACCAGTAATCCATAAAGACCAGCTATTCTAAATATGCAATTTTTTGTTACACTTTGTGGGTACATTGTGACACAATAGTTTCACCTGTAAGCTTGATCTTTGCGCTGAGATTAGCTTTCCTGTCCAACACTCCAAACAGAAAGCATTCACAGTGAGTGACTAACAATAATCGAGAGCGACGCGATACTCGTACCCGAAACCTCATTCAGTGTTTCACGATTGGTCAGTTCTTGTCGTCCGTCATGTTGGGGAATTTGCAATCATACCACTGCCGTATAAAAGTATGAACTTGCAATTGCATGCTACACCGTCCGTAAGGTAATGGTCGTTGTCAGAGCACGCAAAGGGCAGCCCGCCCTTATTGCCCTCGCATTTCTCAGATTGAAACCTTTAAAACACATTTGCATGTAACACCTTCCTTCCTCTAGACAGCACACACTACCATAACATTAAATTAAAAATTGATATTATAAAATTGTTTTAATATATAGCGTTCGTACTTGAATTAACTTTCCAGCATCAAAGTGTAAGTCGAAAAGTATATAATCAAAATGTAATTTTCAATGGTTGCTGCCTTGACTGATGATTATATTGTGTTATTGGCACTTTATCATTACCGTTCAGGAATACGAGTAAGCTTATAGCAAAAACTTCCATTTTGCGTACACTAAGAGTGAAAGCGACGTTCCAAATTTCGTGTGTGAATTGTGCGTTTAGTTATCGATCTAAGCCTCTAAGGTGTTCATGTACGCAGACTAGTTCGGAAATTATAGCGATAAAGCGTATAATACGAAGGAAACATTGAAAAATCTAAGAAAGTATTCTATATTTGTATTATTGTTCAAACGTGTTGGAACGTGTAGGCCCACATGATGAAATATTATACTCAAAATTTGTATTATCTTTATTACATTTCACTCGGATGAAAAAACTTTGTTTGCACGATCACGTCACTCCAGCTATTCCGAGTGTATGCAAACAATGTAAGTGCGTTTAATTACTATTTTGTAAGTCACCCAGTATTGATTAACTAGCCGAATGTGGTTTGAACCGAGCCAATCGCATTGCTTCGTTTGCCACACGGGAACAGTGACATGCCAAGCAGTAGGGCCTGTACTATGCGCTCGTGCGACACAAGGGCCCTTGTAGACCGTAGGACGTACCCCACCTATCTTGTACCACGGGCAAGACGCGACCAAGGTGTACCGTGAGTCGCCGGATCTCATCCAACTTGTACCACGGGCAGTACCGCAAGCAAGTTTTACCGCGAGTCGAAACCTCGTTTGCAAACAAGGCGAAAATTGGAGCTACTTTCTACTTTACCTCGACATGCAAGCGCGTAGCGATTGGTTACAAGTAGTGAGATACACGAGTTCTTGTCATTTTGTCTCAGACGGTGACGTCGGATACATGACAGAAACGTCGGTGTATACTTCGCCCCTCCTCCTACCACCCGCAACATGTCTCCATATTTAATGATTCGCCGGGATCCTGCTGATGTTGGCAACTGTCTTTCAAGCATGCCACTTAGTTCGAAGACACCCCCCTTGCCTACCCTCCTTACACAACATACAAAGACGATGAACAGAGAACAAGGCGTGCGAAAACCAACACTTGAATGCTTTCCTCTGTATCTTTTTTTTTTAATTTCCCTTCACTTCACATACCCTCCATGCAATGCTGCACACAGGTCTTGGTATATCTGTATGTGTCTCAGTCTATGTGTTTTGAGGAATAAATGCTTTTCTTCAGCTACGCTATCATTTTTGTGTAAAATGAATTGTGGTTGGTATATGTTGTATATATATATATATATATATATATATATATATATATATATATATATATATATATATATATATATATATCCGTACTGTACGGTTCCTAACAAATTAGACCATTAAACAGAAAGCTTACATCACGAAAACCTCCAGCTGTGCGAATCCATTGCCCCATGAAAGTGCATTATGTTTGTTGATGAGTGACATTCGTCATGTCAATCTTATCAATTTTCTTTCCCCGCCCACCACCGTCATCATCTCACCCTTTCATTTCATTTTCTTCTCTCATTTTCTTTTTTGTTTGTTTTAATAGTTCACAAACATGGCATGCACCAGTACACATTGTTAAGATCAATCGTCTATACTTTACTTGACACATTGTACTGACATCTCAATGCTTAGCATTCATGTATATACTCCACTTATTGCGGAGGGATAACGCAGTTTTGTCCTTGTGAAAAAAAAGCGATCCGCACGCAAATCCCAATTTGGGCATTTATACTTGGGAATAAATGCTAGCAAAAAAGCTTTTTCATTACGTAATTTTTAATCCTTCAAATAATTATAATTCAAGTTTTATGTGGTTTTGTAAATTTTTGTCGTTTTTGCATTCGTTAAATGGGCAATAGTTAAGCACTCACCGTTACTCTCATGTTTCCACATTTGTAGTTTATATTGGTAAACAATACCGATACTTTTTGTCCCAAGTTTCTGACGTATGAAAAACTAATCATTTAATAAATTAATAAAGTATTGAATTTATTGATTCTTTGTGTATGAAGACAACTCTATTATAATTTCAACCATGTTCTATACAGGTGAAAAATAATCCATTCTATCGTTTTTTTTAATTATGGACAATAAATCATTTGAATCATTCGTGTTTATAAAAAAAAATAGCAATTTTTATCGCTTCAATATATGGCATCAATATATAAGAGCGAATGAACATAATAATTTATTTACACGAATGGATGTTATGCTACGGAAGTCAACTATCATGTTTAATGATATGCACTTTGAAATGAGATGTATATTAATAGTTTTCGAAGGATGTGGCATGTATGTTTGGTTGAGCTTGGGCTGGGGCCCCCTAATACGCTCATGGTGGTCTGGTTGATGTGTCGTCGCTGCCTACACTAACTACATACATCCACCGCAACTTCGTCGCACCTATCGAGTAGAAGACACTGACTTTTATAGTACATTCTTTTTTTGTTGAACAGGAAAACTGTTTTTAACTGAACTTGAACATGTTCAATCCAAAAGGGTAGTGTTTCTCGTTAAGGAAATTCGCTAAAGGTACCACGCGCAACGAAGGGTTAATCAAAACATTGTTCTATGTGTAATTGGAACCTTGTAATTAAGCCCAATTATTTTCTTTTTCAAAAGTTTTTGTGTTGTACCTTGTGGAGCGTATACTTAATGTTCTCGTTAATCTTACGTAGATACATGTAGGCCTATAAGCCATATACCATACAACTAATGGATGAAGTTTTGCTGCTTGCTGAAGTACTCGACATCTCATATACGTGTACACACTAGACTCGAAGTTCACTCATGTCACGATATTGTTCTAGCCTCAATTAAACCTCACGGTGCATGCATTTTTCACTAAACTTGTTCTAGAGTATATCTCGTCGGAACCTAAAAAAATCATCTGTGATGTCTACTGTATAATTATTTTCATCGCTGTAGAGATTTGTTTTACATTGTTATTTTCAGTCATGTAACCAATTAGGGACTTAATTTAAAATAGTTAAATATGACAGCCACCCCAATCTATTGGGCATATATATGAAAAATTAACAAATGCGTGTCATCAATGTTCGATGTGTATCAGTGCACGAATGTTCGCGGGCCCTAAAGTCCCAAATTCTATCACTAATGACAGGGCAACATTCCAGATTGTATGATGTAAAAAACGAGATAGGCCTGTCACAAATCTGTCAGTTACTCCAAATTCTAGATACCTGTTTCTGTACCCTTATTAATAAGGCCTGCCACCCCGATTGTTTTATTGAATCAGTACATAAGCATTAATAAGGGTATGTATGTTGTTTTTGTCCAGGTGTTGATCTCTGGTGGCGTGCTCGCTACAGAATACGAGGAGGTTGCCGTCGACCCCGGAGTAGGGGTAGGCCACACGGTTCTTCCTGACACTAGCATCACACCTGCTGGGGACTTTCTCTACGTCCTCTCCACGACAAAGGTAACAGAGCTTTCCATCGTTCTCCTTGAGATACTCGTACACTGAATTTTCAACTTATAAATGGAAATGTTTTCAACATGCTATAAATAATACATCACACGGTGGTGCAATCCTTCGAATAAAACTCAGACCATGTAGAGCTCTGATTTGAAGTCAGACACAATTATATGGAGATGAAATTTGAACATCTTTATTCCACAGAATTAGCTGCATTTAATTACTAGTATGCATTTCCCAGTGGCTTTATTTGACTCGCGTTAATTACATATGGAGTATGTTAATCAGCCCATGAAAACATAGCGTTGCATGAGTTTCTGGTCGAGTCGCTTGAGCTCGTTGTTTATATATCATTTTCGCGTCACATGCACTTGCAAATCTATTCTCTTACACAATTATTGCTAGACCAATTTCGGTTTTCACTTTTCATAAAGACACCCCTTTCCTGTACGTTCGCGATATCTCAATTCTCTTGCAACATTTTAATGGCTTAATTAGATTAAACGCTGCTACGTTTATATTAAAACATTATTCTACATCATCGTAATGTCCTCGTAATTATACGTAATTACGAAAGAGTACGCGTAATTGAGGTTTTAATTTAACGAGGCGTTGATTGAATCATTGTAATTTATAGTACTTATCAGTTTTTATTTTTCGAGTTTTATGTATTATATTAAAACCCCGAGTTAATACATGTCTATTAAACTAGTATTGAAATTGAAAGTAAAACGTGGTGTAGATTCAAGTTTTTATTATATTTTAAACATTTGATGTGAAGAACAACCCGTAGACGATGTGTTACAGAAAACGATAATGACCCATCACGGTCATAAAACATAATACGAGATACTAATAGAAGCCATGCCCTCCTTTGTTTTATAACTTGTATTTTTATGGAATTAATAAAGAAATTATCTGTTGATTCTGCCCTCCGAGAGAGACATTAGTTTAAATAAAGTATAATAATTCCAACCTGCTATATTTTGTTTCATGATTCACATAAAATTACATTTTAAACCATGCACATGTGTACATACAACGTTAAAACGCGAGGCATATTAATTTATCCGTGTGCTTTTAATGTTACATTTCGCTGGTCTACCTAAAACATAATTAATAATACACATTTCTTGAGACGAAACGTTAAACGTTCCTTTGTACACACACACACACACACACAGAGACACAGACACACCCACACACACAAACACACCGTTTCTACATTGATTAACTTTCCTTTTCAACTACTGAAATCACCTCCTATAAAACACTCAAAACTAATTGATTTATTTCTACTTTGCGTCCCCTCTCTCTAATATGAATTTACAAGTTCAGAAGTGATAAAGATTCTCAAAGGGCGATCGACCGGTTCCGAAATGGTAATCGATGATCGTTGTTGAACATGTAAGGTGATAATTGCATGGGTTGGTATACCGGTATACCGTCAACCGTGGAGCGATGCCGTTGCCGTTGCATGGAGCAAAGATGTCCAGGTGAACAGGTTTCAGGATTGACATTCATCGACGCAAGAGCTAATGTAATAAACATCATCAGACGTACATTAAGGAAATGTTGTACACACAGTCTAACAAATAGTTATTTCATTACATGGGTACATTACAAAAAACAACTTGGGGAAATTTATATGTATAATGCACATTCGTCAACGGTCAAGTCTTATTTTACAAGCAACTTATTGCTATAGAGGTGTGCTGTGGCACCTTCTCGAGACGGATCTCAGCAATGAAGAAATAAAGTCCTTAATTAATAAATGAAGAAAAAGTATAAAGTTGGGCTTTATATTAATTTAATTAGTTGAGACTTGGAATAATGTAGCAGAATTAATAGCTTAGTTCGGTTATCACAAAAGTTGGACGTTATAATAACCTCGTCGTTAGATTCCATATGAAACTCGATAATTCATTCAAAACCTTACAAAAAAAACTTGCTGCGATGTGTTTTAAAAGATAGGCCTATGAAGGGCATAGCTTCTTGTAACCCATGTAAAATGACTATATACACTTTATTGAATGAAAAACCGGTAAAAAAAGATGATATCGTATGGGGTTTAAATTTTATTACTCTCTCAGTGGCACCTGATGTCAGTTACGTAATATTATGAAGTGAAAAAATGATAACCAAATCAAACATAATATTGTATAGGATCCAGTATAAAACACAGGCAAAAAAGTATGTATTTCGTATTATAGGATAAAAACTGACATGACACGTTCAAAGATGTGCAATTTTTATATTGGCATATGAAATTAGAAATAATTTCCAGTTTCGAAGTGTTGTTTTACTCCAGCAGCTAACTGATAGATGGACCAAAATATAATAAAACTGATTATAGGAACACTTGGGCACACTAGAATCATCACGTCACCTCAGCTTAATTTATCTTGCAAACGTCGGACGGCACACAATTCTCCTGGACGTATAACACGGTGATCCCTTTAATCCAGGTTGCTTCCCAAGTCTCAGTTCTTGTCTAATGTAGATTGCAGCAACCAGCTCCAGAACCAGATCGAGGATGGCAAAAGTGTAGTGGGAAAAAGTAGGGATGGGGGGGAAGACGAAATGAAGAAGAAAAATTCCATGCTTTCCCTAGTCTAGTTCGTATATATAGAGTGCGAGTATAGCTTCCAGCATTCCAATTTGTCAGCGTCGACCCGGTGAATAGGGTTAGGCCACTGCTTGATGGATGGTGGTACCCAAACTAGAAGACGTTTTTACTTTCCAAAACACAACTCTTGTCTCAGCTGGATAGTGGAAATAATAATGCAAGCGACAACGTTGGACGTCCACCGAGCAACCTTGTGAATGTTTGTAGCTAGAGGAACTGAAGATGGTGGTGTGGTTTCATGAACACTTATCTTAGGTGCGTTTTACTCGTTCATTTTTGCAGTCTGAAAGTGAAAGATTTGGATTCAATTTATGTGCGACCGACTCGTTATTGATTTATTTCTCCTAAGTGTATAATTTGGTTCATCACTTCCTAGACTTGTTTCTTCACCTTTTCAGAATTTCTTCCGTAGCTAGTGATTGTAGTAGCTGTCATGTGCTACAATTCTGAGATTCTGCATTTTTGTGATTTCAAGTTTGAAAACATATCCTATCAGTCAACCAGGCCTTTGTGGACTGTGTACAGTGTACTAGGGATAAAGTGCTTCTAAGTCGAGATTATTTGCGTCAATTAGTGATATTGACGACTTTGAAGAGGATTATGATTTAGTATCATATATCCTCCGACACATAGGTGTCATCCACTGTAAATTGCTAGCGAATCCGTCGCCATGCATACACTCGATCGAACTCGGCGGGTCCAAAGAGTTGAGAATTAACTCGAGTAGGCTTCACTTAGGCTGCTTGTACTCGGTTGGCCCAATGAACAGTGGGATGGCTTAACTGGTCTGTATCCGTTTTCAAGATTAACTACGGAAATGATCCATCGCCTTAAAAGCAAACTCAACTGATTTGGCCCGACGGCACGCAACCGTCTCGCAAACACAAGATATGCCTCCACCACACACAGGCCCACCCCCTTATAGCCTCTTCGAGCGAATATATTGACTTGTTCATTGAACCACATTGTTTTTTTAAGGAAATGTAGCTTAACAATGTCGTTTGCACAATGTTTTTCTTGCGCTGGCCCATCATTACATGGAGTGAATATCTGGTTAGGTACAATGGGCATACCAGAAATGGGAATTGGAAAGGTGAATAAAAAAAAAATAGAAAAAAATAAATATATATATATATATATATATATATATATATATATATATATATATATATAATATATAATATATATATATATATATATATATATAAATATATATATATATATATATATATATATATATATATATATATATATATATATGAATATATATATATATATATATATATATATATATATATATATCAATATATATATATATATATATGAATATATATATATATATATATCAATATATATATTATATATATATATATATATATATATATATATATATATATATATATATATATATATATATATATATATATATATATATATATATATATATATATATATATATAATATATATATATAT
>OZ023327.1:62685559-62697705 GCA_964007535.1 Brachyptera risi | reverse complement strand
ATATATATATATATATATATATATTATATATATATATATATATATATATATATATATATATATATATATATATATATATATATATATATATATATATATATATATATATATATATATATATATATATATATATATATATATATATATATATATATATATATATATATATATATATATATATATATATATATATATATATATATATATATATATATATATATATATATATATATATATATATATATATATATATATATATATATATATATATATATATATATATATATATATATATATATATATATATATATATATATATATATATATATATATATATATATATATATATATATATATATATATATATATATATATATATATATATATATATATATATATATATATATATATATATATGAACACATATATGGGAAATGAGAAGCGATTTGTTATAAAATGTGTCCCAACAAAAATTGGGTGTACTGCAAAAAAACAGTTCCGTATGTTTACGCTTTTTGTAGTTGTGTATGCGTGCGTGCATCCACTCTTCTTGGTCAGATAAACTGTGAATGCTCACTAAATTAGACTATGCTAATTTTATGTGTTGATAATAAATGGCTAGTTGTTCTAAGTTTCTGTTTGGAATAATATACCATAGTTGGCAATAATGAAAAGAAAATAACGGTATGAAAAAAGCGTTATATTATAAAATTCAAAGATAATACTATCGTTAATCAAAATACAATTATAATCGTTTTATATTCACTATTCAGTATATACTTCGTAGTTTATACATTAGGAAGACAAAAACTAGAACGAAAAAAGCAGTCGATTTGTATTTTCTACCTTTGAGTAAGTATACAACAAACATAACATGATGTATAAACTAGATGCTATTTGTCTCACCCACCGTAATATATCAGGCTTTAGGTCATCTGTGCTTGGCCAATTGACTGAAAGCCGACATTGCACCCTTGCGTTATACCCCTGATAAACTGCCGTGCGTGCGATCTGTCTTTGTCAAACACGTGAAAAACATCGACGTCAACTTAACAGCCCTAGCATCGAACCTCAACCCAAATGACAAACTAAATCTACACCGAAATTGGTGTGATGCGTAATTTCACTTTGTTGGCTAGATAATGTTACTGGTGCTCCCTTCGAAACCGCTCCGAACAGCAATCATACCTTTGTTTTTCGCTATCGCTAGGTGATCAATTTCAATTTAGCGAAGTGTATCTATCTAGTCACTAGCCAGACGAAAAACGCTGTGTTCAGATTTGATGTTTTTTTTTGTGTTCATTTTGCCATCAGTGATTTGCCTCGTTGTTTTTTAACCTCTAGTTTTTAATGGACAGTCATGTCAATGGTTTGGTTCAAGTTGAGGATGGTTTTTACTAAAACCGGTTCTATGTTTCTCTACTGACGTGCATTTACCTCGTGGCTTCTCTGGCTTGTCGAGAAAAGATGCGAATAACAACGCAGCAAAGAGAGATGAGAGAAGCAGCGCATGATGTTCTTGCTGCTCATCTTTCTCGCCATGATGCAACGAATCGTTTTCCTCTTCTTCTTCTGTGCGATGGCTCCGACCCTTTGAGTCTGCCTTCAAGTGGATCCAGCCACACTCTTGTTAATTGACACCGCGAAAGAAGTCGGTTGACATTATTCTAACCATAACAGAAGTTAAATGTCTAGTCACAGTATTTGTACGATGACGACGACGACTCATTAGATTGAAACTTGGAAGCTAACGCTCGTCTTTAAAAAGAGTGGAGGAAGGGAAGTGTAACCGAAGCTGTCATCGCGGCCTCGTGAAAAAGAAGCTCCGTTGGTGGTCCGATTAAATATAGCATTGGGAGCGCAAGCAAGCTAGTTACGTCACTAAGGGACCAGCTACGGCCCATCCACGTGGCCAATAACTCAACAATACCTGCCGAACTGAACTCTCTTCAACATATGCAACTGTTTTCTGTGTTTCTAGGTGGTAAGCCTCTTATATTTATTATGATATATACAAAACACTCTTGTTCAAGTAATTAATTCCCTTTGGGTATCGAGAAAATCGGAATAATAAAAGCTTATGTTTAAGCAAGCGACCTAACCGGTGGTGCGATTACCAAACCGTGCACCTATAGGCTGCTAAACATCCATCTTCTGCGCTGTCCCGGGTCCGCCTTGACTGATTGCCCTCTGTCAGTGTACGCGGACCCAAAACAGTTCAGTTACGTAACGGGCAATTGAACCCTACTTTCCAATGCGAGTTTCCCATGATATGTCTTACAGAGTCTGAAGCACCGTCGACACATATAACATTTCGACTTGATTGAATTCGAGTCTGTTTTATAATCCTGCTCTGAAAAAGTTGATTGCCCGGCAACCAGCGCATTGTTTACTTACTCGTACGCTGAACAATAATTGTCAAAGGTGCCAACCTTGTGTATTTCGAGAGTAATCAGAGCCATTTTGAATATCTTGATACGACGCATCAACACATCAAAATGTCGCACAAGCGTTTCATAAATATAACAAACACAAACTAAAATACTTATAGCACATGGGAAAAAGCATTTTGTCGAAATTCAATAGTTCTAATACGCTCATTAGGAATAAGGAGTTGTTCTAAATTTCGTGCGTTATTTTCCCGTTTGAAGTGATGATATGTATGGTCCTGCAGGTAATGTTCCATGAAATCTTGAGCGCTATGTGAAAATCTAGTTCTATCAAATGCTCCACCCAGTAGAAGATTGATACAATTAGTCAATTACTATATCATACTATTTGTAGAATGTCGTCAGAAGCGTACATTTCCCACGCAACGCATCTGATATATATATATATATATATATATATATATATATATATATATATATATATATATATATATATATATATATATATATATATATATATATACACAACTCCAGTCTTATTGGTGTAGGATCAAATAGATGTATCTATAGGCCAAGAAAACGAACTCGGGCCTAATGCTATATTGCTCCGTCGCGTGATGCGGTATTCGTCATGAACGTCGCTGTATTAAATCTGACAGTCGATTACTATTTCCGAGCTCATTTTCTTGTACATTGTTATAAACATTCTCATGTTACCAATAATGTCTTGAATAAACTCAATGCTCGTACATGAGCATAGGAAGACGTAAACGGTCCCATTTAAAATGTGTAGTTAGTAGTTCATCGCCCAAACTGTCGAATTCTTGTCCAACTCATTCAACCCAATCATGCGTACGTAACATGCACTCGTCGAATGTGCAAACGACGCGTTACAGTTTGGGCGAGGCCGTGTTGTGCCGTGGAACAACCCCGAATCACACCCCTGGAAAATCAACCAAGATTAAATTAGAATCGAAGCTTTTTATAGGAGCTTAGGGTCTCTCACGATTGAGGATGTTGAATTATACACACTCAGTTTTACGAATCGGACTGTATTTCCTGCTTCTGATCTCATATATACTGTATAGCACCACGCATTGATAATAATAATTTTACCCTTTAATCATAGAGCACGGCGAATGATTCAAAACATATACCTAAACGTGAGTACATACAATTCGTCCGTCACACGAGTTAACTGACGCACTTTTCTTGATAGCATGAATACAAATAATTAAATAACCTTTTTTGTTACTGTAATATGGGGTCCCTTTGGTTTGCGACGGTATTAGAAGTCCACAGGGAGTGTCGGTTCAGCTGACTCTAGTACGGTTTGAATCCTCCACCACGTGTTTTTTGGTTGTTATTTAACAAAGATTGGTGTTTGTGGTATGGTGTGTGTGTGTGTCTTCTTTCTTAACCTGCACGTAGCATTTTATAACAACATGCTTTGTATCATTAGACAATTCGTGTGATTGTGTATAGTGGAGTGAAGGTGGTGCACGTGATTGGCTTTGTATCAAAAGGAATTGCTACTGGAAAGGTCTGGCTTTTTAGATAAAATAGCTGCTGTTCCTTTCCGAGCTGCATGCTTTCATATTACTGGCAGTTGGGGGGGGGGAGGGGGGGGGGGGGGCGGTCGAAATCGATTCATTAAATTCAACAAGTAGATATTATTGTGCTGCGTAATGTTTTTTCCTGTAACTCTTTTCTTTTTATCATCTGTTCTTTCCTTTATAATGAACTGGTCGATATGTCTGGTTATGTGGGAAAATTCAAGTGCAGATAATTCGCTGTAAATACCCCTGGCTAGCTGTGATCAATATTCAAATATACCTGCTAGATGCTGCTGTGAGGTCACATAGACAGTTTATAATTGGAAAAAACAAATATTCTGACGTTTGATGAGAATATGGGCTAAATATATGTGAAGACGCTTTTTATCGTGAATAATTGATGGGATTTCTTGTGCTAGTTTAATTTTGTGAGAATAAAATGAGAGTATTCGCAAATCGCAACAATTCAAGCGTATACAATTATTTACGTATTCACGTTTTACATTGTCATTATTATATGAATGAAGTAACCATCAGTTAGATCATCAATAAGTGACTAGGTCTGTATTTGAATGATTTGAGGTAAAACGCGTCACATCAGATTAACGGTCATGTGACCCATGTCCTGTGTTTTGTTGAGCGCCTCAGTTGAAGAGTTTGGCCGCAGTGGACCGCCCTCCGTGCGATAACGTTTGAATATTTTGTATTAGTTTCTTCAAGTAGTTGCCTTGATGACACCTGGTAGGAAAGTCTGATCAATCAAACCGGGTAAAGGCGAAATATAATTCGACTTTTTTCTCAAAGAAAGCATCTTGCAAGTACTTTTTATTCTAATATGGTTTGTTATTGGTAATAATGACTAAGTCTTTTTCCTCGTCTACTTCTTCTTCATCTTCTTCTTATTACATTTTTATTCTCATTATTTTTATTATTATTATTATTATTATTATTATTATTATTATTAAACAAAAAATTCAAACAAAATCTACAAAAATGTACAAAGTTTACAAAATTGTACCCAAATCTATGTGAAATTATGAATAGAAAAATGGAAAAAAAATATTAAAATTGTGTTACAGTCTTGTAATATTGTGGTATTTGTGTAGATACTCGTATGAGTGACATGCAAATATAGACATATGAAACATTTCAAATATTGTCGACACGTGCAGATGGAATAGTTGATGTAATTTGACCAAGTCGTAAGATAATTCCAGCGTCCTTGACCGTGGCAGTAATTACATTATTGTAGGTTTACATGGATGGATGTATATCATTGTAATGTTTCTACTGCGTGTAAGAGATTTCAGAGGTTAGTAAACTCAAGTCTCCACAGAAAGTAGAAGCGAGAAAATAGAAGTTCGAAAGTTGCTCGAATTTTATACAATATGTACATGTTTGTGTCTGGGGATGGGGCCCAGTAGGCATATTTTCAATTTATGGCTGCTATTCAATAGAAAACTCACGCAAATACATGCATACAGTCGTATAGTCTTTGTTTTGCTGAGAAAAAAAAATAACAAAAAACATGTTCGTAAATAAAGTTTGGAGGAAATGCGGCAGGAAAAGCTTTATTTCAATATGAAAACGGGGCAATCCGGCCAGCTTGAAAACTGTATATAAAAGCCTATATACGAATAGCATAAATATTTTTGATTGGTTCACCGAAGGCAATGTAATTTAATACGTTTTTCACTCTAGTTTGCTGGTGAGAAAATTTGTTCTGAGGCAAAGAAACCTATAGCAGAGTTCTTCTTTGCTTGTAGCATAGAGACGAGAGACGGAAATGGGCCATTTCATTGGGTGATGGCATTAATCTAAAGAAGCCCGACGTTCCGTGTATAGCTATAGAGTGTATAGGTGCACGGGATAGGCTGGTGGGCGGTCAGGCGGCATCGGTGCACAGGCGGCTACGGCGGCATCTTCCCGCCCCGGTGCCTGTTTCATCCCGGAATGCGTCACAGGGGAAATAACTGCGAACGGGATGTACTAGGCATGGCCATGAATATTCCACATAATAATGCACGGGCTATAGGAATAATGTTATTTTGCTGCTAGCCACATTTTTTCAGTTCTCTCTATTGCTCTCCTCGCTTTTTCTCTCTCGCTCTCTCGCCATCTCGTATTCCAATTCTGTGATCGCATCAGACGTCGGGATACGGTGGTCGTTTGGTTGAGTGTCGCGCCTTGGGGGCATGGAACATGGAACATGGAACATGGAACATGGAACATGAACATGGCTGTCCACACTTGTGCCACCAACAAACTCCTCCCTTGTAACATCCCATACATCAAACTGGGTTTTTATCAGAAAACAGTGATGAACACAATATTTTCCTAAAATTCATTTTAGGTTTTTATCAGAAAACAGTGATGAACACAATATTGTCCTAAAATTCATTTGTTTCTTGAATATTGAATTATTGTTTCTGACAATGAACTTATCTCCTCCTCTTCCTCTTGCCCTGTCATCAATGTTCCTTGTTTGAGAACTCTCGATGAAGGTCTAGAGATGCTTCAGATCGACTTCCCCTCCTTCGGCGTGTTTAGGAACGCCTTATACGCACTATAGTTCCCATGTCTTGAGTACTATAATTAGTTATTTCTGAACAGGACTTGAAAATTAATAAGAGTTTTATCACACAAGTAGCAACAAACGTTCCATCCAGCGGTTAGATCGTATATAGATATAGGATGAGCCATATAAAATTTCAATGGTTTATAACGAATATTAAACGAAGCCAGGAAAATAAATTGCTGTTGGAAGTGTTCTTTTTGCTCTGACTTGACCTTTTCTTTCGCCGTCTATAATAGCCAAACCAAATGCTATGTAAACTACCGGTATAGAAGTATCATATGCGAGAGGCCCACTCTCCTACACTGATTTTCTTCCAATACAATTGATGCCGTCTTTTCCGATTGATACCTTGCATGTTTCACTAGTATTTCGATTTTTTTTCAACTTTTCAGAAAGGAAAATTAATTTTTGTTCACGCTAAATCTACCGTAATGCATTAGAGAATGCAATTGCTAGTTGCTGAAATGTTTTCATATGAGTGGCTTCAATACATTTCATGTTACGGGATTTAACTTGTCAACTTTGGTAATTTTATTTACAAGTAGTTGTAATTTACTACTTTTAATTTGCCGCTAAAGACTACCAGTTTATCACCCTCGCCTTAAACCAATAATACCATCAGCATATTTGCGTTGCGCACAAGTTGTGCATATATTATGGACACTTGCCCTTGCTGTCATTTTCATGGCCTCGCACCTTGTGTATTCGGGCTCTCACATTACTAATGTCCTGTATGCTTCTTCTCCTTCAGATCTCCAAAGTCAAAGTGGAGCACTGCAGCAATTACACCAATTGCTCTTCGTGCCTTGAAGCCAAGGACCCGTACTGTGGATGGTGTTCACTGGAAAAAAGGTAAGTGAAGTGAAAATGAAGAAAAAAAATCGCCAGTCTATGTCTAGTCTAATCTTTTAAATATACAATTGTTGATGTTCCAATACCAGCATAATTCAGGAAGAAATCTATTATTGGGTTAATAATAAATGAGCCTCAAGATTCTGGATTAACGCTGTTCTACTCTTCTGTTTTATGCGTTTTGAAATGATTAATGAGGTTGTATAGAAACCAGAAAGTATAGTTAAGTATACTTTGGATTATTCATTCATCAACCTCTCTCTCTGTATATATGAATACACACACACACACATATATATATATATATATATATATATATATATATATATATATATATATATATATATATATATATATATATATTATATATATATATATATATATATATATATATATATATATATATATATACATATATATATATATATATATATATATATATATATATATATATATATATATATATATATATATATATATATATATATAATAACACTGAAAACGGAATCTAATTCTGTACTGAATAATCTGATGGGATACACATTATTATTGTACCTGTTGTATATTTTAAACCTCTATTTTTTCATTGTTGGAATAGATGGTGCTTCTTGGAAATGGTATACTTTACACTGCCCGATGTAGTGCTCACTTGGATATTGAAATTATGCAAAAACGATTGAAATTATGGAAATTCAAACACGCATACAGTCTTTTATGGCTATCAAACGGATAAACGTTGTTAAGTCATGATTATACATGTAACATACCACACACACACACGTCCAAAGAGGAAATTCCCGTATAACAATATCTTTTCGTCCTATTCATTAATTATAGGGTTTATTAAATACATTCGTACAACATAGATTGCATAATCGTCCTAATGAACTGCACTGATTGCTATGAACGTAGATGTGAGAATAGTTGATTCAAGTCTTCAAATACCCACATGCATCCGACTTGTGCTGAAAATAACAGTCTGCCGTGGTCGTACAAAATCGTAGAAAGTGGAGTCATATTATTTTCCAGCACGAACGAATTGTATTTTGAAATGTTTACTTAATCCATTGAAAATTTTTGATTGAAATCTTCGGCAACAAAAATTGTTGTGTCCATCGTTTTTGGACATAACGCCAAGACGAATAGTTTTTGAATAGGCCTACATATTTTAATTCCGGAAATGTTTCATATATATTTTATTTCATCCAAATTCATACTGACAATAAACCAAGCAATTATAGTCCAGTTTACCGTACATTTGAATGATCAAATTGAAAATACATACATGTGGATTGGATCTTGAGACGAAAAACGAAATATTCGTTAGATGTCATACATAATTTATTTTTCCTCACTGACATGTTTGAGAATGCAACCGACGAAATAGCTCAACAAACAATTTTTAGATACAGGAAACACGTATATATTGACGACATGTCCCTTTGAAATATCTCAAAATTTCTTTTGAAATCCGCTTCGTCTTCCGTGTTTATTATCATCTCTCTTACGCTCGCTTGAGCAATACCACTTCGTGTATTCGAGACATACTATCTGCCGAAGTACCCCATTGTGTGCGCAATGATATAAGTATAACCAGATCAACCACTCGACAACAGCCTATCGACGAATAACAATTGAATGCATCACACAATTTAACATTGCTTATAAATCGTGATAGAACTTATCTTCTATCAACACTGATAATCTTTGTTGGGAAATATTTTCTATGGAATAATGACAAGTACAATGTTTGTCTTCATTGCCATAACGGGTGTATTTGGTGTATAGTATAGCAATAATATATAGTTTATGTATAGTATAGCGTTTCATGCCGCTCCGCCTTATTAAAAGTGGATAACTACTAACACAATTTCAGTAAGAAGTAATAGAGACATTGTTCATCGATAGCAACATTTGAAACCATAAAACAGTGATGGGTCATTAAAAACTGTGACATGCTCGCTTTTTGTTCTGGCATGCACTGCCATACGACTTCATTTCAGGTAAATAGAGCAACTCAGGCTAGCACCGAAATGATGTATGCAGGTGTGGAATAGCTCAGACGTATCCATACTAACTTATAGGCAAACGCAGCAGCATATGCGTTAAAAGACGAGTTGGATATTTGTGTGAACTGTATACTCGACAACTCTTCACACCTTGACTTATATGAAATATACTTGAGAACTCTATACACACCTTGGTGAAAACTGTTCAGTCTTTACAAAGACGTGAATCTCCGCCCGCAATATACTGCATAAAGAATAATCACTATCTCTAGCTATTTGATGAAAATGTATTCATTGAATAGTCATTTACTTCAAAACAACTAGTCCGATCGCAATAAAAAGATCGTAATAATATCATATTGGCCATATTAGGTAACATTTTTTTATCTTTTTGAAAAAATTGTTTCCAACCTTTTCCGCCCGGCTTGAACTAATGAGGTTTTTCAAAATGTCATCGATTTCTCAGATGTGGTCCAACCGACTTGGCCCCAAAACTAGAAAGTTCCAAGTTGGATAAATCCGCGTGTCCAGAAAAGTTTCATGCTGATCAGTAGAATCGTGTGACCTGTGATAGGACTTTTTCATTGTACAAACGGAAAAAACACGTCACAGACAAAGATACAATCTAATTAGTATAATTATTGTATTTAAATTGTAATATTATGCATTCATTTATTATATAAATTACGTTTTTTAAAATGTGTTGATCATTTTTTGTCCATTAGCGTAAAGGTGTCATTCGAATTAAGTTCGTAGGTGGCCCAATCAGTAAGTCTCGAAACCTGGTGCAGATGTTTTAAGAATAATGCCCCCAGAGCTACGTTTACCCGTATTCACGACAGTGGCACGCGCATCCTTAAGGTGCTTTTACTGACTCGCGTCGCTTGCGACGCGTTGGACGCGTTTGGTGCGTCACGCGACCAGTTGCATTTATTGACTCGCGCGCGCGCGTCGAAGGGGAATTTCGAAGTTGAAATAATTTTGAATATCGTAACATATCTTATTTCTATAAAATCATTTTTTTTTCTTAATTAGAAGAATGTAAATAATAAATGCCAATCTTGTAGTAGAAGTTAATAACCTGATCGTTTGCCAAAGTCCAGAGTATTTGTCCTGGCAGTTGTAACGTGACTGGATAGTTAGTTGAACGTATATTATTATTCAGTCGCCTCTTTAAATATATATATATATATATATATATATATATATATATATATATATATATATATATATATATATATATAAATTCTTCATTAGTAAAAGAAGACTGCCTTCATGAAGGTACAGAACACACAATATTAACAATTCTGTTAGACACAGAATATTATCGATGAATATAATAAATTAATAAAGAGAGCAATAAGACAATACAGTAGTGTTTGATACAAATAATAATGATAATATTCAGCTATAGTCTAGAAAATATAATATTGTAATTGATTACTTATTTATAAATAGATGAATGAAAAATATGAAAAATGCATAAAATCGATACATTTAGGCCCACACACTTCATTCATTCAAACATTTTAAATGGTTTCTAAACATTGAAATTGATCACTACAGAACTCTGCATTCGCGGAGGTATCATTGTGATCAATGTTACTTCAATTTAATGAATGCATTATAATATTATAATTATCCAATCTGAAAAATACAGAAATGTTCGTCATGTCAGCTTCATCCTGTAATTAAAACTGATATTATGCATTACAATTTTTCATATAGGGCCTGTGAAGTATTAAATAGTGTTGGTTTTGTGGACTTGAGAAAGAGAAGAGAGTGTTGAGTATTTGATATAAATGCATATTCAGTTCATTGCCGATGATATAACCGATGCTATTTATTCGATCACCTGCACGATCCAGTGAGCCTTGCGCTTATTGCACACGGCTGCGAAAAACAACCTGAAGCCTGATTCAAACTAAAACGGTTACACGGCTTTTTCCGTCCCGGTAAGTCAAGTGATACAGTCAGAAAAGTGATACAGTCAGAAACTTTATGGAACGTTTCCGACTGGTTCACGTGACTTATTGGGACGAAAAAAAACGTTCAGCCTAAACTAAGATTCATGCTGAAGAGATTGTTACTTTCCTAAGGCCATGGTTGTACGATCTGATGGTTATTGGATTCAGCGATAATTAGCGAGTTAACTTGCCATCACCCTTAATTACGTATGTTAGTTTCGTACATGAGCTAATAGTAAGCTAATTAGTATTCAAGTGCCGTCTTCAGTAGCGCAGTCAACTAAGGCACCGCTTTAGAAACCAAAGCACCACCGTCGGGCGTGGATTCGAGTTCCTCATGAGGCATGGGTTTTTGTTAACGTCCTTTCACTTATCACTTATCATCAGTTGATAGTTTCATCACCCGCTCATTCGTACCCCCATATAACCTAGCTGTTGGTGAGGTCGTTAAGCACATAATAATCATAGTACTCTACTATGAGTTCGTACAACCGGTTTCAAATGGTTTATTATTGAAGCTGGTCAAATCCACATCATAGGCTTACATCAGCATAGGCCTACATCATCTACTATGAGCAGTCGGTCTATTCCTCCGAACATCAGATATCGTCAAGTAAAGTAACGTGTTGTTTTCTTTTGATATGACATGTTCCATTATTCATTATTCTAAACGAAATATCATCATGGGGTAACTCGACCCACAAACTTCAGGTTAAAGCAGTGCTTATTTTTGTTAGACCAAGGCCCAGTATTTCCAAGTCCAGTTAGTATTTATCCGAGAGTTAGTGAAAACA
>OZ023327.1:62638059-62680559 GCA_964007535.1 Brachyptera risi | reverse complement strand
AGTAATTGGCCTACACCCGAAACGAGAAACGAATTGTTTTGCCTGATTAGCATGAAGTCCCACTTCATGCACACTAGCCGGCCGGATCGGACCATGCTATAGTCACATGCGTCTTGCTTACATTCATGTTATTTACACTTTTGAATATTTCCTTTCATGATAACACTTTTAATAACATTTCATTTTATTACACGTACAGTGAAATATATCGAAGCTAAAATTGTTTCAAAACTTTTCTCTGTAGACATTCTTTATTGATCAATAATTAAATATTTATATGATAGACACATGGTCGACACATTAGCAAATAGCTGAAAACATTGTAGGTAGAGTATATACAGTTTGCTAGTTTTTTCATGATTCATAGACCAGCAGGCCTAATAGTATGATAATTCCATAGCAATAGTGACTTGAAATTGTGCAAGGCTGCGAGCACATCAATAAGCGGAATGAAAAAAAACTGGAGTAGACACATTTTCCCCGCAATCAATTTTTGTTCTTTTTCAAATTGTGCATCTTCACGAGAACATACAGTACAGGTTTTCAGAAATACTCAACTGTATACAACTAATAATATACATCATAACAAATGGAAGAAAAAATAGATAAAATAGGAGTCGACTGTTCATAGACAATTCTAACAAATCTTTCAAGACAAATATAAATCGTGGTTATACATTTGTATATTATACTACCAGGTTGCGCCCTTCGTATACGACGTGTCATGATCATCAACTAAATGGTGTATAGTTGTGAACGCGTTAGTGGCTTCGAGTATATATTGATGATGGGGCCAAGGTGACCTGAATCGAGACAAAACCCTCACGCGGACGAAACCGCAACCCCCGCTCGACAGTTTCCCTACCTCCTCGTTTTCCCCTATCCAACACCACCGCCCGTTCACAGCACCCGAAACCACCGCCCTACCAGACATTTCATAGTGCGAACGTACACACGCAGGTACGCACGCTACGAACACTCAGATTCTCCCTCCCATGATTTATCAGTGACTAGCAGGTTGCGCCCGTCGTATACGACGTGCCATGACTATGAAGTAAATGGTGTGCCTTCATCCCCCCTTCCCCGTAGGCACAATTGCGCATGAGGGAAAAAACCAAAACCGAAACCCTCCCCCCGCTCGGCGGTTTCCCCACCTCCTCGTTTTCCCCTATCCGACACTACCACCCGATCACACTACCCGAAACCTCCACCCTACCAGGCATTTTGTAGAGCGGACGTACGCACGCAGGTACGCGCGAACGAGATTCTCCCTCCCATGATGTTATTAGTAAAGAAAAAGATATCTATTATATTGAAGAAACGATATAAATATATACGGTATATATATATATATGAATATACATATATATATGTATGTATATATATATATATATATATATATATATATATATATATATATATATATATATATATATATGGATTTTAACGACGCACTGTAATGAATATATATATATATATATATATATATATATATATATATATATATATATATATATATATATATATATATATATATATATATATATATATATATACACACTAGAGGGGGTGCCCGTCATGTGAGACATGGAATAAGGAGGGAATGCAAGTTATTATGAAAGTAGTTGCTCAGTTCTGTGTGTGCGCCTGTGTGTGGTCCTCTATTCTAGTCGTTGCAGAATGTGCGTCATTAAGATAAAGGTCAGCTTAAGGTCATCGGCGTTAGTGACACACACACACACACACACACACACACACGGAAACACAGAACTGGGTAATTCTATGTATAATAATAATGTGTACTGGTCTGCACAGCGTCAGGTTAAGCGTGGGTTCAAGTCCCGCATAAGGCATGGGTTTGTGTAAACGTTCTCTCAACCATCATCACTTCATCGTTTCTCTGTCACCCGCTCATTCGTACCCCCAACCCTGCTGACCAGCTGTTGCTGAGGTCATTAAGCAGCAATAAAATAATTTTAAATAAAGATATTATTAATTAACTGTACACATTATTGTAACGCATCTAGTGCGGTAACATACGTGTAGCTTCCCGATTCGATGAATTGTATCATCTATTTTTTGTCGACTTCAATCTACCACGTTGCCTATCCCAGTATCCAGCCGGCCGGCTGGAGCCATTGAGAGAAGTGTGCATATGATGACGTCACGCTACCACTGCTCGACGCTGTTACTTGCGCATGAGCAGACATTGCTTACCAAGAATATACAAAGTATGGTTCCAGCTAGCAACGACTCGATTGTATGTGGCAACCACATATGCTTTGCATTACATAGTTGCTAACCCGTGAAATATTAATTTAGATAACTTTGGATTAAATAACGTTATTTGGATTAACCGCGAGCCGAGCGCCAATGATTTTTGAATTACAAAATGAAAAATATCGTTTGGAACACTGAACAGTGTAACGAACGTTTAATTACATTAATACGAAATATGACCGCAGCATTTAGAAAAATATTTTAGACCTGCTGGTCAACGGATTTAGTTGGTTTGATCGTGTTTCTATATACTTTGTATTGCCAGTAACAATGTTGGGAGTGAGGAATGATTTTGGGAATGTCCACACATTTTTGTTGTCGTATGGGGTCTACCTATTTCTAAAAGTCCATAAAGTGATATAAATATTTTCTCCAATAAGACTAAAGAATGGTATATCATTTCAAGACCCGGCATTGAATGATTTTCTTCTGATATTGCTGAACTGTTCAATTACGACTGGCAATCACGATTATCTTAATTGCATGGAGATGACAATGCGAAGATGGAATTCTCGGTACACATCCACATCAACAGCACATAATGCATTTCTTTTCTATAGCTTTACTTTCAGGCATATCTTATGTATTAGTAATTTGACAGCGTATTTAATATAACTGTATGCCATGTAATATGAATATGATATTTCAATAAACTATTTTCTACCTGGATTTCTATAACTATGTTGATACCTGTAACAAGTTGTATATATTGATTTAATAAGCTTGGACATGTTTTTATTCATCATGATCGAAGCCTTACGTTACTCGATGTGGACAGATGAGACTGTATCGTGAATTCTAATGGGTGTTGAAGACCTACATTGAATTAATTCACATTTCATACTTTTGCTATTACTAAAATAAGAACATGTTTGCTGTCATATATTGGTAGCTTATTTATTTTTCCAAATTAAAAAAATCACTCAAAGTATGTTTACGCTACATTTTTTAATTTTTAACTAGCTAATATTACCAAAGTAATTGAAAATTTAACCTTGCGTTGTCTCTAATTATATAGTAAAAGCTAAACTAGGAGTGACTTCAGCTCTCTTTAGCAGAGCTTTTAAGGTAGTGCTATTAACTAGAGTTGCACCCATCATGTATAATGTGGCGCACACTATAAGAAACACCACACGTTTATACGATTATAATTGAAACTAATTATGGTGACTGTAGAGAATCACAATTATCTGATTGGGTGGGCCCACAATCATCTCGAAAAAGAAAATCTGTTGAAACTGATAAGAGGGGGGGGGGGGGGGGGGGCAATGAACTAGACTCGACTCTTTACTCGTGTTCATTTCCAGTGTTCTGGATGTGTATATTAATTAACGGTTGGACGATTAGTAGGTTTGGCCTATTAGGAAATGCTGATTACATTAGGTTGGTCCATGCACAGACCTGTTTTACTACGATCAATGGGGAGATATTTATACTAAGATAACATGTTATAAATGTACTGGAGACTGTTAACGAACGGAAATATACTTTGGTCGACGCGACCGCGCCACATTCTGCAGGGGTAGAAAAAGTAGCCAAAACTAAAAAAAAATTGAACGGATATCCGAGTTTCATATTTCGTTTTGAATTATAACTTGGGAACTTGTAGATAGACCTGAATAGAATATAAATGTTTTTGTATTGGTAATTTAATTGATTTGATGGAAGCTTCTCGTAAACGTTTTATAATATAATTCTCTTCATTACGGTCCAATACAGGTCTAAACGAAATCAGTGAATTGTATTTTCTGTTCATAAATATTTGCTCGTATATATATATATATATATATATATATATATATATATATATATATATATATATATATATATATATATATATATATATATATATATATACGTTGTAATAATATATTTCATTTGGATGTCTTGTATCATGAATAGTATGTGAACAAAATTACATCAATTCATCTACAACATGGTGAAACTGATGATAGCAATTCAAAATGTAATCACATATTAATAAAACTGGTGTATATGCACTGGGCCCTTTGCGCAATTTTTATATTGGAAATGAGAACACACATTTCTGTTTGATGTCACATGTGCGTCACTTTCGATACCCCTGCAACTTTTGGTTTCAGAGATTAGCAATTCTCCCCATCCGTTGCCTATATATATATATATATATATATATATATATATATATAATCTCTAGCTATATATAAATATATATATATATATATATATATATATATATATATATATATATATATATATATATATATATATATATGTATATATATATATATATATACCGGTATATAGGCATGCATGCATGCATGCTTTTAAGTGGAAATTTGTGATCATCATTTTGTTCAGGGTGTCCATTAAACCCAATCCACTTGAACTGATACCATCTGTGTGATAGTGTCCGACATATACTTGAATCCACAAGAGTTTGTACGTTCCGATCGACCGTTTTCTTCATCCCACACCACTAGCACTCGGTCAGTTCGCGCCTTCATTTCTCGTTCTCACAGCTATATACACACACGACTTGTATGCTTCAAAAATCACATTTCAAGATTTTCGATGATTTTAAAAATGTGTAATACAAATGTTCACATTCGTCTATCGTTACGATTTCCTTCACACCCCTTCCTTACCTTACCTTTCCTTTCTTTACCTATTTTCTTTGTACATTACCGTACAAATTGAATGTAACGGTTCCAGCTGGCGTTATTTTAAAATATTTAATTTCTTTGTTTTTAATGAATACTCTCCATTTTAAGACCTTATCTGGACCTATGATAAATTGGAGCTATGACCCATTCCTGAAATAATTGAGATGTGAGAAAAATAAAAATGAGTGAGAAAACGATTATCTCACTTAAAATGGCCGATTGGTAATGGTAAATCGGCCATTTTGAGTGAGATAATCGTTTTCTCGGAACGAGAAATTTATCTCAGGAGAGACCATTTATCATTCATCATTCATTTATCTCAGGAATAGGGGTCCAGGAGAGACCATTTGAAATTGAGTATATGGCATTAGTTCTACATATTATGATACGAAATTAACCTCAACTCGGTACCGATAATGAACTTGTGTTGTGTTTGAAATTGGCGAATTTGGCGATGATGAAGTAACCCTCGTGTGTCGAGTGTTTCAGTGTGAAAAGTATTCAACCAGTCAGTATACACACCGAATGTTTGTGTTGGTGTTAGCGACTATACCTCTCAATCTGCATGTAAATATGACTATGGTTTCTTTCTTGTCATTATCATCATGCCTATCTGTGTCGCGTATAGTGGTGGTTGGCGGAGTATTGTGTGCTGCGTATGTATGTATGCATCCCCCTATTTTAACCAACCAACCAACTGACTATTTGCTGTTATAATGTCTATAGGTGGTATTTTGTTCTCCAAACAAATTACACTTCTACCCTACGCCTTTTCATTATTGTAACTCGTGTAGACACTACCAAACAAAAACTGCCCTTCATTGCTGATATGAAATTCCACTAGACTACAGCTATAGAACTGTTTACCGGTGTGGAGCAAATTGTGGTTTTTTGTCTAACCTACTGGACCATCATTTGAAAGAAGAATAGATTTGCGATAGTTCTTGTTTAGTATAATGTTGTCCATGAACTAATAATCATACAATAATGGTTTGATAGGATTCCCAGATTTCAGCTCATATTATTCTTTGCTAGATCTCATTTCTGTCCGCATCAAAGGTTTTTTGTTGTACAGCGTTCACCACAGGTTGTTTTCCGGAAAAGTTGGCTTCATTCATCCCCAAGAGGATATTTATGAAAATCCCTACTCAACATTAGTTTATAACCGCACTGTTTATGTCGGACTCAAATGTCTGTCGGTCACTCACCACACATTTTTAATTAAAACACATGTTAGCGCACATTTCCGCGCAATCATTTCGGCATGAGAGTTTTCACAAAACTTTTTTCTTTTTTCACGGGTATTATGTTTCCTCTGTACACATTTTGTTATAATTCGAATTCCGAACTCGTCTACAACTATTATGATGAACATACGTTTTTTTGTTGTTTTTGT
The DNA here is from genome assembly GCA_964007535.1 of Brachyptera risi. Classification (NCBI taxonomy): domain Eukaryota; kingdom Metazoa; phylum Arthropoda; class Insecta; order Plecoptera; family Taeniopterygidae; genus Brachyptera; species Brachyptera risi. The sequence continues at coordinate 62,674,238 of OZ023327.1, read as the reverse complement.
TTTTGTAGCAAATTATCTATAGACGGAAGTGAAATTTGAAAGGCAAGAACTTTTTGTGCCCAACTGCCGCAATTCAACACCTGAGCAAGCTTCAAAGTCAAATGCTTCCCCCCCCCCCCCCCTACACACACACACACTCTTTCAGTGTCAACCGTATTACAGAGAATTATAGCAGAGGAGGTAAGTCTGTGAATAAATATACACACACATATATATATATATATATATATATATATATATATATATATATATATATATATATATATATATATCATCTGTTCAGATTGGTTTTTCTCCTCCGTGCGCGTTCTAGTTAATTGGATTCAGTATAGCATCCATGCGCTTCTAGAGGCCTATATGGCAAACGAGTAACAGGAGCATCACCGTAAGGTGTATCTTTTTCATCTCCGATGGCGTGGTTTGTCGACGCTCAGATTTCTTTTTGCATATTATGTCTTCAATGATGAGGTGTGTAAGGAATTGTGAGCGCCCTTTCCAAGTAATGGGGGGCGCCGTTGTATTAGATTAAAAAAAAGTAAAGATTATTATAGTGTCCGCTGTACTCGTTCATCTTGATAATGTAGGTATAGTAGGTTATTAAATGAGTATAATGGGTAGTAGGTTATTAAATGTGTATAATGGGTAGTAGGTTATTAAATGTGTATAAAGGGTAGTAGGTTATTAAATGTGAAATTGGGTTCATATAGAGGCCAATTATTTCGAGATATTTCTAGTAATGATTAAATAGGCCTATTCGTTTCAGAGATATGGTACTGTATAGTGTGTATAGATATGTACATTGTGTTATTCTTTTCATCTTCATGCATTCCAACATTCTTCATTCATAATCTAATTTTTTGTAATATTGCATGGTTGATATTCATGAACTGATACAATATGTATGGGATGTATGGAGAAATAATTTCTTGATTTTGCTCTAGGTCAACTTCGTAGACTCAGTCAGCGATAAATGGCAATTCTAGACATGATACCGTAAATGAATGAATGTTCTTTACTGGGAAATAGGTGCATAAATAATAAAATAGGGGAAATAGGATGGAAATCCTCTGGGATCTGGGTTCGATTTCCGACAAGTGTAGCGTTATAACTAGAATGTCTTGGAATTGTATGGCTTTTCTTTGGGCTTTATTAATGTATTTCAATCTTCATACCATGGAAACGAAACGACTTACCTTCACTGTTCACTTGGAATGAAATTACAAATTTATTTATGAATTGTGTTAAGGCGAGTCTATCGAAATTGACAATGAAACTGTGAATTCATTCTCTAAATAGTATTCTACAAGTTAACAAAGTATTCAGTAATATTTTCATTTTCGAATGTATAGGGCCTATTACTACATTATCGAGGCATGATGCATGCATATTTGTATCAATTTGGTATACCTCAGAACTCGGAAGAATAATTCATATTTCATAGTGACAGACTATACCCCATGTTTCTGTTAACAATTTTCGCCCCGTTTACATTGTTTTCGTTCTTCCAACATTTCTTTGTTACATAGAGATTCTATAACTTCAATTATTGTCACTATTAGCATATATGACTATGTATAGACTTCAACAACGCTCATGAGATTCTTCAAATAATGCATCCCTTATGCGAATCTTGGGAGCCATCGCTCGGTAGCTCGATCAGCTGAGGCACCGCTACAGAAACTGAAGTCACCGTCGGGCATGGGTTCGAGTCCCGCTTGAGACATGCGTTTTTATTAATGTCCTTTCACTTGTCACTTCCTAGTTTCATAAAGAGCTGCGCATTCGTACCCCCGGATAACCCAGCTGTTGGTGGGGTCGTTGAGCAAACAATAGGGATAAGGCGAATCTTATAACAGTCGAAACACCGAAGTAGTATACCGCGTGTTGCAGGAATGTGCTGTTTATCGTAGTCGTCGAAATACCAATGCTACATTTTTGTGGTGGAGGTGCCGTTTTTTCTTTGTCGTACTCAGTTTGCTTGTAATGGAATTACCAGCTCAACTCCTGCGTGTATCAGTTTCAGAAGTGCACGATATTGCTTCATTAACCCTCGCTTACGTGTTTAATGCTTTAGTAATTATCTCTAATTATACCATACGCTTCTGGTATACGCTAACTATATTCTACAGCGTCTAGGTCAGCTCCAGGCAGACTGGTACACTTATCAACCGAGCATCCTAGGCGTCAATTTAACCACAACGTTGAGCATCGTTTATCTGACGGGCAAATACTAAATACGACACGTTAGATAAAGACAAGTACGTAGACTGTCGTTTAACAATTTAGTTGGTCAATTTTGTGCTCGATTGCTTTTTTGAGGGGTTAAAACTGAGCATCTGATGTGTAAATCAGATTATGAGATGGATATATGATTATATGATCCATAGGAAAAACAAATCATATTTCACCACCAGGGCTTATCTATCAATTCATATATATATATATATGTATGTATATAAATATATATATATATATATATATATATATATATATATATATATATATATATATATATATATATATATATATATATAAATATATATATATATACATATATATATATGTATATATATATATATATATATATGTATATATATATATATATATATATATATATATATATATATATATATATATATATATATATATATATTGATATATATATATATATATATATATATATATATATATATATATATATATATATATTGATATATTGATGTGTTATTTTTTTATGAAAAGGGGAGTTTACTAAGCCATTCAGATTATCGACGTTTCTGTATTGCACTCTCGTTTTTCTTTGTTCTGTCACCCGTCTCACCCTGGAAGGCAACGTGGAAAACAACTTTGGCGTTCGGACGTTTGTGAAGGAGGTAGCTCGAGTTATATAGTCGACAGAATGTTCGTTGACTTGTATTCATTGTACATCTCAGCTAGTACCACAGATAAAGAAAGCTTTTCTCCTTTATCTGTGCTAGTGCACTGACTATATACAGTCGTACAGTAGATCGCATTATACATACAGCATCTGGCTATAGGGTACCGTGGCCACGCAGGTCCACCCCGCTACCACCACTACCCACTAGCCGAGTACTCAGCCCAAGTACCGATTGTGTATAAGTAAATACTCCAGACTTGATGCTATCAACTCTGATGACTTTCAACCATTCTTATATACCCCTGAAAGCCCATTTCTACGACGTATATGCCATACGTCACGCGAGTAGCGGGAAAGCTTTAGGACGGAACCGCCACACAACGTCGGAGCGTTTGATACCTCCTCGATATTCTTCCTCGTTTCGACCTTTTCACTGCCCCTCGTCTTTCTGCATCACCTTCTTGACGGGATGACATTATTGGGCCTACATCGTCAGGTCGGAAAGCTTAGGGACTATCTGTAAGACTGTATTGGTGTGTGTGTGTGTTTCTGTTTGTCTGGGGCTGCGTGGCTGTTCATGCTCGAGACATTGAATCTGCGACACGAGAGTCCATACATGCACTGTTAGCTAGAGATTCGCAGGCTATTGCCGCAAATGAAACACACGCACCTGAATAATGGATTGCTTAGAATTGTTAAGTGATTTTCCCTTTGTTAAAACCTCTGCTTGTGATCACGTCGTCTCGTATATTCATTATTAATCTTACACACCGAGTGACAGACAGCACGATGTTCCTTATTCCTTGTGCATCTCTAGATTGGCGACACCGATCGATATCTCCCGAATGTCCGGTGAAAATACCGATTGGATCGATGGATCTGTAGAGTGACGTTGTAATGGCGGGGTTAGGAGGCAATTCACATTCACTATAGACTTACTTAGTTTCGACTTCAAACAGTCGACGAGAAACATTATCTTACTTTGAGACAGTATTATTATAATTTTGTTCGAGGTAATTTCTAGTAAACTTGTTTGAAAAAAAGAGGCGCGAACCACTCGCGTGCCTTAGTGCCTTGGAATAGGAGGGGGGGGGGGGGGGGTCGCTCAGCGCTAGGAACATTCTCTCGTAAATACCAGTGACTGCAGTTTTATTGGCTTACTCGATAGAATTCAATGGAAGGTATCAGTTACCATTTTTTTTTTGTAAATCATAGGCTAAACAAAAGTGTTGGTTGATCAATCCATGAGTTTTTAAACCACTTTGAATACGAAAAAATTCCATACGGTACACAAATAAAATTGAAATCGCAGTAATGAAATAATGAAATACGGATTTTAAAAAGTATTCTAAAATAATATACGTGATGCGATTTCGTTTCTATTGAATATGTAGAACAATGTAGACAATTATTTAGCACTATATGAGCAATGTCAAATTGAAATAATGCTTTATACGAATGATTATTGACCTCACATTTTATAATAGTTGGTAATAGTAATGGTTCCGATTGTATAGAAACACGTTAATTACATTATCTTTGTCTTTGTTTTTGTTTTTATTATGTTGTTCTTGCACGTACATTCGTTCTTATAGGTGCAGTCGAATCTTTGACAAAGAAAGGAGTGTAATAAAATTCAAATAAAATAAAAATGCACACTTTGCACTTGGTGCCTTAAGATAAAATAAGGAGAAACGTTTACATCAATAGTCGATTCACATGGAATGAAACCCGTTTATTTATTATTATACCTGTTTTCATTTTCTTTTTCAATGAATCACAATGGAATGTTTTATGATCAGAAAAAGGTAATATACGAATTTTGATAAAACCAAGTTGTACGTTCTACACATGAACGTTTTGATTAATAAGGGCCCGTAGCCATATTGGAATGAACAAAACTCCACAGCGTGAACCTATTTCCCCATTAATTATCTCCATTTGTGAAATACGATCGTTGATGTCAGAAGTTTTTAATTTTAATATTTATTTTTCCTCAAGTCACAATAGAAACAAAATTATGTTCATTATAACTTGATAGTCAGTGGAAATACAACAGTTTTACACATATACGTTATAACTTCAATTGGCTACCATTATGCAAACACATTATAAATAACAATTATTGTCAAGACCTGTATACGGATTTGATCTGGTGGTCGCTCCCAAGTCCTAACTAAGGAGTTATATCGTATCTCATTCAGCGGTCTCTCTTTTGTTCGTCGCTTTTGCCGCCACACAACACATATGACCCGGTATATCCAGTCAACTCACTTCACCATGGTAAATGTCTCGTGATAAATGTCCCAAGCGTGGTTTTACATTGAAAGAACATTTTCTTTTGAAAACCGATGTATATAGTGACACCGTAGATGACGCATACTTTGATATACCAACTGGAATAATTTTTTATGATGTGTCTCGAGCCAATGTTGCGTGCATTTGTCACCACTTGATTTCACTATTCTGAATAGTGAATACTACAAGTACACTAATATCGTATCGCGAAGGTGTTTTGTCTTTCGATTATGATTAATGATTGATGATTATAGTATGCTTAAGCTGTGCTTCCATGAACGTCCGGCGGTATCGCTATGCGGAACGCGTACAAGTTGGGCCCAGCTCAACATTAGTATACCGCGCCGCTCTCGTCTCTGATTGGTCGTTTTTCCAATATGGCGGCTAAAGCGAATTCGCTAAGCGAAATTCAACGAATTCCGCGTTCATGGGAACCCAGCTTCAACGAGTTTTTTGATGATAACTTTTGAACGGTATGGGATATCAAAATTCTCATACGCGTGAAACAAAGATGATTATAATAGCTTCAATATGATGTAAGTTATAACTATTCAAGTCATGTCACATAACTGTCAAGCGTATACAGCTGAAAAAACACATTTTTCAGCTGGATGCTTGACAGTTATGCGACATGACCTAAATAGTTGAAGGCCCAACCTACATCATCTTGAAGCTATTTTAATTATCTGTGTAATTCGCGTATTAGATTTTCGATATCTCGTACCGTTCATACGTTATCACCAAAAACTGATATTTCACTAAATTGACTCCTATGGACTCTTAAATTGGCTTTTCTATTTGTGGTGGAATTTGATAGCTTTTATAACGGCACTAACGCAGATGTAGTTTTATCCAATACTGCATTGACGAAAGAAGAAGGCAGTTTAATATATATATATATATATATATATATATATATATATATATATTTGATATATAAATATCACTAGACTCGACTGATGATTCATGGCGGTAATTATTTTGTAGATTTGCGTGAACCGCGATTTACGTTTTTCTCATTTAAAACCGCCTGCTATCCTAAACCTCCACATTTCACTGTCGAAGTTGACTATACAAAAAGGAATATCTTGTTCACATTCAAGATGTCCACCCCGGCATTCGTGACCCCAAGAGACTTGATTACAAAAACCGTCGAGATATGCACAAACCCATTATTTTTTCTTTTCAATGCAAACAATAATTTTTCATTGTGAGTGGCATAGGCCCTACTTATCATAAATACGCTCCTAAAAAGGGTGGATTATTCAAAGTAATATTGCAGATCGCACTTCTTGCTTTCTCGCTATAAATATAAGCTGTGATTTTCCCATCACTTCCTGTTGTTTGGATGGAAGATTGTCTTACTTTTATTTTTCATTTTTCTCCCCTCTTTACTAAGACAACGATATTCCGCGGCGAAATAAAAACTGAACTGCCATTGGCATCGCAGGCGAACAGCAAAGTCAACCATACCCTTCCCCACCCCTCTGACATGAACCAGTTCGACTATGGCAATCAAACTGCTAGCTTTATAGAGCTTTATAGTGGTGACAAGAGACTAGAGAGAACACTATCGCAGGCAAACTGGAAGCTACAGAGAAAAAAGGAGGGAAGATTGCATAATCGTACGTGTTTTATTAAAATGCTGTGATGATGGCGTGGCAAGTGACCCCAGATATTTGGTCAAATCAAGTGTTGAGCTCATATGACCAATTATGGACCGTGTTCATTTAAATTTGCTCAGAAAAATACTTTTGAGCTGCTAGAATAATGTCCGAATCATGCCATTCAATATAACTGAGTGTCAAAATACCACACTCAATTCGCACAAAACATTTGAAAAGGAAATATTGAAAACGGTACCGAATATTGAGCATTTCAATTCAGAAATCGTAATCATATCCCTATAGTTGGGCCTATTTTCAAGGATTTTAAGAAAAATATCTTCAGTATTTATAAACATCAAATATAATTAATGCATGTAGGTAAAAACAGTCATAGGCCCAATACTTTAAAATATAAACAATATGAAATGAACGGAAGTACTTATGGTATATCTCTTTGTACCTCAACATGCAACGCACATGCACCATACAAGTATTTTGCTATTTGTTTGGCATGTTTGGCAATCATGTGTCATTTTTTGACGACGACAATATTGCCCATTGTCTGGGTGCGGAACCCAGGCGCCGTTGCCGACTCCATGAAAAAACCTAATCCCATATTAGTCCGGCGTCGCGTACGACCACACGATCATTTTGCGTGCGTATGTTCAGACTCTGGGGATACGATGTTTGCACTCGGTTGAATAAAAATGTGTCGTGCTCTGGGGGTGTTTTTTGATGGGGTGGTCGTTGGGGTAGGGGGAGGAGGTGATGGGTGATTTGGTCTAAGGGCTGGTTGGGGAGCGAGATCGTTAAGGCATACGTTATTACTTGCCGTACCACAGTTTCAGAGGTTCAGTGGCCTTTCCCAATAATGATTCTCTCTCTCTCTATATATATTTTTTTCCATATATATATATATATATATATATATATATATATATATATATATATATATATATATAAATATATATATATATATATATATATATATATATATATATATATATATATATATATATATATATATATATATATATGAATTTATGTATTCATTTATTTGTTTCACATTTTCCACTTTCGTTTTCTTGATGTGTAAATGTGATGATGGATGGCCTGAAAGTGTAGATATAGCCTACTATATGAGACGTCCTATTTTACCCCCAAACCGATTCTAATGCATTGAGGGGCTTTGTCAGCTACGACGGTTTATACGCTTTGGCCTCGTACAATGGTAGCATGCTGTGTTGATTGGATGGTGGTGTAGACAGAATGCATAAAAAAAAACAGTTCTCGATTTATAATAAGGGCGGAAGATCAGTATCTATTATAGTGACCCTTCAGGGGGTTCTAAAATAACAAAGAGAGAAATTAGTAATGAATAATAATCACTCATTTTTAGAGTTATCGAAAAGAAAATAATCTTGTTCCGACTAATTCTAGCTCTTTTAGTTCCTGTACGTGTTGATTGATTATACTGCCAACGATTCTGCATTTGTTCCATGCAGGCACGAAATAAGATGATCGTCCACAATCATTATGAGTACTGCACATTTCAGCACTACATTCGTTTAGCAGTCGTTGTTTTCAGGGAGATATGGTTGATTTCAGTATGAGGTTACCGATGAAAAAAACTGTATCTTTCAAAAGCATAAATTGTAGCATGAGGCATAAACTTTAAATCGATTCAAAATCAAGCCTCTTTAAGAGTCCATGGGAGTCGATTTAGCGGAATATCAGTTTTTTGGTGATAACTTTTGAACGGTATGAGATATCAAAATTGTAATGAGCGAAAAACACAGATAATTATGATGGCTTCAAGATGTTATAAGTGATAACTTATCAACTCATATTGCATAACTGTCAAGCGTATACAGCTAAACAAAAATTGTTTTTAGCTGTATACGCTTGCCAGTTATGCGCTTTGAGTTAGATAGCTGTAACTTATACCATTTGAAGCTTTTATAATTATCAGTGTTTCTCGCGGATTAAAATTCCAATATCTCATACCATTCAAAAGTTATCACACTAAAAATGATATTTCGCTCAATCGACTCCCATGGACTCTTGAAAGGCTGTTTAATAACGTGGCAACCGATGGTATTCGCTGGATCGTCAGGAGCTCATATATTTTCAAAAAGTCATGTGTTATTTGAAAAACTATGTGTTGAAAAACATGTGTAAATTCAAGTAAACCTAAAAAGTATCGCTTGAATCACCCCAAAGAATAAAGCTGTACGTTCTCAACGTATTCTTGCCCCATTTGCTTGGTTTTATTGTTCGGGCATGTTTCTTGACGTATTTTTTTACATTTATGGGTTTTCAAAAATAAATTCACCAACTCAATTATAAAAGTTATCTTACACATACAGAAGTTGTTGAATTTGTTTTTGCATAACTTGAACATATTATGAAGACAAATTTCAAAACATTAATTCAACTCCTACGACTCTTAATATATTAATGTACTATCTTGGTACATACAGAATGTTTAAAGTTGTGTTTACATTCAAAATGGTATACTCGATCATTGATTTGTTTTATTGTCTCTTATTTCATATTATTTTTTCATATTATTCCTTTCATCATATTCGTATACTTGGCTAAATGAAATACGTATTCATCGATTAACTCCTAAAATCAGCCTGAATCTGACGTATAAACTATCTTCATTGCCACTTTAAAGTAACTTGAGATAAATCTAAATCAAGTAACTTGAAATTGACACTTAACAAGTACTAATTAAAATTTCGAAATGCGTAATAAACTGTTTTCACCATGTTATCACATCATTGAACATTATGCATCACCATAATTAATATCATGCGAATTTCAAATGACTATATTTTTGTCAACGATGTGCCAATGCCAGCAAACGACTCTCCCTCACAATTCAACAGCTTTCCTGCATATTAAGTATTCACAAGAAAACTCCTATTCACTCATATATATATATATATATATATATATATATATATATATATATATATATATATATATATATATATATATATATGTATATATATATATATATATATATATATATATATATATATATATATATATATATATATATATATATATATGTATATATATATATATATATATATATATATATATATATATATATATATATATATATATATATATATATATATATATATGTATGTATGTATATATATGTAAATATATTTCATTTATATTATATATGTATATTCGACAGATGGATCGTAGATCTATATATGAACAGTATACACACACAAGGCACAGTTGAATGAATAAACGACATATTATTTCATGATATTACCTAATAGAGAACTCATTTGAAAACTTATGGAAAACTAAATAACTTCTATTTATTAACTCATATTGCACTCGTTATATATTAATAACCATCATTATAGATTCAATAAACTCGAGTCATCCAAGGTACTATATGTCCTTACATTGTGCATAGACGTAAATCATTGGGACGATTCCATGAAGAGAAGAGAGTGATCTTTCACTATTGCATCGTGCACGATTTTTTTTCCCGTGCTAGTTTCATTAGAAGAATCTCACAACGATTGAATTGATTGATTAAATGCAAAACGACGAGCGTGTATACGTTTGGTCTGAGTAGTTTTTCGTCTGTCTGTGATCTGTGAGAGCTTGATTGATGTGTATGTGTTTAGGACTCGCTAATGGAACTCCATTCAGTCGCCGCTTTTTCCAATTTACACAATGTTTTCATAAATTAGCGAAGTCGGGTGATTGCTAGCCTGTTAAAAACATGTTCACCCATATCTTGATCAATAGACGCAAGGGTATAGTAACTCTCCTTCCCCTTCCCATCATCCCTATTCGTTTCCTCGTTCCTCATTGCTCTGCCGATGCATTATTCTGACGGGGATTTAGGTGGTGTAATCGATGGGTCTCGATGTTCAATCAAGAAATTATTAAAGCACAGATGGTTCTCCACAGGGATTGAGAATTGCCAAAAGCCTAAATACAGACATTAGTGTGGCAGGCTCATAGTGAGCTGCAGGATTTCACCAGTCAGGATATTGTTCATGTAAGCCTATTTGTATAAAAGTTAAACAGAAATCTGACTTGTAGGCCTTTTTTCTCAACTTGTCGTTCCAGCTATCTTTGAACTTTCGATATATTTGAGTTTGAAATCAGTGTGTGATAATAGTAACTTATATTTTCAATGGTTTGCTAGTTCGCCACCTTTCGGTCGTGGGTTTAAGTTTCTTTGTGCATGGGTTTTTGTAAACATCGTTCATGTATTATCTATCGCTTATACTCATATTCCCAAATAACGTAGCTGTTGGTGGAGACGGTATGCAAACAATCATCATCATCAGTTGGCCAGTTGGTTACTTTATGTGATGCTGATGGGATTTACACACACAAGAATGTCTATTTTTATTCTATAAAAGAATAAAATCCTATATAGGGCCTAACGTTGTGCCTACTCCGTTTTCAAAGACCGAAAGAAATGAAAGAGTCTTTCATTGAGAAATTCTTTAAGAATTCTTTTTTAATTCCAATCCATCTTGGTTCAACAAGGGATCTACCTTTGTTTTTTTATACTCTCATATTTTCAGAAATGGGTTGAGTTGGGAAGTCTAGGGCTGTAAACGTGTATGCTCAGCCGTTCATACGCAATCTACCAGAATATATTGCAAGATTAACTACCTTATTTTTTCATCAACATCGAAACTTGATACAAAATCATTGTTCCCCGATTAAGGCTATGGATAGGGTAGGATGATTCTGACCAGGCACCACAATAACGATTAATTACTATAAATATATACTAAATAAATATTGAATATTACACTCTGAGTAGTTGGTACTAATTGTCAAGGGTGTTTCTCCGATATGTTGGGAATTTAATCAGTGTACGAAAACAACTTTTTTCTATAGCTACAAGTTCATAAGTAACAGAAACTTCCATCGAGATTTAATGAGCTTTCTAATGGAACAGGTCTTCATTTTATATTCCTGTCAGTTTTTTCACTTCAAGCTCACAAAAGTGTCAACGCTATAAATTCAGGATTTCGCCCAATTTGAGCTTGTTTGTGGATATACAATTAATATATACAATAGAATATGTATGATGAAAACAAATGAAAATGGAGCCAAAAATAAGTATTGAAGTGTGAATAAAATTAGATTAACAATTAGTGCCTGCATAAAATTGTGAGAAACACTTTTTCAGTTTATTCATTATGGAACCACAAAAATTGAATTCTGTGTTGACAATTTCATAATTGGACTTGACAATACCTGCACAACATGTCCCCCGCATAGGGTGACATAAGTGTCACAAGATTACCAAAGGGTATAGTTCCTTAATATCTAGCTCACTTAAATATCAAATTACATAAATATTACTTGTTTATTATAAAAGATAGTTAGTGGCAAACACAGCCACGAAAACGGTTGCCACTAGGATATAGAGTATAAAAACCAATGAAACAATGAATAAGTATAAGGTCAGTCTTACGAACTTCAAGTCAAGTATTGGTTAGCCAAATATTAGTCAAGCTACGAAAATAACATACGTAACCAAGGGTAAAAACAAGTTGATCCGCTAACTATCAGTTCGTAAAACCGGACATAAGAAAATTAAATTGAAACAATTATAGGCATAACACAAAGTTCTGGTAATGAAATATGGAGAATCTATAATGAGGTTATAGTAAACAGGTTGACACTAAACACATCAAGAAAAGAAAATAATATTCGTATTAGAACAACTGTTGGTAAAGTTAGTGACAATAGCGCTTTTCTATAAGATATTGGGACCTTTAATAGAATTCTTCTTGAAATAAAATCAGAAAGCACAAGAATGTAAACTTGGTTATGAGAGATCATGATGTACAGCTTGAACATAAGTAAAAGTATCTTTGCTACATGGTTATAAATAGCATAGGATTTTACAGGTATGAAACGACAGAAACAGACTTTTACTTACGCTTCAAGCCCTGCACGTATTTGAAAAGATATACCATATAGACTATCTTAGTGTATGGATCTGGATATACAGACTAAGCCTTAAATTATATACAAGGTGGCTACACATCCAATTTAACCTCGTGAAGTTGAGCATTTTTTGTATAAAGTGAGTCATTGAATAAACAAGATCTAAAGTTCTTCACCGATGCATTACTAAAGTTCTACACCGATGTATCGATTAGTTACCGACAATAGTAGGCCTACAATTATTTTGTAGATGATGATAATAATATAATAATAATCATAATATCGACAGTCGCCGTTTTGAATATGTCAAAACGCTAGACAGTAGACACATTCGAGTGATGAACGCCTGTTACATGCAAGCTGCCAAGTTGCTCGACGCTGTGTACTGTAAACGTAACTTCTCTTCTTATGAAATATTACAGGGGTAGCCCCAGCATTAAATGAGAAGAATAAAATGTTTTGTTTTTTCAAATATTTCTCAATGTTTATTCGTTAGATTTGATTACTTATTTGAAGTTTTGTATTTGTATCTTCAATAGTTTTTTAGTTATTGAGGTATTACCAGCGTTGAAAGTATTGAAAAATGTCTCATTTACAAATTATTGCATTGCTGTTTTACAGAAGAGTAAAATAATTGTCAATTATTTCGAGATAGCTTGAGAAATATCAATCCTATTGTTTTGAAATTTTCACTGTTTATGTGTTTTGTTGATAGCTATGGCAGGTTTGGGTTGTGAACTTGATGTCAGAATGGTGTAATAAGCCTTGTAACATGCATCAGTTGTATCAGAATAATATTGTTTTTCAATTGCCCAAATTGAAAAAATTATAAATGCTTCAATTATCTTTTACCATACCCACCATAACTACAACTATAATGTAGAAGAAAGCAAAATTCTGTGTTGATTAACTGAGCAGGACTAGAGATAACTGGCTACAGGGGATGTGAATAATTGAGTGAACAAATCATAAACACTGTTTGCCAGAAAAATTGTAACATCAATAATTTGTTTCCCTCAGATTTCTTTTATGTGTTCATAATGTCTCTTACACATCTCCAAAAACTTCAAGTAAATCTGATGATCACTTCGTATTGTTTTATTAATTTAAAATATGCACTTTTTTACCCATGTTGTGCTGGGGCTGCCCTAATGAATAAAAAGTCGATTTGCTTGAATTAAGTGAAGTAAAACATAAGTAGTCGAGGTACCTTCATGGAACTGGACAATAAATATCAATAATTCGTCTACAAGTTATATTCAACTGCGTGTAGTACTGTAATTAGATCAAACGTCACAGTGGACGTATTTTCAATTTATTTGTTCCGAAAACGTGAATGCCAGATTAATATTATATAGGCCTACGGCCATTAATAGTCACGTCTGTCAAAATATATTGTGAATGAGTAAAACATCTATCAGTCACATCTATCAGTTGACGTGAATAGAAGACATTTTCCTTCATTTGCGGATGTGATTTTCCATCAGGTTTCTACAAAACAACTGTGTTCCTTCAATTATGGTCGAACTCCTGTATATTTACATCATTTTATTTTATTACATTTTTATATTCACGACTGAACTATCAAATACTTAGACATCATGTCATAGCTACTCGATTGACAATCATTACTTTCCATGAATTGTGTGTGCATTTTAACGACTGTTAATATTTGAGTACCGTAACTACTTGAGTAGGCCTACTGTAGTTTAATTGTCATAATTTAATAAACGAATTCAGTGGTGACTGGTGAATATATATATATATATATATATATATATATATATATATATATATATATATATATATATATATATATATATACATGAATATATATATATATATATATATATATATATATATATATATATATATATATATATATATATATATATATACATATATATATATATATATATATATATATATATACATATATATATATATATATATATATATATATATATATATATATATATATATATATATATATATATATATATATATATATATATATATATATACATACATATATATATATATATATATATATATATATATATATATATATATATATATATATATATATATATATATATATATATATATATATATATATATAAAAATACACACCAAAATTTACGCATATTTTTGTTCTTATTGTATGATTTGAAATTTTATTCGTGCCACATTCTCTGCACTTTTGTAGTAAACCCTCCTACTTTGATATGTTATTTGATTTGTATTTTATTACGTAGACCTACTTGGAATACGTTTTATACACATGGCATAGTAATTAGCAATCCAGTGGCCACCACATACGTGTGCATCCTCAAGTTACCACGATTCCTTACCCAAAAGCCACATCAAACCAAGTGTCTAATTCACCGCATTGGATCAAAACAACCTCAGTTTCAATCAGACCTGTATAATAGGTCTTCTGTAAGAGGCAAACCACCCACCCTCATCGACGGTCGAAGTAAACATCGTGTTTCAAACCATGTAGAAACCGAGTAGAAACCGACAATTACCGACAATTACCGAAGTGCATCATCGAGTAAAGTGGTTCATTGTGCCATCCGGCCCTCGGTATCTTCACCTGTAATAAGAGAACTCGAAGTGTACAATCGTTGCTTCTTTTGTCAAGACAAGCGGTAGTTCCGAGTTACCCTTCCAAGTTATGTGTATGAGCTATAATATATAATGGAACATACATTCCTTTTTGAGCCTGTGGCGATCCACCTATTTTTTTACTGGTTTCAAAACTTGAGGTAATTAAATCATTGACGACCTATCAAGTCAGCACTACCGGCTACGGACGGATGTGTTCTTTTGTTTACTCTTTTCTGAAATAGCAGAGAACGAGCTTTCCGCGAAGAATCACCATTAAATGTGTGAAATAAAGATTTGAATCCAAAATCACCTTGTGAGCGTGTGTTGTGTGCCCATGCCTATATAATAGACCTAGATCTTGTATTATTTTTGCAAATTCATATTATGCAGTGACGCACTGTAATGATAACTAAGATCTATTGGCGTCGAATGAATGATTGATGAGATGGTGGGATGATGAGATGAAAGTTTTTTAAGTAGTGGGAAGGATATGGTCGTGGCCTATATTTTAGTAACCATTTCGGCATTAGCTTCCAGACTATAGATAGGTAAACCAGAGAAACCCATGGAAAGATGAACGGTGATGGAGATAGAATCGAGGTTCGGAACGCCCCTCAACTCCTGGATCACATCACATGTTGGCAACTGAGCTACGTCGGTAACATACAATACATTTCCAATATAGAATGTTAATTTCCATCATTTATGAAGTGAACTGAAGTTATTAAGAAGGCCATAAATAGAAAGTAAACCTAATGTGCTGTCTTTTCTATGCGTTTCAAAATGCAAACCTTGTAGGCCCATTATTCACATTATGTATTTCTTGTTTGATTCAACACTCGGAACAACTGGTGTGGTTCAACTCTTTCTAATCGATTTCTTACTCACCTATACCGCTGATCCGTCACACCGAATTGAATAATATATAAACTTATTAATACAGCCTATAAAATGTAGATGCAAAAAGCCAAGTTTAATGAAATCCAATTCCAGTTCAATTTAAAAAATGAAGTCGAGGACACATTGGTCACGTTTGTAGTTATCTCTTTTAAATCTCCCGACAGACTTAAATTAAATTAAATCACATAGGACTTCTTTTTTTGAGAACAAATAAATAACGAGCTAGCTACCTAGGGAAGAGTTTCAGCTATTCACGACAACATGATATATTATACTTACAAAACCAAAAGAAAAACAAGTAATTGATTTCCCAATTGTTAAATTGATAAGTAACAAACGCGATTTGTTACGTTATTTGTCTATACATTTTGTTGGTGTGATGTTACCTTACGAGTACTATTGAGTACTGCTGTACTGAGTATTCTTGCAGCGGGCTCCGTCGTGGGTGGTATTCATAACAGCTAGCACTGTGGTAGGAGAGAGACCAACTAACTGGTGAGCGAGGGAGACGACCAACAATTTGGCGGAAGAAATGGGTGTTGGGTTGTGGGAAGGGGGGGGGGGAAGAAGGGGTAATATGCATTAGCCATTGTAAAGGCTACATGACGAGCTAATGCAAAAAATAAGCGGTACTTTTGCGGTTTATTGTGGAGATCGAGACGAGGTATTAATCTGCAGATAAATAACAAGAAAATTGAAAAAGATGGGAGATAGTCGTGATGGACTGGTGTAGTTATTTCTCATGCGCTAGTATATTCATTTTATTAAAAGGAGCTGTGAGTTACTGTTATATCAGTTCAACGTGTTGGAAATTGTACCGGACCAATCACCGTGTAGTCGCAGCTCGGAGAGTAGGCCTATATTTGGTTGAATTTATTAACTCGATATATAGGCCTACATTAACAAAAGAGCCAACTCATACATTTGATTGAGAGAACAGCTCGTATCTTGGATATGCATTATTAAGACGCTGCGAAATTGCAAGCATTTCTGCTCTTTTGTTCCCGATATTTTGTTATTGGATCTAAAACACTAAGAGTGCGATACGCTCAGTGAAACAGGAGAGAATTTCATTTGGCAAATGATTACACAATTCAATGTGGATTTGATTAAAACCACTATATAGGCCTACACCATATGCAGAGATGGGCCGTTTCTAATATCTAATATATCTAATGTATATGATATATATATATATATATATATATATATATATATATATATATATATATATATATATATATACATATATATATATATATTTATATATATATATATATTTTATATATATAAATATATATATATGTATATTTAATAATATAATAATATATATATATAATGATGATAATTCTAATTATATAATGAATATATATATATATATATAAATATATATATATATATATATATATATATATATACATATATACATATATATATATATATATATATATATATATATATATATATATATATATATATATATATATATATATATATATATATATATATATATATATATATATATATATATGAATATATATAGGCCTAGACCTTTCTTACAATTATTCAAAAGTTGTACTCGGTCATTCACTTTTCGATAAGTATGCATAGTTTGGCAATGCACTAGTTTTTGTATAACTGCTTGGTTTTCGTGAATACCACAGTTGGTTGCGAGGGTTGCCGTTCGATATAAAAAATCACAACCGATCGATTGCGAATATTGTTCGAAATTTCACGTCTTAATGAGAATCGACATTAAAAATGTTGAATCGATACAAAAATCAACGGTTCACCATGGAACGTTCACTGCTCCGTGTATTTCACCTGACTGAGTGACTCGAGCTGAGTTTCTGGCAATAAATACGAAATTATTTGCAACTAATTATTGTTCAAGTTATTTCATATAGATTATTTCGAATTGATCATGATTCCGATATCGAGCATTCTAATTCAATATCGAATCTATCGAAAGTACTGAAGTTGAATGGAAGCCCTCACAAACAGATTGTCAATATTGGGGAAAAGATGGGCAGTTGGAAAAACGTTACGGTAGAAGTATTGTATCTTGAGATACTTTATTGAAAGTGTCTTGTATCTTTTGCGTTTTGGGAAATATATCTTGTATCGTTTGGGATTTCAGGAGAGAATCTTGTGTTTTGAATTCAAGATACATTTTGTAAGTATATTTGTCCATCTTTGACTACATGTGTGTGTGTAAATATATGTATGTATGTATATATTTTATCTATTTATATTGGTTTCAACGACGCACTTGACTGATGATTACGATCCATTGGCGTCGGTGAATGATGTATGAGATGATGGGATGATGAGATATATATACTGCATTAGGTGTTTCTGGATAGTGGGGAGGAGTCGGTCGTGGCATGGTGATAAGGAACCATCCCAATATTGACCTGAACGACAGAGGTAAACCGCGAAAAAACCCTGTCAAGATGGTCGACCATGGCGGGAATCGAACTCCGGTCTCCTGAATGACGGTTCAGTGTATTAACTACTCGGTCACTCGTCTATGTACGTATATATATATATATATATATATATATATATATATATATATATATATATATATATATATATATATATATATATATATATAAATATATATATAAATATATATATATATATATATATATATATATATATATATATATATATATATATATATATGTATATATATATATATATATATATATATATATATATATATATATACATATATATACATATATATCTCTACCGGTATATACATATATCTTCGCATATCACCATGCAGTGTGTAGCTCGTAATAAAATCTGATATTATGGTATTGCATACATTAATGTAGTTCTAGTGGCCCTGTCACAATTGTATATGCGGAAACCTAGAGACATAAAAAAAGAAAATGTCCTGCAATTTGGTGAATAATATGAAACATTGTTCTCGGGTTTAATGTGACACATCGTAGGCTCAAGCCTATAACATATAGCTATTAATTTCCGCCAGGCAAATATTATAAATGACATACCTTTTCTAAAAACGTGTAGAATAAGAAAACGTGTGTTATACTATTCATTTTGTCGCGATATTGCATTTCTGTCTTCATAGTATCGCTCCTTGAGCAGTGAGGTGTGCCTTTTAACGTCACACAAAACTGATGAATCATGTTGATAAAATTGTGCATTCTTTAAGCTGATCGAACTAGATCGTAAAAACCATGTAAGGATGCATTTTGAAGAAAATGGAATAGAAGGTTGTGGCCTGATTCCAATGGCAATTTATATTTCCTATAATGAGACGGAACCCCATCAAGAGATGGGAGTCGATTTAGCGAAATATCAGTTTTTGTGATTCCTTTTGAACGGTATAAGATATTGAAATTGTAGTATAGGGCAAACACAGATATTTATATAACCTTCATGATGGTATAAGTAACATCATTCAACTTATATATCGCATAAGAATCGAAGGTTAATAATTCTACGACACGTCATTTTGAGGGTATTGAAAATATCTGTGTTTCTCCCGTATTAAGATGACGATATCTCATACCGTTCGAATATTGTCAGCAAAAGACTGATATTTCGCCAAATCAAGT
This sequence comes from Brachyptera risi, assembly GCA_964007535.1. Taxonomy (NCBI): domain Eukaryota; kingdom Metazoa; phylum Arthropoda; class Insecta; order Plecoptera; family Taeniopterygidae; genus Brachyptera; species Brachyptera risi. Next base: position 62,654,370 of record OZ023327.1, on the reverse strand, counting down.
CCAATGCACAATCAGCAAAATGAATTATATAGGCCTATTACTCTACTGGCCAGTCGGCTCGGGAATCATCAGAAAAATATTAGGAAATATAGCCCCTTCTTAAGAAGCCTAATTGATTACTTTTATTGGTCCAAATGTTAATTACGCGGTGCAAAATGACCTCGTTGTCGACGCACCTTAAATTCAACATTCATTCATTCTAATATAGCCCCTTAGTCCGGCAGAAAATTTTGGAAATTGTATTATTAAATACTGTTTTGAGAGGTTATTAATTTTGACTAATTGGGTTGACTTCTTATTGTTATAAGACCGTCATTAAGAACACAGTGAAAACATAGAACAACACAGAAAAATTGAAAGAGTTGAATTCATTGCAAGTAATTATTTCCATAAAAGTTTTCAACATTTTATGACAAAACAGCCGAAGTTTGTTATTAGATTTCAACTATATATTATGTCCATATCATATATAATGCAACATTTTAAATTTCAAAATAAGCTTCATATTACAATCTACGCCCCCCGGCTGACGCCCACATACATGTTCACATTTACTGTCGCGTTGAAGTTTGAACGCGCTAACATATCATATTTTTGAATATGAAAGCAGTTCTAAATCCATGGGATTATATTTGCTTAACGCATTCGCGGGTGAAATGAAAGTAAATGCATTATTTTACTGACACGTGGTAGCAAATATGCATGCACGTGTCTTATGAAGTGTCCATAATTACAGCGTTTTGACACGCATCATAGTCATTACTGCCCATATAGTGGTTGAAAATAAATAATGCTAAATCAATATGTGTATGTGGTTATTTATCAGTGCCGAACTAGCACACAACTACCAGCCCAGCTGACCAAACAGAAATTGAAGCGGCCCACTGGTAAGGAAAGGGAGGAGGGGCTGATTCTGCACTCGCCCCTCCACCGCGTAAATATTTTTTCTGTATTTGAACTATAATGCGATCTCAGTTTAAGTTTGGTATTCATTTTATTTCTGTTGGTAGATTCTTAGATTTACGATAGTCCTAATACAATTGTACGAAGTAACAATACAAATATTGATATTCATTGAGCTTGAATGAATCAGTGCAAAACGTAACGTTGCTACAAGAAGGATGCATTTCCGATGAATGTGGTAATAAAAGGGCTTTTTTGGTGGAGTCTTATGATAATTACATATCATCCGCTTGAATAGGACAAATATTTTGAAGGGTAGTTTCATCTTCCATTTTTGTCAGTAAGTTATTAACCATCTTTTTGCAGATGCTCTATTTTAATATCAACAGTCGTATAATCAATCATGGCCAATCCACTACTGCATGCATTTTCATTTATAAGTGGAAATGGTTGTTTGTTTCTTCATAGGAATTCGGAATTGAGAATTATGGTGTCATGAACTTCTTTTGCTGTCTGTGTCACTCACTTGCTTCAAGCACATCTTCAACCCGTTGTCTCGTTAGTTGGTCCAGAAACTTTTTTTTCTGAAGGAACGTAACCGACATCTTGATTCATATCTCTTACCCCACTCCTAGACACAATCACAGTTCTATTTCCGCCAGCTACATTTATAATATCCTATAATTGATTAGTTTTTCCATTTCCCAATATGATGGTTAATTAATTACATTTTCAGTCCTCTTTTCTAGCAAAAAAAAAATGAAAAATGCCACAAAAATATAGATATATGGATGAATAAATATCTGTTTTCATTTGTCATTGTATAGTTCATGATCAAAAGGGCGAGGTTCAGTCTTGGCAATTGGAATATATGCTTGTTGTTCGTTTCATTCAATCAGTCACGATATGTTCACATAACAGATACTTCCAAGTTCCAACACGTAAGACCCGAAGGGTAGAATGTGGCGTAATGAAAGATAGCACTCGTATTATATACAAATAATTATAATATTGCTTGAGATTCAACAGAAGAAAATGTACATAACACAAACATTTCCAATCAATGTGAAATGTAATAGAATCGATTGTGAGGTTTACCGAACTACTAATCTATATATATCTACATCTCAACTACTTTATATGAATCATTTTCCCTCCATCCTCAAATCAATCGCAACCCTGAATTTGGTGATCAGTGGAAGGAGACGAAAGTTATGGATATAGGCCTATGTCGTCAAATTTTTGTTTTATTACTAGTGATATATCATGATAATATTGTATTTGAAAGTGAAACCATTCTCATTCAAAATTGAGTAAATTTGGTATAGGCCTATACTCGGAAATAGCAAGGGATGTTCTGAAAAGTATCACCTTTCCTACACGCGTAAAACCAGCTCGATCAAGTAACGCACTGCTTTGGACTCGGCAGTTGAGTTGGGCGTGGGTTCAAGCCAAGATGCATTGAGGGTTGCGTTGGTTTGCCGGTTGGGGATGGTGTCCTCACTTCCTATCCCTACCATGTTGAAAATTTGTTCCAATAGACCATTTTCATTATTCAATGCGCAGGCGCGTCCCGCCTCTTAGCGACCGCTATCGCTGGTATTGCATTCTGGGAGTTTTAGTACTGTTCAAAAAGTCAGCCCTCTTATACACAGGGTTAAAGGCAAAACATCAAGATATATAACTTGCATTATCTCTCAGTTTACTCAATCTGATAGTGTGGGAGTCTCTTAATATATGGTAAACATATAAATGATGAAACTACTATCATATTATAACTTGATACGTTTACTGTAACGCACAATAATATAAATCAACCGTGCTAAATAGCATTGGCAGCATAGGACTTTCGAACTCGGATAATAACATCCCGTTCTAGTTCAAACGATCGCCGCTAGATGGCTCATTCTATTCGGAAATGGTCTATTCATGGTCCACTTTCAAAGAACTATTGACCGTGCGTAGATAAGTGATGATAAAAGGAACTAACTTCACGTGCACGTCGGTACAGCTAATAAGAGCTCTTCAAAAACAACACCAGATAGAGCAGCGATCAATATTTTTCTGAAAAGTACTTGGGAAATGGAACGTGTTTTTGATTGACTGAAATCACAATCTCCCGGCGGCAAACCAACGCAACCCGCAATGCATCTTGGTTGGAACTTACAACTTCGAGTTCGAGTCCCGCATTAGGCATGTGCTTCTGTGAACATCATTCATCCATATCATTCGCTTATTCGTACCCCCAAATTACCTTGCTGTTGGTGGCGTCGTTAAGCAAACAATGAATAATCGTCATCATCACGTATAACTCTTCGCACACAATAACAGAAAACGTAAGTTCTTGATCTGTTGTGTGCTGCAATTAGTGAAGCTATTATTAAATGTCACAGTAGATGTCAGTTCTGTCTAGAAAACTACGCTTAATGGCCTGTCGAGTTTTATTTGGAGTCGCCTTTATAGGGTTGAAATGATAAATCCCTAATATTGTTATCGCGTGTTAGAATGCTTGATAGACTCATTATTGGTATTTACTCCTTCATTTAATGCATGCACGAATTCTGTATATATACTGCAATTCACGGCCGTTCAATATGAAACTTGGGCTGCAGAGGGATAGTTCTATAGACATATTTCTTGCCATTTTTCTCGTCATTGTGTTTTACACAATATGCCGTCATACTTGGTGAACCATTTTGTTACTTGAACTGTAATGAAGCTTTGAATTCTTGTAGTATGATTATTTTAAGAATGAGACGCTTGTATACAGCATTTTCGTTCATGTCATGTATATATATATATATATATATATATATATATATATATATATATATATATATATATATTGTTGATTGGAAATCGCAAATCTCACTAATGTTCTTGGGCTATGAGCAAACTCGGTGAACTCGGGAAACTGAAATTGTTTCCAAGGATTGAGTAGTGAAATAGTTTTCGTTATTCCTAGTCAAATCAAATCGGCAATCTGGAATTACTATCAGGTAGATCGGTAGACTGTCGTCAATTGAAGTGACATTGTGGGCGGAACGGGGCAAAAAATTCTAATACGTTCTTTAGTACAAGAAAAACACCTAAATAAGTCACGTTATTTGATTGCTTATCAGCAAGAGTACATTTTCCCCCCTCTTTTCTCGCATTCTATGAATATTGCTGGCTGCGTTTTTATTTACCAAATAATGCCATAACAAAGGTGTTAAACAGACACATATAATTAGCTTCGAAAGATCAATATTTACAACACTCGTTGCCTTTTGAGTGCGGTTTAATCATCTTTATTTGCACCTTAGTTTTTACTTTTCCGTTAAAATCATCCGTCTGTGTGAATCTACGGCTAATTGTTTCTCGTTAGCACGTCTCGCACTCTTGTGCTCATTATCGTCTCCTCATCTCTGCTCATTGCTCGGGTGGATTCTCTCATTGCTTTTCCTGCGCTGTCTCGATTTTACAGACATTTCTAGTAAGCCCTAATTGAAACGTAATGGCTTGTACAGTTAATTGCTGCCGGTGAAGAAACTCTATTTGCAATTGGCTGTACCTGAAACATTTTCATTTATACTTGCCACTTAATATCAAGCTTATTATTATATTTTATTATTTGTAACTTTTTTTGATATTGGTTTTCAAGTTCCTTATTATTGTCAATGAACTCGAGAAGATTCGAGTTGATAATTAGTTAGGCCTACTATTATACAAGTATTAATTATGTGTTTAATTCACGTACAGACAAGATGTATAAAGCATCGATCTTTGAGGGATATTGCCAACATAAATGTATCTTTGGTTTTCTTGATGAACCATGCAATAAGAGGACGAAAATTATTTTATTATTATTATTACGATATATATTATAATATATCTATTTTAGTAGGCCTATATATTATTATTATTGTAATTACTTGTTAAACTTTATTATCGCTTGCTTTCAGACAATTTAGTGAACGTTTATTTGTGAATTATAACACCATATAGACCCCAGACAAGTCGTGTCATAGTGACTTTGCGGGTTTACGTCGAATTTGTGATGTTATGCACAACTTGATAAATGAAAACAATGGAGAAAATTATCATCATTATTATCATCATCATTTATTACTATAATTATTATTACTATTCCATATGCCATTGTATGTATAAAAGTGTAGCTCCATCCTTTCGATACCCAATTACCTGCATGGTTCTCTATAGTCAGTGGCCGCCCACATAGGCCGGACTGAGTGAAAATGAGTGGGACGAAAACGCATAAGCCTATATTTTGATAAAAGTTATGCGCATAAAGTCTCATGATACGATGAACAAAATCAAAACCATATTGAGCCCCCCCCCCTTCACCTTCTCCACACCTTGCGATATCCCAGTCACGTTCTTTATCCCCCCCCTCCCCCTCCCCCCTCATGATTTCTTGTATTCGAAATGAAACTTCACTTGTGTCATAACACGGATTTCTTTTGTTCATGTTCAAAAACTCAATGTGGAAAAAAAAACGATACGAGGTATTTTTATATTTCAGATTTAACCTTTTTAAGGTTTTTCGATTTCGCAAGTTGCTAAGAATGGCCGTCTCGAGTTTTGGGGGGCCCGTTCCCCGATATTATGAGGTAATAAATATGAGTTTGTTTCTGAAGACGGGACACGGTAACCGGGGCCGGGTTTTCTCATCTCTTACATTATCTTAGTTGAGCAAGTATATAAGGTGGTTTTGGGGTGGCGTGGGGGGGTTGGATGTGGGAGGGCGTGTAATGTACAGGCCGCGCGGCTAGATTGCGGCAACTCCAACGAGAAGATTTGAAGCTACGATATGTACCTTGATCTCTGCCGAAGTTTTGATCAGCATCCAAGTTTTAATCAAAAATAACTGTTGCCTGCGAGGCTTCTGCGTACTAGTTCAACTTATGAACACCAAATATCTGACATTAATTATGTTTTATTATTTTTACTGATATGAAAAATAGCCACCAAGACACTAACGTTTCTGTATGTTTATGAAATAATTGCTCTCGTTTTTGTTTGACACCGAGTTGTGTGTCCAGGCTAACTTGCCACTGCTATGAGTATAGACCCGATCATAAATGCCAAAACAAACTGTCAGTTGCTATCCATTGTGCTTATCACTTTTTAACGATAGCCTTCTTGAATTTCAGTTTATCGTAAAAAACGCGATATATCAAGCCCTGAAGTTTTCTGTAGAAGCAGCGTAATCCTTCATCATTCGTCAGACTGTAGTGTTGCAAAGTGGTTGGTTGCCATATGCGAAACACACCCATAGATACATTCGCTGCGAAAACACCTGCTTTTTCATACAGAGTAACAAACAAATATTAGCTCTCTTTATTTCATAAATCAATGCCATTCGCAGAGCCAGATTCGAATAATTACCTCGATTACGAAATAACGAGCCAAAGCCCGCTCTCCCTCTCTCACTTTTCAACTCTGCATAAAAAAAAAAAAAAACAGAAACAATAATAATGCTGAAATCTTGTTTATTTTTGAATTTGATCTATTCACTTTGCCATTAGTATTCAAATCGGTCTCGTTCACCACAGAATGAATATCATTTGAATTAAAAGCCTGGATAAACTGGGTGTATGTGTGCATATTAAAGTGGCACATGGTTGGATAGTGAAACAATTATATCGTGAAATACGATGTATGAAATACGTGAGGCGTAATATTCACCGTCATTTATCATTCAATGTGTGCAATAGCGAACTATGGCTGCAGTACCACTAAGATAATACAATGTGACCATTATCTAAACAATAACTGGTACCGAAAGTGCGTCAGGAGCCCTGCTCAAGTGGTTGCAGATATTTATCTTATGGAAAAAAACACTTGTTAGAACTCGACTCCCTTCTCATATAGAGATACGAACACAAACGAATCAAAACATTTAGAAAGGTTTCCTTTAAGAATAAAATGAGTTCTTCATCACGTAACAAAAACATTGCTGGTTCTTGTATATCCACTTTGGAATTCCTCGTCTTCTATTGGTTATTCGATGAAATGCCAACACCTCTATGTGACTAGCTGAAAATACAGATGTCAAACTAGAATGAACTCGGAGGCAATGTGTAGTACCATTTCCATTTACTTGATGTAGAAAAAGATAACATCTATATAATAATACAAAACAGAAGTACGGGTACATATTGGTTCACGTTAATAGATATCGGGCCTATTTGAACAATACATATGATAATGTACCATGTATAGATAGTTGGAAGTATAATTTGCGAATGTATATTGTCCGTAGAGACCTACCTAGAACCACAATGGTGTCAGCAATGAGATATGAACATTCGATCGACCGTCTCCCCCATCCCACTCAGTGATCAAATTTGACATTTTCAGCCAACAATGCGAAAATTATTGATTGTAACCGTTGAAACAAAATCACCAAAATTTATCATAAGGGGTGGTAACTCTCGAGTCACAAAATAAATTACATGTATAGCCAGTGTGTGTGGTGGTGGGGGGGGGGGGGGGGGCACATAGCCCCGGAGGAAATGTTTTGAAATGAGGCTTTTTCAAAATCCCATTTCTAAGTTTTGGGAGTTGGTATACTCATTCATTCTTCCTCCTATTACGGAAAATGAGACTAGTGGTGGAACGGCTAGTACACTGAACCGTCATTCAGGAGACCGGAGTTCGATTCCCTCCTTGGTCGACCGCCCTGACAGGGAGTTTTTTCGTGGTGATTCCCTCTGTCGTTCACGTCAATACTGGGATGGTTCCTCAACAACAGTCCACGACCGATTCCTTCCTACTATTCAAAAACACCTGACGAAACAACCTTTCATCTCACCGTCTTAAGATCTCATGTATCATTCACCGACGTCATTAGTGCAGTGCGTCGTTAAACCCTAGAAAAATTCAATATATATATATATATATATATATATATATATATATATATATATATATATACATATATATATATATATATATATATATATATATATATATATAAATATATATATATGTATGTATGAATATATATGTATATATATATATATATATATATATATATATATATATATATATATATATATATATGTATATATATATATATATATATATATATATATATATATATATATATATATATATATATGTATATATATATATATATATATATATATATATATATATATATATATATATATGTATATATAGATATATATATAGATATATATATATATATATATATATATATATATATATATATATATATATATATATATATATGTATATATATATATATATATATATATATATATATATATATATATATATATATATATATATATATATATGTATATATAGATATATATATAGATATATATATATATATATATATATATATATATATATATATATATATATATATATATATATATATATATATATATATATATATATATATATATATATACACACACACATATATAGGGTTAAAGGGTGAGCGCACTAATTCTTTTTGTCAGCACACAGACATAACATTCTGTAGATAATAATTCTGGGGGATTTCTACCTTTGTATATCTGCCCCGCAGTCAATTCCTCTTCGGTTTCAAGTATCGACTTTCAGATGACAAACACACATTCAGTTCACTTGACACTGTTCCTTTTTCCCTCATGGCTCATTACATTCGTCGTTTTTTTATGACTGTGTGTTATCATATGCTAAAAATAAAATACCGCCTATATGCTCCTTCACCCTTATGATTTTTTTCACGTTTGTTTTGTCGATTGTGGCATTTATTGGTCACGTATCATTCTACTACTCGCATCGTGAATGCTAATTAGCATGATTTCCCAAAGCGGTGACCAGATACGGAACGTATATATCTGTTCCCCAGGTACCTTTTCGGCGCCGGTGATGAATATGCAAGCCAATAGGCATGTCATATATCGGCATCGGTTTACTATAAATCATTTGTATTATGGAAAATGGGTGTAAAAGCGTCGCAAATTGGAGTTTGTGTGTGGTTTTTAAGGTAATACCACTACACCGATAATGACAGGCTAACATGGCCTCACACTGCAGTCCATGACAAACGATCGTATATACAAGTTATACGTATATGATGGTGAACTTTCGATATATATTCAAAAGCTAATTGTAGCTCACAGTACTATGGTTGATTAAAAAGCTCACTGTGTAGGAATTATCGCCTTGTTAAATCTACTATTACCGTGCAAATGTACCATTGTGTAAATTACATATTTCAAAAATGAGTGGGATTAGGATTAGGGTGAACTGAGTTTTGTGTATCTAGATCATTTGACGCTAGGCGTGATCAAAAGGTAATGTCTAGGGGGTATGCATCGAGAAGATGAGTCTTGTAGCCTTGGGTCATCTCCTTTATATATAAATGTACTCAACGTTTGAAGAGTGACTATATAAGATCAGTCCCGGCCTTGCACGAACAACATTATGATCCCCTGCACGACAATTAGCTGAGTCGAGTATATAGGTGGCCTTTCCTCGGATCACAACTTTAATAAAACGCCATTACAAGGTGATTCAAAGTCGATTATTTTATCAACGCATTATTAATAAACATGTACTGCTTATGAATCTAATTAAAACAGAGTCGGTTTTCAAATTAAAATCACATTCTAGAAGACTTGGACATGATGTCAAATTACCTATTCATTGTGTACAAATAACTCGTTTGTGATCCTATTAAAGAAAGATAATATGTGATTTGGGATGATATAATGTTAATGATGAGGATCCGTACGTTACTGCTGAGGAGTAATTTTGATATTCTAATAATAGTGGTAGCAGTCGTTCTAGCAGGTACAGGCGGCCTTTGTTACCTCACTCAGTTAATGACTAAAAAGGAAGTTATTATTTGATACATCCGACACCCCCACCCTTTCGATAATGTTTTCGCTTTGTTTTCCTTCTATACACGAGAGTTGAAAAACATGTTACAAACATGTAACATTGTTACAATTTTGTGTTCTCCATTGATCCGTGTTAACGCCTTGCTGTTTGTACACAATCAAATTATTTTAACAAATTCAAATGGGAATGTTTATATTTGAGAAAAGTGTCTTTGGAATGCAACCAAAACTGTATCAACCTTACTTTCAAGAAAAAATCCACGCATGGATAATTGGATGATCTATTAAAGATAATATGATAACAACTCCAACGTGTGTCGTTTTGTTGTGATGGATTCCTACGAATGCGTTCGAGTCTCTTGACTTTACACAGTGGAATAGATCAGGAACGAATTTTCTCCTCGAACTGTAACGGGCTATAAACGGAACATATGACATGGTATCTGTACCCTCTATCTGAAAGCCTGGTATACCATATATATATATATATATATATATATATATATATATATATATATATATATATATATATAGAGAGAGAGAGAGAGAGAGATAAGTTCGAAGCACAGGGTCGTCGGGTCCCCAAGAAGCCATTTGTCCCGACCATGCTAGGGAAGATGACAAATGGCGTAGCGTGACTTACGCCACGGTCAGGACCGTTGTACGTACAGTCCGTACGTGCATGGTGGAAAGTAAAGATTATTGTATCAGAGGAAATGTGTAATAGTCAGTGGCGTAAATATCGGCGGTGCAAGCGGTGCAGTTTGGTGCACTTTGGGCCCACTGAGACTGGCATAATTTGTTGAGATGATAATTTATCATTTATTGTTTCCAATGCATATGTTTATATATTGTTTTGTTCTATAAACGCGACTCAGTGCAGGTTCAATTTAATTAATTGAACCTGAGAGAAAAAGACGGATTCATTCTAGTGATGTTGGAGACATTTTTGCAAAGCAAAATGTATGGTGGAGGAATTTTAATAGCAATCAATGAGTGATTGAAATAATTTATGTGCAATAAATGGTATACAAATGCGAAGGAAATTTGAATCACATTTAGAATAAAATGAATTGGAAGCCCACGAGTACTTTTCGGGATTTCGCCAAATATGGAAAAAAGGGGGAGTGCCCATTTATACATTTTACACGCTCGACGTGCCTTGTTACGCCACTGGTAATAGTACAGAAATTGGGAGAGTAGGTACTACATTATACATAGTTGTGATTGTAAACTTTTATACTACGTATTATTCGAGTATATTTTCACTTGGGTATAGTCTAGCTAATCATAATAGCTGGACTGTTGAAGGGTTGTATATCATTATTTTCTTATGTGAACGTTACTGTACATGGAGTTTAGGTTGCATGACCCGGTAGCAGGATTCAAGATATCATATTTTGTAACGACTGGAAAGAAAATTTACACAAACTGAAGTAAAACTACGTAAACAGTTTCTTTCAAAATGATCAAATATTTGAGTTACAATCTGCTCAATAGTTGACTGCGGTGTATGTTAAGAACTGTCCTTGCCCTTATTGATAAATAGTTGAATAATGGAATGGAATGTAGTGCATCCACATAATGTCAAATATTTTGTGGCAGCAGTGCTGAATTTCCAGTTTTATTATGAATTGAAGTGGGCCTGCATGCACACAGTAATAGTGAATTATATCTATCAAAGAGAGCGATGTACATATAGATCGTATCATCGTAACATTCAAATATTCATTTAATTACTTATTCGTTAGATAATAATGAGAAGGATTGAGTAATATTCATACAAAATAGTACGAATAGTTGTTATATTAGTTTTTAGGAATGTTGAAAATGTACTATGTAGTAGGGCTTGAAGTACAAGTAAAAGTCTGTTTCTGTCGTTTAATACCTGTTGAATCCTATGCAATATAACATGGTCGACACTCGACACTCGACAGGTTTGACCAGGTAGCGAAGAGACTTTGACTTATGCTTCAAGCTGTATATTGCTTCTATCGAGTATATCATCATTATACGTTCACACAAATTACTTATAACGATTCATTTGTGAGTGAAATTTTTTTATCTCATAACAACGAAATGCACGACTTTCAGGTTTGAGCATCTGTGTTCCATTTCCAAATTACCCCCCCATGCAGTTTCCGACTAATTGTGCTGACTGAAATGGAAAGAAATTCCTAGAAATCTTAAATTCCGCTAATTATTGTCACATTATTTCTTTTTCTTGAAGAGCTGAGACATATCACATTTTTGCCACCTAAAAACGTAAATCACATCTCTTGATAGTCTCCTAGGTCCTGATATTAAATTACCATCATTATCTTTTTCTGCATTATTAGCCTACAAACATGGCAGACCTTTTATGGAAATCTGGAAAAACTGTGGTGACCATCATAATTTGACACCGTCATTCTATTAAATTTGATCATCTAGTTTTTCAGTATGCTACCAAAGGAGAAGTCTAGTTTTATGTTAGGTTTGTGTATTTATAATAGATGAAATAATGACGCTAGAGAATTCGTATAAGCCAGTTGGTATTTTGCTCGTGTGAACCTGTGAATGTCTTTAACGACTATAATAATAACTATACTTGCGATTACATTTCCAGAATTAATTGCAACACGTTTACGGTGGGAGAGCCGTGTTTCGCAAGCGCTAAGCGAGACTGTCGTTTACGAGTCTTTAATAATAATCTGATTAAAGTGCGAAAATTAATTTAGGCCTCACAATTTACAACCCGATTTATCAGCAGCGTTCAACTTTTCGACCATTCGTATGTATCTATTTGTCGCAGAATACATAACCAAGTAAAAGAATCGACTTGTGTTCCCATTACGCGAGAAGGACACCTGCGTGTTTCCCATATTCGCCTGTATTTAATTTTCATTTGTACTGGGTTTAACGACGCACTGTACTGATGACTACGATCTATTGGTATCGATGAGTAATATATAAGATGATGGGATGATTAGATGAAAGGTTATTCTTATAAGATTTATTTGAATAGTGTGAAGGAGTCGTTCGTGGCTTGTTGCTAAGGAACCATCTCAGTATTGACCTGAACAATAGAAAGAAACCACGAAGAACACCTGTTAGGATGGTCGACCATGGCGGGAATCGAACCTATTCGCCTGTAAATACTGATCACTTGACTGTGTTTACTCGTACCACCTTGGGTGGTATACGTTATTACAGTCGAGTCTTATTTCTGCTTGATGAATGACAATTGACACTGTACATTAGTGGCAATAATAGCCTATGGCAACGACCTGATCATTATCCTCTTCGAATTATAGCTGTCAGCTCACAGTCCAGTCGGGACAGCCGACTAAATCACTACCTTCATAAGTGATCCAACATCACTAGTATAGTATTTACCATTCTTGTCCAACTATTTCATATTATGTAAATATGATGAGAGATTATTATATAGCGAGAGAAATCTTGTATTTATTTTGTAGAGCTGTACTGGTTCAGTCTGTGGGTCCTAAACTGTTATTAGCATAATTTCAAACTTGCCCGTAAGTAACAAAAGAGATGAAGTACAGAGTTGAAACTTGATAAAGGCAGCGTTTTCTTAAAATGTGTGTACATGTCAAAGATGTTTGAAATTAGCCTTGCGTCATCATAGTTGGACCGTACCACGTCCCGGGAAGAGCTCGCTCACCTCCCCCCCCCCTGCGGACTTTGACGTTTAAAAGTCAAAATCCACTTGAAATTGTCATTATTTGAAACACTTTTCATTTCTTGCGCATACACGACTCGGTGAAATCAAAGTATATAGGAACATATTCGTATTTTGAATATTTAATTAGGAAGAAAGATATTTCATTTGAAATCTGACCTTGAGAACTCATAATCGGCTGAGCTTACCACACATGTGGTACTCAAAAGATGCGGACGTACGGGATAGATCGTGATGTGAATTTATGCAACTGAAAATGTATCAATGTGTTTCTCAAGACTGGCAAAAGAAATGAACCTTCAAGGGTCCCAACCTTGATAGGCCTGCATATGGCTTATAAATCAACAGTTTGGTACCCAAAAGGCGAAAATTTATCAATTTAACTATAAAAAGTTTTAACCAATGAAAGTAGTATTTAGTATCAAGTAGCCTATCAACTCGAGCGTATACAAACGACGAATATGTTTTTTAGACAAAGCAATTGTGTACATTTCAAACCAACCGAGTTTCCTCCAAAAACGCAAAATCAATATAACTTGGGCCTATATACACAGACTCTATGTGTGGGTTGATGAACCCGAATCCCAATAAGCCGTGTAATCGCAGAAAATGGATTTTCTTGGAAAAATGACAAAATTTTGCCATTTTTGACCTCTGGACATCACACCTGATACTCGTCAGAGTTGGGGACCAGTTGATTTTGACTTGCTATGACATGCCATCACGCTATAATAGTTACAAAAAGTCTGCAGGGGTGTGTGAGCTCTTTTCTGGTCGCATGCACGGGCCTTCGCACACTTGAAGTGTAGACACTATTTCGTAGACGCCTGTCTCTAATACCATCCATAAACATCTGCGTTGCGTTGCATACATTCGCTTTGCATATTAGCCATTCGGTTAGAGAGTTTCCATTACAATGGTTTGGCATATTAACTAACGGGTTGGGCAATCACTTGGACACGATTAACAATTAGTATCTTTTTTATGTCTTGTATATTTTATTACCAACAACACAATAACAAATTATCATGTGATCGTGAATGGAAAGCAGCGAGTTTGCATTTTATTACAGAAATACAGACGTATTTTTAAACTGCTATAGGTCAGAGTTTGCGAATAGTTTTATGCATCCCCACCTACACGTCGATGAGAGAGATATAGCATATATATATATATATATATATATATTTATATATATATATATATATATATATATATATATATATATATATATATATATATATATATATATATATGTATGTATATATGTGTATGTGTGTATATTTATCTGTGTGTGTGTGTGTGTGTGTGTGTGTATCGGGTACAAGCATGATGAGAAGGGATTACGATGCGGAAAGACGTAAAGAGCGAGCGCACCGGATTATTTAGTCGAGTGATCTTGGGATAGTTTTCGAACAGGCTTTGCGGTCATACATTCGGTAGTCTGTCTGTATAGTATTCAGCTATGAAAACCACCAAAAAACCACGACCACTACGGGGACTTTGGGCACTGTATATAATCCAATTACGTCCGTTAAAGCAACTTACATACAATATGAATTAAATACCCTGGTAGTATTACCATAGGCATTATATATAACAAAACATTAAACAATCTTATACAGAGATTGGAAGTTTATTTTTGTTACTGGTTGATAACCTCTCGTAAGAAATTTGAACGCTCTCTTTCAACGTTTGACTGTGTCTTAAACGTATATGTTTGTTGTAAAAACAAGTCAGCTAGGCCATCGTGGTCCTCTCAGTTCTCGCTAGTAGCTCATAGCTCTTGCCTCATGCTTGATCCGTGGAGACTTACGCAAGCTTTGCAGTCCCCGAGGGATTGTTGGGAATTCCGGAGTCCTCCACTCTTGGTTGCTTGGTTGCATTTTATTCATTTTTTTCTGCCGAGTTCTTTTAACAGAGATTCACAAGCTAAACATTGAACCTGTGCTCGAACATCGTTCCCACCCTCTTTCTCTCTCTCTCTCTCTCTCTCTCTCTCTTCCCATATTTCTTTCTATGACGCTATACACATAGTTTTAGGGAATGTTCTATTTTTCAAGCCGCTGATCTTGAGTTGGCATATACAGATTGTGGTTAATTTCCCGACTTTTATGGAACTTACGATATGAAGTGAAATATGGTTATTTTATCAACGACCCACGGTCGTCATAATCGAATCTACATTCTCAAAAAAGGGAACGATACACTGATGAAGCCAGACAGGCGCGGGTTCGAGTCCTACTTTGTCAACGTCTTTTCACTCAACATCAGTCATTATTTCATCGGTTTCTTATCACTCATTCATTCGAACTCGTAAATAAACTGACCGTTGGTGGGATAGTTGAGAAGCTGAATCTAAAAAAATGTGTCGGCCCCTCGTTATTTAATGTATCACTGCGATTTCCGAAAGTGCGAATTAAATCCAAGAACACTATGACGTACCAAATGAGGTAACGGTATTTTTAAAACGTCTCATTCAAGACGCAGATGTATTTTATTTAGCCTCCGAAGTTTGGTGGGACTTACACAAAAATAATTTTTCTCACATTTCAAGTATAGTTGATGTACAAAACAAGAACTTATAAAAAGAAGCCATAGACCAGCGTGGTTTTATGATTGAAAAAGTACCAACATGAAAATATGTTTAATGAATGTGGACCTACTTTAGATCGACAGTAATAATACCGCCCAAGGCCTCGATTTCACATGTATATTCAATTGAATCACTGATTGTCATCAATTGTGAACAAATTGTAGATTGTACATGAGTTATAGTTGATTTTAGCTCCTGTTGAATACGTTTAATCAGCTGTAAATATGTGTGCTATATGTCAAGTATTCTCAATT
>OZ023327.1:62593059-62633059 GCA_964007535.1 Brachyptera risi | reverse complement strand
CCAACCATCGAACACGGGAATCTTACCATAACACTACACCTCTTAATTTAGGGCCTATACGCTTTGATATTTGTTAAAGATTAACTACTGTTGACCTCTCAATGATGAAAGATTAAAAAGGTGGAATGATGATGATGTATCGTAACGTTGGTCGTAGATGTGTGATGTAGCTATCCTGTCGCCTCTCACCTTCACTTATTACTAGAGGTAATAATAAGTATTATATTCTAAAGTGATTCGTGTGGACGGTCAGGGTATTTTTTTTTTTTGTACTTGTACTGAGTGTCACGCGGACTTTGTTTTTATTGTTTTTTCGTCACTACTTGTGAATATGAAAATAATTCCGTTTGAGCCTCTCTCTGAATATTACAATTAAGTCATCGAAAAATCAATTCGAATACATTGCGTGATATTTAATTGGAATACTTATACGCGGTAGCTCGAAGAATTCTGTGTATTGGAAATGATTTTTTTTTCTATTATCACACTCCATATGGTATATGAAGTCACTAGATTGCTATCGGTATTCCATTTCTCGTGACGTGGTGTGATATGAAACACATTAACTAGAACATGCGGAAAAGAATACATTATTATATTGATTGTCACTACATACGGTAATTTTAATGCAAAACATTACAAACATTCGTTATTTTATTAATGGTACTCCCATTGCATGTATTAACGCCTTTATATCAAAATACATTGTTTGTTTTAAGTTGTTTTTCAGGGCATAGGCCTACTTACCTTCCCTTCGCCGAAAATTTCGAAAATTAACTCAATTTTTCAAATGTTTTATTTCTATTCAGAACTTCATTTTCGTAATAATGTGGCATCCCAGTATAATTGCCATTTTAGTCCAATGAAACTTTTCTGTTCCATTCTGGAGAAGATCTCCCTTAACGGGAATTTAGGTTGTCTGTTTAAATCACGTATCCAAGATGGAGACTATGAGCTAATAATGAAAATCATCCCCACCCCGCCCCGCCCGGCGGCGAAAGGTTTGAGAATGGTTTCTCATAGAGTTTTTTACGCTCTTTCCTGCATTTTGGATGCTCGAAAATCGAAGGGTATGGCTTCCAGGGATGTTCAAACTTTGATCAAACTTTTGATTCAGTACTAAAAACACTATAATAACATTGTATAGTTCAGTAGTTTTGAATATAAATTATAAATCAATGAGCTTTCATTGAATTTTCAATTTTGAGCAAAGTTCATGGAAAAAAAATTGAAAAATTCATCGCCATTTTAGAAATACGTCACTTCATAAAGTTGATGACGAATTGTTTTGGAGCCAATATTGGCTACCCTTTTTACCAAGCGTAAATTTGAAAAATGTAGTCCGATGGAATATTGTACACTCAGTTCATTCATGTTTGCTGAGCGACGTTACGTGAGTTTGGCTTGCAGAGGTGTCGAAACTTTGGTCAAACATTTGAATTTATTAAAAGAACGAACATATATTAGGAGTAAGATGTTGAGTTATTTCGAGCACTAAATGAGATACTTCTACTGCATTTTTTATTTTGATTGAATTTTATGACTAAAAATGTGAGAAATTGGCCTCCATTTGGAAAATACTTTACAAACGATTATTGTGATGAAAAGCGTTTCAGAGCGAATAATGGCTGCTCTTTTCACCGGGCGGAAGTTTCAAAGTGTATATTCTGAAAGAATATTGTATACAGTCTATTCATTTATGCTTGTTGGATTGACAAAATTTGATGGGTCTGGATTCCAAGAGCGTCCAATCTTTGGTAATATTTTTGCTCTCCGTGTGTTTCTCTACGTATGCCCATAAAAATATTACATATGACAAATTACAGCTCTCTTGGTCATGATGTTCTCATCAAATGAATGCATTTGATGAGATTAATAATACTCGCCATTTTGGAGGTGGAAAATGGCGCAAAATTTGATGAGTTTGATGGATAAATTTGATACATGCCTATATTGGGCCTCTCCTCTTTTCACCACGGAGGTTCTGAGAATGCTTTATTCAATTTTTTCTGTGCATTTCACTGTTTCATTCTTCATTGACACATTCACCATTATTGTTCGATCTGCAAATGGTGTTTTTATATTCCAGGGTTGTCCAAACATACTTTTTTAAATTGGGTATGCTATGTCAGCCATGACACCGCGTTATAAACTGGTCATCTTTGGGTATGGGTGCGAATCCCACATAAGATATGTTTTTTTGTTGACATCTTTTCACATATCATTACTCCATAGTTCTATTAGTATCTGATTTTTCGTACTCCCAAATAACCTAGCTGTTGATGGGATCGTCAAGCAAACAATAATCATAATTTTAATCGACTGTTGGGTTTTCAAAAATATGTATCTCTCCGGGTAAAATAATAATTCTTCTCATGTGAACAAACACTCAATCTTTTACTGAATTAGTGGAAGACTGGCAAGTGTACTTGAAGACAGAATTCTTCATTTTGTCAATGATGAAGACTGTGTTGCCAATTACTAGCTTCAAAGATATTACATCAGTAAGAGCTACGACAGTTGAAGAACTGGATTCTATGCAAGAGGAGGTGGACACTAGAATTATTCTTCATATGAATAATGACAGCTCACACTTCGAACTGTCGTCACCATTAGATCGCCTGACACTTGACGTATTCACTTTGCTCGTAAGGCATGCCCACCTTCCTTGTTGGCAACAAAGTGATTTTTGATACAGGCAATGGAAATAAAAGACGCCTCACAAACACCAAAGACGTAATTGCAAAATTGCTTTTCGAGATCTTGTCATTTCAACCGATATTGGTGATGAACTTTTCGGTAAATTTTAATCTTTTGTATG
This sequence comes from Brachyptera risi, assembly GCA_964007535.1. Lineage (NCBI taxonomy): Eukaryota > Metazoa > Arthropoda > Insecta > Plecoptera > Taeniopterygidae > Brachyptera > Brachyptera risi. The sequence goes on along the minus strand of OZ023327.1, from coordinate 62,630,238 downwards.
CACGCTTTATGGTGGGAAAGTTAGTCGGGAGTCCGGTAAAAATTATGTTGTGGAGAGCCAACGGCATTGATCTGAGACCCTTAGATCTACTCTTCAACGTCAGATTATGAGAGCAAATTGTTGAACGTGGATGTGGAATAAGGCAGGAGAAGATCACCCTTACATACCGCTGCCACATGGGAATGAATGGGAATTGGTTAATGTTGATGAGCTTATAATGAATTGAACCGAATGGAATGGACATCTTCTGCGGATTGTTGGCAACAGATTAGGAAGATATTGATAGAGAATTTGCAGGGGTAGAAGATGATTTACTCATTGATGACGTATTTGAAGACAAGGAGTAGATTTTCCGACTATAATTAGTCATTATTTTGTTTGTATCCTCTTTGAATGAAATCGATCAATGCTAATGAAATGTGTGGCAGTTGATGGTATTTGGTAACGATGTGGCTGGCTTGGCTGCAAAGTCTTGAAACAGTCGAGAGGTATTACTTCTTCTAAAATAACGTGTCTTATTAATTCATTCTTTGCCTCAATTGAGATGTAAATGATTTTATGCGAAATATTCGATAACAATAAACAAATCAAATACGTGTATTTCGTTGTCATGAATCTTTTTGTAGCAATAATAATCATAAGCAATTTTAATTATTGCCATTCGTATTATAGTATTGTTTTTCAGAATATTTTGAACGGAAACATTTTATTATATACAAGGATAGATCAAATGAAGTGACGTGTATGAAAACTGCTCGTTTTGAAAAGCAATTTTCTTCGAAATGAACACCATTTTTAATTGGATCCACCATTTTCAATATCAAAGAGTGATCGGGAGAGAATTGTGCAAATCTTTTCAAGGATTCACTTCCAGAACATCCGCAATGCGAGGAGGAGAGGGCATAATAGGCTTCATTTCCATGTTTTCTCTATTTTCATATGCATTTTTTTTTTTTCAAATGGTGACTATAATTTTTTTTCGGACTAGATGTATTCATCCAATGGATCTGTTTTGGGGAAGACCACTATGATTCATGATATAAAATATTCTCAAATGCTTCACGTTGGAACGAATAATTTTGCGAAATTGAAATTTGACAGAAGTTTGAACACCCCTAGAAGCCAAGAGTCATACAAATTCGACAATCCATCGAGTATAATTCGAGAGATTATTCGAAATTGATTAAGAAAACATATTTAAAACACGCGCCCTCCGAGGAGGTTCCTCGAGGGAAATTATTTTCTCTCAAATTCATAAGTTGTGACGTATTCTCCAAATGGTGGTCATTTTCGCATATTTTTCTGAATATCGTTCAAGATGAAAAATATAAGAAGGGTAATTTTTTTGCAATACAAGAAAAACTCACCAACTCTGTATATTTCATAGCACGTTAGGTTTTGAAAAATAAGAACTTTTATTGAAGTTTGGACGCCTCTGGAAGCCAAACCCTTCAACACATTTCAATCTAATAAGCATAAAATGAAAGATCATACCATATTCTTCCAAAATATAGTCAACAACTCCCGCTCCTATAAGAGTAGAGGCAAGATTGACTCCAAAACAATTCTTCGTCAAATTCATAGCCTATGACGTATTTTCAAAATGGCTTCAAATTTTTCACTTTTTCTCCCTGAATGATGAACGATTCAAATTTCTATAGATTCAGATTGTTTTGGGCTTGGAATAAACTACCTTCGTACTCTCGAAACCATGTTTTGTTTTGAAAAATCAAATATTGACCAAAGTTTGGACACCCCTAGAAGTCAAACCCTCTGTCTTTCAAGCATCCAACAAGCAGATATTGAAAGAGCGTAAAAAATATATCAGAAACCATTCTCAAACCTTCCTCCGCCGGGGGAAGGGGGGGGGGGTATATGTTGGCTCAATGTCTAATGGTCGGCCTTGTCTCTTTTAATAAAGAATCCGAGTCTGCATGTTCTACTAGATCTTCTATAAGAAACAATAGCAAATGCATGACATTTTAGATATTGCATATTCAACAATAACTGCCTTCTAAGTATAGGCTTCTTTTATACCTATATGTCCAACAACATCGGATCGACGTTGGCATATATCTATCCCATACCATTGTCCTGGGATGGCATTGAGCGACCGTGACGCCTAATATTACTGGTTATGTTCGAACACACGAACAGTAGACAACACTTGTGATTCCGGTACTTAATCTTGTCTCCTGTGATTCTTTGCTCCTTTCCATCTATCTGAGACGTACACACACACACACACACACACAGATATATATATATATATATATATATATATATATATATATATATATATATATATATATATATATATATATATATATATATATATATATATATATATATATATATATTATGTTTAACGACGCACTGTACTGATGAATAAAATCTATTCGTGTCGGTGAATAATATATGGGATGATGAGATGAATGGTCATTTTATTAGGTGTTTTTGGATATAGTGGGAGAGAGTCGGTCGTGGCCTGTTATTGAGGAACCATCTCACTATTTACAAGAACGGCAGAGGGAAACCACGAAAAAAAAGCCTGTCAGGATGGCCGACCATGGTGGGAATCGAACCCTGATCTCCTGAATGACGGTCCAGTGTGCTAGCCACTCGACAACTCGTCTCAAAGCTTTCATATATATTTTTTTTATATTGGGTTTTAACGACGCACTGTAATGATTACTGAGATCTATTGGCGTCGGATGAATGAATAATGAGATGATGGGATGATGAGATGAAGGTTTTTATTGGTAGTGGGAAGGATAGTGGGAAAGAAGTGGTCGTGGCCTATATTGTGGGAACCATCCCGGCATTAGCCTAGACTACAGAGGGAAACCACGAAAAACCCCTGTAAAGATGGACGGTGGCGGGGATCGAACCGGGTCCGATATGTCCCTTCACCTCCCGGATCACACGAAGCAAGTGAGCTAACCACTCAGCTACTGTGCCGGTTTCATATATTTATATATATATATATATATATATATATATATATATATATATATATATATATATATATATATATATATATATATATATATATATATATGTGTGTGTGTGTGTGCTTATGTGTGTGTGTGTGTGTATACTATAGAGACAACGAATAATGAAGGTCTATTGCCGAGAAATGTCTTCAACATATATAGATCATGTCGATAATAATGATATGTTGTACTTGTATAAAGCTAGCTGCTACCACAATGCTCCTATAAAGTGGAGTGTCTTGCTCTATAATCCTGTTATCGGAAACGTTGATTCTTTCAAATGTAAGCCCAAGGTAATGTCACTTGGATAACTCACCGTAAAATTCTACGTTCTTGTGTTGGATGATACCTTATATAGGGGAGACTGAGTGGAAGAAGTGTTTTGGCATTCAGAGAATGGATCCATTTCCTGTCAGGCTCTATGATACATAGGCCTAATACGAAGTATTTCCATCGGGAAGAAGTTTTTGATTAATTAATTGATTATTTTAATTTTCGATATAGCATAAAAATGAATTAAGCACCACTTAATTGTAATCCTAAACATGAATATTGACAATATTATGGTACGTAAAAGTTGTCTAGATACATTTATTTGATGTATGGTCGTTCTCTGTATATGTACTGAATGGTTCTAAGCCAATTAGTCGATATTTCGATGATTCGTTCGTTGTCTTATCAGGATCATTCCTTGAAAATGTCTCACATTGCAGAAAATTAATCAGTTTGAGTATCCTAATGTGTGGCCTATACATTGTGGCATTGATCAACGTTAAATTGAGTCGACTGAATTCTCAATTTGAGAAAGTTTATTCTAAATTTACTTGATTTAATGAATCTAATATTTTGAGATCACATGATGGCCCAGAAATGAAAAAAAAAATCCACTTTGATACGATGTTTGAAATTATAATTTATTCAAGCTCTATGTAAAACTATATGAAGCTCTCTGTAATTTGTGAGATGGTGACTTCCCATTTTTTTTTTTTTTGGCTCATCACATACGTGATGACCTCAGTAATTGCATTCCGTATTTCATTCTTATAAAACTATTATATTATTTCAAGGCAACAAAAATACAGCTTGTCTAATAAAATATAATTCGATAGTATCCAAATAAAACGCATGCATCACCGATGAATGTTTGAAGACTGCAGGCCATAGGCATCGCGCAGGCAGCCAGCGTGACTTGGAAACACGCTGTAAGGTCAGCGAAGATGGTTGGTTTTGATCTGAATACCTTGGCTGTGGCGGGAGCACGGAATACCATACAGGAAGAAGATGGTCTAATGGCCGCTAATGCCAGCGACGTATTCGCAACATGTTTACGATACACCGCTTTTATATGCCTTCTATATTGAATCGAAGCAAGATGTACCGTCTTGTAGACATTTATGTAGTATCTAGCCGCTTATATGTATAGTTTGCAATGTATGAAGCGAAAGTAAAAATTACTGCGAGTCTTGTAACACGTAACATGCTCAAATTGCAGTGAAGTGAAATTCAACATAGAATCGTTTTTTGTACGTCACTTTGGTATTTTGGGCAGGAAAACATGGTATGAAAAACTTGCGGGCAAATATTGTTGAACATTTACTTTGGTTTTACAAATTTATCATGGTTATTATACATGTATAACCATGTTGTCGAATAATTTCGTAAGTATCGTAATTTGGAGGTTTTTGTGAAGTCTTTATTTCGAGTTTCTTTAATCCAGCATGGTCCTTGTTAGTTACGTGATTTAATAGTCCACAAAGTTGAAACTAAATTTAGGGAGCTGTTCTCAATACAAACCAATTATTTTAAAAAATTGGCTTGAGATGTTGCCATATGCCTAGTTTTATAATTACAACCAATTTTTAATTCCATGACAACATGTCTGTTTTGAAAAGACTAGCTGTCAAATTGCCAGTTTACTTTTTGACACTGTTTGCTCAAATAAAAAAACATGTGACACAATTAATTTATTGTTTTGATTGTAAATATAATAAATTATTCTGCATTATAATAACAGGGTTATCTCTCAAAATGAGTTTGATTTTCTCATTGCTTTACTTATAACTATACTTGTTATCTGGGGCATATTATGACAAGCAATTTGCACACCCAGCATATTGGAGTGTGTACTAGGCGTACTAACTTTCAAGCCATGAACCGGCACGGCCAAATCTTTATAATGCAAGTGTTGAATTCGGCGCGCGATTGGCTACGTGAACGCAGGGACGTCGTTAGGGGGTCCAAAGTGCCCCCCTCCCAATCGACATTTGCGTCCCACCAATAATTTATCCTTCGTTAAAAAAATATATATGTTGACCTACGAATAAATACACAAGAAAATATTGGTGGTCTTATTAATAGGAATTATATCCATACCGGTAGTCTAAATATATTTTTGGTAAGTACCAAAGAATATATTTAGACCAGGAAATATATCAGTCTACACTCAACTCCTTCACATTTCCTATATGAAATGATAACGAATACAGAGTTGGTTTCTTCGAATGTAAATCTAAATTTCGGAGATGGCAGTTGTGACACGTTCCTTCGAATTCAATCGATCTCTAACACGATTATTGCAATGCGATACTCATCATAGAGAATTATCAATTCACACAAGACATGCTCTGTGTTCCACGGCCAACAATATTTAGTGATAATAAAGTACACGGGACTACACTAAAGCTGGATTTCCATGCACGCGATTCTCATATCGCGCGTCAAAATCGCGAGTAGCGGACATTTTGAAAGTCGCTTGGCGATTCGAGAGTATAGACATCTAGCGACAAAAGCTTGAACTACTATTGGCGGCAATTATTTTGTTCAGCTGTCAAAAAAAACTCATGGTCGAACTCATGGTAACCGAAGTTGACTATCGATAAGTCGTCGCCGGATGCAGTATCAGAAACTGTGTACTTCCGCCAATGTCGCGAGCTCATGCCGCTCGAATGTTGAGCAAATCTCTACTTTCGTGACGCGATTCGCGACTTGTCCCTGATTGGTCAGTGAAGGAAAATGTCTGCCGCCTCGCGACTTAGAGCCTCTATGACGCGCGATATGGTATCGCGCGATATGAGAATCGCGTGCATGGAAATCCAGCTTAACTTGCCCTCGCCCTTTTGATGCCCACAAAAATTTAAGGTTATTGCTTGCTGATATTTCCAAATTTTTATTCGAGCCCATACTAGGCATTGTTTTTTAACAAAATGAAGCTTATTCAACCTTCCATAACATTTACTATTTAAAGCTCAGTTCAGTATATGTTGTCGAATACGAGTGAGGTCAATTGTGGATTATAGGATCATTTTACAATATGTAACAGAAGCACAACAACCTTCAATATTGAGTTTTTTGGGGGGCAAATCGACCACCCTTCCCAGAACTCATCAGGACGAGCACAGGAACTGCATCCGGTCAAAATCAGTTGGTTCACCAGACAAAGAAAACGCTATATATATTACCGTTTGAATTTTGAGATATCTGCTTACTCGATAGAATTTACATTTGGATGTTTTTCAAATAACTTTTCTCAGTAACACGTTCATTTTAATTGTACACTTTTTCCCACAAATTGTTCTGTTTTTGGGGCTTGAAACGTATAAATATTACAATGACCATTGTATAACCGCCAGTGCTCGAAAACTACGTATAATGAAGAGAAACCCCCGTTAAATTAGGATGGAGGAAATACGTTTTTTAATATTCGTTCATTACATGAAAAAAAGCTATTATAAACATACAAATACACTATTTGCAATGCGTGTGTATGATTCCCAATTATTTTCACCGCCTTTCAGAAAAAAGACACAATGCGGATTTTCTTCTATGCCTATATGAAGTATGTAAAATCTTGACATACTCCCCACATGATGAAAAAAAAAAATTCTTGAATACGCAAGGACACTCCAAATTCCGTAATAAAATTTCCTGCGGGGCTGGAGCCCCTTCGCCCTCCTCCGTTCGTGTCAAGTTTTCTTTTCGATAACAATCATTGGACTCCAAAACTGCTCGTTACTCGTAAAATCACTTGAAAAGTGACCATATTTAAAGAAATTTGCTACTGGGAATTATGCTGAGAGAAATCGCGAAAATAACTTCGAAAATGTTCATAATGATTCAATTCTTGGACACCAAAACTGCTTGTAAATCTCCAAAAATCACTTGAAAAATGAATATATGTTACAAAATTCACTGCGGGGCTCTGCTGGGGGGCTGTCATCCCCCAGTCCTCCTTTTCGCGCTCGACTGGTGTCTAGCTGGGCGATCATTTCATGTATGTGATCTCTGCCCCCCTCCCCCCCTCCCCCCCTCCCCCCAATACACAAATCCTAACGACGTCCCTGCGTGAACAATTGATATAGTTTCGTTTGCCGTGAATTCTCTCTCACAACAGTAATTTCCAAAACATCAATTTGTATTTGTGGTATCGCTGAATAAATGAGCTGGATATGAAACGGCGTGTCAGAATCTTGCTCAACACGTACTGAGCACGGTCACACGAACGATTCAGTTCGTCTGGAACTGCTGCCCCCTTTTAACCAATGTAAATTTGCAATAACCAATATGAGCGGCCACATAAGTGTTTATATAATAGATTGATATAAAAATACTTTTGAGGCTGTAAGGTCAAGTTCGTTCTCAAGCAATGAGTGGTAGTATTAAAAGTTTCAAACGCTTAGGCTTGTTTTAAGCCTACATCATTAGCGAAGTTTATGTCGACAGACACTCTTCTACGAAACCCGCCCACCATGCCGGAGGTCTAATGGATGATGTTTGCTAGGTTGAAGAGTGGATATTATTGCTGTGCGCGAAAAAGGAATTGAATTGGACTGCAGGGGCTATAGAATGACTCGACGCATCACCAAATATGACAAATCGCCAACATTATTTTGAAATATTGTCAGATTAAGACCATTTCGTAGGAATTGCTTAGATCCCTAATAGTCTCAACACGTTTCTTCTAGATCTCTTCTTATCTTCTAGCCCTCACTGAGAGAAGACAGACACAACGCCATTAACGTACAAATAAGGGTAGAAAACCGCACCATCTAAGATATAGATGCCCATAATAAAGAAAGCCGCGGTACTTAATGAAGAAAAAAGGGAAAAATGAATTGGGGGACTGTGTATGGTCAAACTCAGTAGTTTATTATGACGCTTCTGCTATGTAAGAAATGAGGTAGTTTATTGATTGAGAATAGTTTTAGGTATGGAAAGTTTGTCGATCATTGAGCATCCAATAGAAATACGTCTCAGTCAATTGCTTGATACCTTAATTGATGCTGGATTGCTACAATACCTCAATTGATGTTTGATTGCTACAATACCTCATGCAATTACACTGAGAGTTAACATATGTATTTATAGTGTGATGTCCATATAGTTCAAAACCACGATTTAACTATTCCATTTTATCGCACCTGCGCGATATCAGGTACTTTATGGTTCGAGGTTGAAGATTATTGCATCCATTTTATTAGCTGTTTGACTTATCGAACTAGAAAAAAAGTTCTTCATATAAAGTGATGAGAGTTTCAGTGATTGTACAAAAAGTGAGTTAATGTAGCGACAATTTGCTGTGAACTTTTTTGGTGTGTATAGAGACACGATCTCTTACGTCGGAAGACAAGAATAATGAACATTCCAGTTACTGTAAACGGATCCCTAGTGTAAAAGGTACATTTTTTAGTAAATCCAGCTCCGTTGTTTGTAATAAAAGTCATTGCGTTCAGGGAATTCGTGTGTGTGTATATATATATATATACACACTGAAGTTGGATTTGAGTTGAGCTATCTACTATATCAACTTTTATATTTCGAAATCAAATCTGGATCCAAAGAGTGCAGGGCCATATGTATTTCTTTCGTGATACATGTATATATATATATATATATATATATATATATATATATATATATATATATATATATATATATATATATTTTTTTTGTTTGTTTTATTATTGTTCATTTATACACACACACGCATATATATATATATATATATATATATATATATATATATATATATATATATATATATATATATATGTGTAGGCCTATTTTTCTTGTAATCCCCATTATTTTCCAGTTTGACCAACAAACTCGGCTGTACTCATTACTTGATTGTTGATGACACAGAGTTTCTCCTCTCATCGAGATGAAAATCTGTTTGTGAAAATATTATGGTGATATAAATACTATTCCTTTGATCCATCATTCAGAGTTCTAGTAATAATGTATAATTCCATTTTAAATCCGTGTTTAAACGAAATGATCTATTTGTTTGTTTACCTTATATACTGCAGTAGTAGAATTTCACCTGTCGAATATTCGTGTTCACAAAATCTTATTACCGATCTGGCGTTCAACAGTTGTTCAAGGTGACTTGAACTATTGAACTATAATTCCGTTTCTGATAGAATTAGTAGAAATATAAAAAGCAACCATGACAACGAATGTGTATTAAACTAACGCTGCTTGGCTTGCTCCAGCGTGAATTAGAGTATACATATTTTTTGCGCAGAACTTCTCATTTTGTATTGTCCAGAGAAGTGGTTTCAGAAGTGCTTAGGGAAGCAATATGAGTTTCTCGCGTCTGGGCGCCCTCTTTCTTCCCACTTATTATTACAAGGGTTGCAGGACAACAGCCCCGGAGTGCGTACTCGATAGTATGCCCATAACGCTGGACGCCTGATTGCATTCGTCGGGCCTCAGTGCGCTCCGTGCACCCAACACTGTTGATCTGTAATAACTGATAATGATGATGAAATAATAAAGATAATGATCGTAATGCCAATAATCATAATCATAAACGCTGCCATACACGTATTATATCAACCCAGCAGGAATCTAAAAACTTTTGCCATGTTCCCGTCACCGCGAAATCGCTTCGCGCCGTGAATTTCTTGGCACTTTGCGGTGTTGCAACGCCATTTTTTAATGAGCTCTTTTATTACGGCATCTCTCGTGTATTGAATCACTATCAACTCAACCACCCGAGCGGTAGTTTGGGTAAATTTAGTGATTCGGTGTCTGGAATCTTCAATCCAAGTCGATAGCTCGTCGGATGTACAACTATACTTGCGCCGCTTTCGCATTGACGAAGGCGGAAAATGTTTTGTTCAACTTTCGTCGCTGTGTCGTACAGCGATTGATTAAATCTTCAAGAAGTCTGAAAAAACGTCAAGCAATTCGCGATTCGAATGCGATTTCTCTGTCATGCAAACAACGTTTACCCCAAGCACCACGTACCCACACTATACATACATCAACCAACACTTTCTACCATACCTTCACGGACGAATTACTTTCAAAATAATACTTCCATCATAAGGCCTGAATGTGCCCACACATAATTTCTTCAGTGAAAAAGGTACACGTTGGTAGTTACTCATTCAACAAGTAATTAGTATCCTCCATTTTTACACCACACGTCCCGTCCCTTTTTCAACTCGTCGTCCACATCTCTGGTCACTCTTCATTCAAGATAGGTTGGTGTTTGAGGTAAGATGTGGTGGCAGACGGTTCAATGTATCAGTAACTAGGATGGAGGAATAGGAAATGTAACTTATATGCTAGGGATATGCTTTGTTTCGGCGCTTTTGCACGGATGAATATTTGGCGTGTTACGGCAGTGATACAGTAGGAAGTGATGATGGTGTGATGACATTTGGAAGGAACTTTAGTTGTACAACGGGGCCCATAAATCTGGGCCAACAACTTTGTTTTTATCAGCTTGTCTATATATATATGAACTGACCCGACCATTCAGTGTCCATGTCATCTGTGAGGCCTACAGAGGAGGCACACGCTCGGGTAGTTCAATTGAATCAACACCGGGTTCGAAATCAGCTAATTGCTATTCAAACAGTCGTAACAGCGTCGTCAACCAATGGGATTCCGCGATAACACACACTAGCTTATATTGCCAGTCCGTAGTAGATCTACAAACACTGGTGCAAACAGGAATAATATTTTCTCATTTATAACATTGTTGTTTTTTCGTACCGATATGTACGTATGGGACTTCTATCCTAGCACCGTATATTATGTTTGATCTGTTCAACTGGAATAAAATAACACGTCGTCTCTCTAATTGATCGAATTGGCCAACTGAGTCTGTGTGATAACTCATGGCTAGACAAACTCGAGCAGTAGCTTGTTAGATATATCTTTTCGACTCGCTAGTGTTTTCACCCTTGTATTAGGACTAATCATGTCTAACAAGACGGTCTTTGACAAATTGCTCGAGCTCTATTATCAAGTGTATACAATCGCCTGGACTGTCATATTTGTTAATGATTCTATCAAAGAAAAATAAATCTCACTTCAAGTTTCACCCATTTAACAATCCGATGTCACTAACAAACCGTGTGCCTTATACTCACATATACGCCTTCATTTGATTGGGAACGATCATAATATGTACCAGTATACTGAGTATTGAGATTGACTTGGGTTTGGTTCCCTTGAAGGTAGACTCTTCTTCGTTTCTTGCTTAATTTTGAAAGCAGTCGTGAGTTTTCTTCATTATACAATCTAAATATAGACCACTTAATTTTGCTTTTGAATAAAATTTGGAGGTAACGCGACTGAAAATATACTTCCACAACTTTATCATGACTATGGACGATAGTGATTTATTTTAAGGACGAACTAATTTTCAAGACATATTTTTATGAATGTTGAATAATACTTTGCCATACAAATATAAAACTGAGATATATTAAGATTCGTATCGTTTCCACCGAGCGTTCCTTATCTCACACCCTCTTAGCACGTTTCATGCACTTTTGTTTTATTACGGTACTCTGCAATTTGCAATGTTCATGTTGAACGAATTGGTTCGCACAGCTTTTGGCATGAGAAGGAAATATGCCCCAGTACATAAATTATTAATATTGGTGGAATATTTCCACAAATCGCTTCAATTTGGTCAAATAACGAATGGATTTATTGTGAGCTTGTTTAATTTCAACAAAGAAGAACGTGATAAACACAATAAATCATTAATCTCAAGTCCAGAGCATTGTGTAATATCTTCTATCTATGAATTGAAATGCGTAATAACTGATGTTACCTAAACATATTGTGGTTCTAGTTCTACTACAGACCCTATAGAACTAGAATAAGTACACACTATTTCTCGTTTTGTAGAATCGTCTATAAATACGCTCGCAGCGTGGATCTTGAAACTTATAGAACCTGCCTTATTCGGACAAATCGCGCAATGCATAACAATGTTTTTGGACGTATTACAAATTGGCAACCTTTTATCTCAATGGAAAGAATTGCCTTCTTATTCAGGCCTAGCGAGAAATGAAAATGCGAGAACAGTTTTACTGACGTGCTCTGATTTTTTATTTGTGCTGCTGTTATCTCCTGTTTTTTTTTTCAAATTCATCCTCTACAAAATGCTATAAATCTAAGCGAAAATTGAATGGAATTCACTGTTCCCCATTATTTTTTATTCGAAAGCAGTATGGAAGGCAAGATTACGATATTGCTAAAACAAAATGCATACCATTAGGCTTTATCATGTGGCTGGTCAGTTATATTTAATGTAAACATGATATTAGTAGATAATAATGATGATGATTTTTTTCTCTACTGTTTCAATAAATACACATTTGTAAATTCGACATTCACTTGTCAATTTCCAAAAAGGCTCATCAGGGCTTAACTGTGGCGTTATAACTGATATAATTAAATAAAAACTGTCTTTCTTCGTACAAATAAATGAAAAAGTCGTTACTTCACGTATTTGGAAAATAAAATACAATAATTATAATATACATATTTTTTTTAGAAGATTTTTTTTTATTCCGTTTCGAGAATAATAATAATAATAATAATGATGGTAATTTTTTTTCAAGATATTTATTTGTCAATTTAAGATTATACATTAAAGGTCACAATAATCCACAAAGCCTGTAAGCAGGCTTATCTGTGGTTTGCATTATAATTACAACACATGAAAAACATAACTGATACGAAATGATCACAGATATAGTGATGGCGTATTATAATAATAATAATAATGATAATAATAATAATAATAATAATAATAATAATAAAGTTTTATTCAATATAACATAATAATACATATATACATATATACAATATAACATCGTTGTGCTTCTTACATTATGCTTTATGCTTGTTAAATCATTAATTCATTAAAGATCTTTTCCCGTTTTCGTTTCCCTACCCCACTGAAAATTCCTTCACTCTTCAATTCAGTCCTCTCCATTCGATATTTTGATTTTATTGAACTGAATTCCCTCTCCCCCGTTTTCACTTGTTCACAAACTTTTCCTTGGGTTGTCGTGGATCTTCTCTCTACACTTTCATCGCAAGTATCGACCGTTTCTCTAAGCACCTCTTTCTTTCCTCCGTTTCTCGTTCGCTCCTTTCTCCTTTTGCTTGTGCTCTTGCTTGTTGTTGAGACCGAAGGGTATGGGAAAACAAGAACAGGGCAGTCAGTCGTGGAATGATGTCTTTACCATTTGTGTGTAATATGGTAGACTAGATTTCGTAGCATAGACGATCATCTTCAGTAGGCAAAAATCTGATCAATTCTCACAACTCTCATCATAAGTTCAGATGCAAAGATGGTCATTCACGTGAATATAACAGCGCATGACAAGCCAACTTGGAATGAGAAATACAGATTGAAATGGTGCCTATAAGCATACTTCAATATTGTTTTGTTTTTTACTCTTCCCCACTTATTACTTTATATTTTATTCTTTCATAGAGGGGTGGCAAGATGCCTGAGGGGTAAACAGTAAACAACTTATAATATTTTGTTGATCTGTTTCCAACATTTTATTAAGAAATTCTACTTGAAGTTTTTCAAACTTCAAAACCATGCCCCTTGACGTTTGCCTCGAGCCAGGAGAGTGTTATCATGTGATGGAATGCCTTGAAGATAGGCAATACATTCAAAGATTGTACTGCGTGTTGCCTACCCATTAGACGACTTGATATAATTATCAGGAATCTAAATTCATGCCATTGCGGTCTAATTGAATCGGCCGAGTAAGGGAAATAACATAGAATTAGAGGGTGTATGCTGACGAGCGTATACCGGAATAAAGTATACTCGGCTTTGTGATATGGGCTTGGGGGTATTTATGAATAGATGGTTGTTAAATATTGTTAGGGCTCAGGTAAAGTTTGACAGCCAAGTCCATGTCACATATCCTAGTATACTCTATTCCAGTATATTCTCTTCAGGCGACCCTTAGAAGCACATTGATTAGTATGATAACTTTCTCATCTTGATTATCTTTCAACACCTATTGCTTATGAGAAATAGAAGAGGCCCTAGAAATGTTATTATTGTGCAATATGATAGATTGATAGGCATAATATAGTTATGGATAACTAATATGAAAATAGTGATATGCAGAATATAAATAATAGGTATAATTCCCACATGAAAAATGATGGTAATTGGTTTCGTGAATACAAAAATTGAATCACATTGCTAGTTCTAAGGTGCTGAATAATTTTGGGTACCGGTACTCGAAACTGCATGGAAAACTTGTCCGTTTCATTTGGTCCAGTGTTTAACATCGAAATACATCAATAGGCCTACATGTACATTATACAATACATTATAACATCAAAATACTTGTAACATTTATGAAACTAATGAAACTTTATTTTAATAGAATTACTCTATATCAATTACTTCAACCAATGTTACTGGAATATATTGAGACTAAAATGTAACATGTTGGTTAAATTATATCAGACTTCCTGGAATGTTTTCATCCATGTAGAATATGTACCTTAAGGCCCAATCGCCAGGAAATGTAATACCTCCATAAGCAAGAAGTGATATATTAAAAAAGTATGATAACAGATTTTTGATCTGATGTACTAGTCGTACTACAAGATTATCTCAAGAGTCCTATACTGTGATGACTGTATGCATCATGTTGATGAAATTGTCCATCATTTTTATTGAGATTACTCAAAACTATCATTAAATCCTACTGATATCCAGCTCAACATTGTTTTAAGTGGTAAGGCTAATTTCATTCGAGCCACAATGTTAAATAACGTCGTAATACATATCCCGTATGCTGGAGATTCAATTTTTATATTCGAATTCATCAGCGGTACATATTTGAATTTTATATTGAACGAATAGTTATTTAGACTTTCTTATTTATAATGAGTTTTGCATTAGTTGTTGACCATTAATGCCTGCTCCATTTTTATTGATTGCAATGAAAATGAGTCCTAACGGATCTGATGATATTTGAAAGTAACTGCGGTCTTGTCATCTCGCTTCACAGGTTGAAACCGATACCGGCAAACAGTACTCCAGGATAGAACTTTTCATAGAGAGGTGAAGCGCATTTGCTTTCGAGGCTTACTTTTTCAATGAAAACGAATAAAAACGTATGAGCTTGAGAATAGGGCCCCTGCTTGCACTTCTTGCTTATGACCTCCAGTAGCAAACAATGAACATAATAATAGCTTGACTGAAAGGATAGCACGCTTGCTCTTGGACTTGGATATTACCAACAGGGACATGGTTTCATTCTTTTCTAATGAAATAGTAAACATTTATTCTTACAATAATATTGATAAATAATAATAGTAATTTTTTATTTTTTTCAATTTTTTAAATATGTTCAATATTACCACATAACATTATTGAGAAAAAAAGATGAAAAAATATTATTCACTCTAAAGGTTGTACAGCATGATTATAATTATTGTCTCCCATATACTCTGATACTCTTCATAGCTCATCTTGCTTTAATCAAGATGATACTACAAATAATAATATTTTTGTACTGCAGAATAATTTGCTTTCAACAGTTATTAATTCAATGTCATATTTCTTCACTTCCAGGTGCAATTAACAATACGAACTCTTCCCGAGCTGCCTGCTGGAGCCAAGTACAAGTGTGTGTTCGGTACAGCGGACCCGATTGATGCTGCTGTCACTGCGTTCGGTCTCTCTTGTCCAACTCCCTCGGTCACCGGCCGACCTCCGATTCCGGAAGCTAGCGACCATGTCCTTGTTCCATTGTCGGTACGATCGTCGGAAACGAACAAAGACTTTGTCAGTCGCAATTTTGCGTACTACGATTGTGCTAAACACACCACGTGTGTGGATTGCGTGCAGTCGCAGTGGGCGTGCAATTGGTGTGTCTACGAGAATAAGTGTACGCACAATACGTCCGCTTGCCAGCGTACCGTCATCAGTGGAGAAAACGTAAGCATGCTTCACTATTCATGTTGCAACAAATATGATGATCTGAGATCAGGTTTCTGTACAGTAGAATTCTATCACAATATTTCAACACAGTACTCGAAGGAACCTATTTTTGGGAGAAGTCAAATGGAAGCTCTGTAAGTTGGGATTCATGTTCTATATTTGACAATACCAACATATTTTTGAATCACGTCAAAGGTTTTACGTTTTATAGAAAAAGCTTCAACTCCTCTGCTACAACTCTTGTACTGGTAGCTCAGTGGTAACACACTTGCTCCATGTGACCAGGTGGTTACGATAGATCAAGCTCATTTTGATTCCTGCCACCGTTCATTTTTACAGAGGTTTTTTGTAGTTTACCTCTATAGCCTACGTAAATACAGAGATAGTTCCTACAGCATAGGCCACCACGGCTTCCTTCCCCTCCTTCTCATCAACTCATCATATGCTTAATCATTCATGGGATATTAATAGATGGTGGTTATCATTATAGTACATCTTTGAACCTAGTGTAAATGAATAAATTTTGTGTACCATAAAATTTCTAGCTAAATGGTTCTATAGTAGGTATTAATCACATTTATACATTACATTACATATATTGACAGCAATATGTGTTTTAATGAATATTATACAGAGAGTAGATCCCTACTGATGATATGCTCAATTGCTCATATTCCTCCATTTTTTCCCAATTGAGTCTGTATTTTAAATTTCAATTGATTTGTTCATCCTCGTAATTGGTTTGACCATTATCTAATATTTATTGTTTTAATTAGTAACAATTTTATGTAACCAAAATACATTCATTTGATCACAAAACAACTACACAATTACCTACTGTGTATCTGATTTGAAGAAAATGATCGGTTGCAATTTTAACAACTTCTTACATCAAACATTTAATATTTTCAATCCTAGCAAGTGCAATTAAAAAAGTGGGTACTATATACGAAAATAATGTAGGCTTAAACCTTAACAGTTGGCATCAAAAAGGAATGCACATACCACTAGTGGATGGCAGTGCACTACTAGCCAGTGGTAGTCTGTATAGATGACAACAAGAGTTATATTTTATTCATTAAGTGATTTAATTTAAATTAGCTTTGTCCAGGTCCCCTTGTCCCCTCTGGGCCTGAACTTTTAAATGTGAGATTGTGTGATTATTGATCTGTGCCTAGTGGACAGTCTGTCCAATTAGAGGGTGAGGGTGAATATTGAAGGAGACTGTCCAGATGTTAGGGAGAGGGAGGGGGCTAGTATATTGTAAGCATTAATTGAGGTACAAGTCAATCTAGGGTTGTGATAGAAAGTAAACACCATCAATGAATAGAAGAAACATTGGTAGACTTACATGAGAAGTTCATCTCATTTGTTTTCATGTTATTATCAATATGTTTAGTTTGTTTGGAATTGTATAACTCACATAGAGGAAGTGAATTTTCTTCTTTGTATATTATATTGTATTCATTTCTTTCTATAGATTTGTACATTATATAAATATGGGAAACGTCAAGCTTAAGACTACAGTTAAAAATAGCATCAAGTAGGTATATATAAGAAAGAGTGTTAGCCTATATGGGGAAAATAGGAAAAAGAGTCAAATGTGTATTCTGTCATCTATACCCGACTTTGTAATTTAAGCTGGTCCCTGCTTAAATCGCACATACAGCTTCTTGTGTGCTATAGTTGCTTAATATTCACTCATGGATAGAAATGTAAATAATAATTAAGATTAAAAAATAAAGAACAAACAAGGGAAAATTATGGTCACAGACAGCACAGTCCTGGTGTTCAAGTTCATTAGTTTTAAATAATCAAAATGGGGTGGTAAGATTGCCCTTTTGGTGCCCCGTCCAAACGATCCTTTCTGTCATCCATAGCCTTAATTGGGGAACAATGATTTTGTATCAAGTTTCGATGTTATTAAAAAAAGAAGAAGAAGTAATTGATAAGAAAAAATGAAAAGATGAATAATGAGACTTTGTGGATAGTGTCCATGTTGAAATATTTGAATATGTACCCTACTAAATGTTTGTTTATCAACTAATAGGAGAAATTGATATTTATTTTCAGAACCCAGCCCACTTGATGGCTCATGGTGCAAATTATTGTCCTCAATTTCGTCACCGTTCTGAAGACATCTTACTGCCCAATAGTGTGCCAAAAGAAATTGTGCTTGAAGTAGCAAATCTACCACACCCTCAGGTTGGCCACAGTGGTTTTCTGTGTATCGTTAACATCGAAGGTGCGAAGATGATGGTTCTTGCCAGGGTCGAATCAAACAAATTCATTGTTTGCGATAAAACCACGGTAATTTGAAGTTTTCATTGTACTGTATTAAAATTGATATTAATTTTGTTGTATGTAGGTTCACACATTCCATGCCACTGCCTTACAGAGTAGTCACTATTTTTGATGTTCTAAATATGTGTTCAACTGTAGCATGAATGAGTGAGTAACTGTAGTAACTGATCTGTAGATCTTATTGCATACTTAGTTACATACATTACATTACATTCATAGTTGAAACTATTGGTAAATTTGATTGATTTCTTCCTCTTGTTTCTTCTATTATCAAGAAAAATGATACATGGGCCTATGCAAATAAAAGTGACATTTAGAATACATACATATTTAGTCACATCCATTATGCCTTCTCTATTTTTTTTTTATATCTGTGCCTTCTAACATTCATTTCCTGTTATCAGAAAGTACCACCCTAAATTACGGTAATTACCTTTAGCAATACCTGAATGTCCAACCTGTCTGAGAGCTTGTGCTGTAAGCTAGGTCGAGTGCCTGTTACTCTACTGTTGTTATTTCTATATTCTAAATCAAATTGTCAAAACAGTGTTTTGCCCATAACCATTGAAGCAACCAATATTCCGTCGTCTATATCCGTAACACTTATCCCAGGCGACAGCAATCTACTGCATTAATAAAATACTGACATTGTAATCATAGACATTTTTTCTTCCTTCTAGTATTCTTATGAAGCCAACACCGGGGAATACCAAGCCAGTGTAACGATTGTCTGGAATAAAAACCACCATGTTGACACAACCACCGTCGTCCTCTACAAATGCGATATTCTCGGATCACATCGGGAACATGCAGACTGCTCGTTATGCGTCACTCGTAACAACAAGTATCAGTGTACCTGGTGCGGTAATAAATGTAGCTTCAGTGAGAGTTGTATCCATTCGGCTATCAACGAGTGTCCAAAACCTCGCATAGACATGGTAATATTTTATTTCATTCACGGCATATATTTTGCGTTGCTTTATGAATGTGATGAATGATGATCGGCCTACATTTGAAAAAAGATACGATTTTTTTATCAAGTTCTCAAAAACGGTTCACTTGATTCATACAAAAAATTGAAAAAAAGCTGATTCCTCATTATTGCATTGACTTGCTTGTGCATAAATTTCAATTTTGTGAGTAAATATTTTGTCTAGTCATACTCCTTATTCAGTACACCTATGATTCTTGTGGGATTTTCAAATTTGATTAATAAAAAATTGAAAACTTGAATTTTCTGTAAAACCATTCAGTTATATTTATTTTACGCAAGGTCAAAGTGTGGAATAACTTGTATGCAAATTTCAATGTAAAAGTGGTTCTTCAAGTGTTATGAATAAATGAAAACAAAAAAATGAGAACAAAATATATGGTAAAAGTTGATGAAGAATCAAATGGGGACAATAATACATTCAAACAAATATCATGATTTTATAAACTCTGTCCCACATTACTAATATTGTATCATCGAAATTAACAAAATACCGGTACCGTACTGTATTTTACTTCGTATTTTAACTTTCATCTATTTAATAATGTTTTGTAACCTTGCTAGATCAGCTGCTATTTTTCAGTCTACAATATATTATTCTGTTATTTCAGATTAAACCGTTGAGTGGTCCAATCGAAGGAGGAACATTGGTTACAATCGAAGGTAGCAACTTGGGGTTGAAAGAAGAAGATGTGAAAGGAAAAATCCATATTGGACAGACACCATGCGAGTTGATTCACTATGAGGTATCGGTGAGAATTATCTGTCGAACTGGATCGTCAGATGGAGAGAACGTAGCGTCTGTTGTTGTCGGAAACGAAGCGGGATACACAGAATCGTCTGTTCATTTTAGTTACAAGGTACTTGGCTGATTATAAAAATTGGTTCATCACTAATTGCAATCAAATCCGTGATACTTTACCATTCAAGGACATACTGTTGAATTTGTTTCCTAGTCATAGAAACTTACACTTCAGTTGTTGCATTTTAATTCAACCCTCTTTTTCCCAAAAATATTTTCATAATTATTATTAGTCATCGTAATAACAAATAGTAAAATATCGTTTTTAATGGTTCATTTTCCTTGTGTATTTAGAGGTAGAGAATTTTCTCATCCATTTTCAAATTCTTCATTTGATCCTGATCTTGTATTTGATTTTTGAGGATTCACAACTTGCATTCCACAAATTGTAAATCAATGTGAAAATTGATGAATCTTGCACTTTTACTAGAATTGTTCTCATACATGTGTACAAATTGTTTTTAAGGACATACAGCTGGAAGGTGTATTTCCCCCAATGGGCCCCGAGAGTGGCGGTACCCAGCTAGCCATCACTGGGCAATACCTAAACATAGGCAGCACCATCTCTGCGTTCCTTGACGAACTACCGTGCCGCGTTAACTCGACTCAAGCTTCGAGTAGCCGTATCACTTGCATCACCTCACGTTCACCCGGCCCACACCGAGTTAGAAGACTGACGTTATCGATTGACGGAGCTAATCGTACTCTTGATCTTAACCCGTTCAATTATACAAATGATCCGACAATCATGGAGATTAAGCCACTGAGAAGTTTTGCGTCAGGTGGAAGGATGATAACTGTGCACGGAACCAACTTGGACACTATATTGAAACCGGAAATGGTGGTGTATATCGATGATGAACCAACTCCTATCAACAAAACGGTAAGTAATTCAACCAGGGATTGGAAGTGAAACGATTTTTGATTCCGATTTCACCCTCACTTCTGTTTTCAATTTATAAAAATTCCGATTTCGCTTTGTTGGCAAATCTTTAGATCGATACTTCTTCCAATTTCCAAAATCAATCAATTTGATTTTGATTCTACTTCCAGGAGCATTGAATTTGATTTCTATTATAATTTTTTCCTGCAATAATTTTGATTTTTTGTATAATTACTCTTGAAATTTGAATTATGTTCTGATCACCCCTTGAAACAAGACATCATCATGTTTACTTTACATCCTGAAAAATGAGCTACAACTGATGTTCATTTAGAAGTAATAGAAACAATGTCTCTACAGTAAACCCTCATTAACCCAAAATGGAAGGGATCTAAAAAAATGATTTTGAATTATAAAAGTTCGAATAGCCAAAAAAACTCTTTGTTACACCAAAATAATAGCTTATTTCTTATTGCGTGCGAGGAAGCTATGCGACCGGCTGATACATAGGAACCATTGCTAGGGCCTCAATCACCGTCGCCCATGTTTACTCCGCTAGCTCCTCCGCTCGCTAGACCCGCTTCTATTGGCCGTCCCGAGTCGATGGTGTGACGAATGAATGTTCCAAGCCCAGCATAGTGTTTGCTCTCAAATGAGCAGTTTTGAGCTTTCATGATGATGTCAATTAGTCGACTCTTACTTCACGCTTGGCGTACAACCATGTGCAGAAGTTCAAATAACTTACTGAATAATCTATTATGAATATATTTTCTTTTCAATTGATAAAATGATATCAATTTCGATTATACTCGAGATAATCTCGGAATAATCATTTCGATTACAGTTTTCATAAATTTGGAATGAAAATTTCAGTTTCGCTTACACAAAAATATCGATTAATTTCGATTTTGGTTCCGATTTCGGTGTCACTTCCGAGCCCTGAATGTAATCAATTAGTGTGGAAAACATCATGAAAATGGTTACTTACTAGTGACTGTAGTTGCTAATTGAGTAGTCCCCAAATACAGAGTAACTGATCAGACAGATGTGACTGGCTTGCCTTTCATCGACTATAAAGCTATAGTAAAGTTATTAAAAGGAAACTTATAATCAACAATTCATGAAAAATCTTCAGAACCATCATCTACCTTCCTTTTTTGCATGAAGTGTACCCTAGTCATAAGTCTAATATGTGCTATTTTTACAATTACCAGGTGTGTACTGTACTCAATACTGCCCAAATGGAATGTCCAGCACCAGCAGTGAATCTCAAATTCCTTGAAACTACGCAAATCAGACGCCGACGGTCTGCTCAAAAGTTCACCGAATCCCGTCTCGCTTTACGAATTGCTTTCAACATGGACAGCGTAGAGTCTGTAAAAGATCTCGAAAAACATTTTCAAAGTCTTCGATCAGAGTTACTATACGTTGATGATCCGAAATTCTTCGAGTTTCCTAATCAAATCAAATTATACAAGGGAGACACATTGGTTATTGAGGTAATTACCTGATTTTGTTGATATCGCCATTCTATTTGTTGAATGTATTACTCACATACTTGCTAATTTACATAATCACTTGATTTAAAAAAAAAAAAATAGGTCTATACAAGAAAACTATTGATTCGTAGTCACCCCAAATTATAAAGAATTGGTACATTGGTATGACCGTTAATGAGCTTACGGGACCTTACTCTCTGTACCCAGAGAGTTTATATTAGCTAACAAAAGTCTACCTACAACATGCCAGACTAACCTCAAGTTCAGATTTTCATTTATATCCTGCAATCCATGAAGTGATTACCTGGATAATTGGTCACAACCTATTACTAGGGAAGAAAGATGTCTGGCACTGAGTGTTTAACTAGATGATCCAGTTTATAACATTTCATTTTATCTCCAATAAGTTATTTTAATTACAATTACTTTTGAGATCGTCAAGACCACCTTAATGGACCACTATATTTAGTGGACCTAATAGAGCAAGACCATCCCAACCGTATCCTGAATTACCAGAGTCTGACCTTGATTGAAAAAACAATTTGGCGTATTTTAAAACCAATTTCTTAGCATGAGAAAAAAAACATTTTTTTGTCTTGTCAGGGTGAAAACTTGAATCTGGCCAGCGATGAATCTGATGTGAACGTAACAATTGGCACTCGACCTTGTAACGTTACTTCTCTTGCCATGACTCAACTTGTCTGCACTCCTCCCGAAGTTCAGCCATCTGGCACCGACGAAGTTGGAGTAAGAATGGACACGGGATTACCACTCGTCGTCGTAAGAGTTGGTCGCAGTCTTCGTTTCCCCATTGGATGCCTTCGCTACGAAGTTGTCAAACCTTATGCATTTCCACCCGAGGCAATAGCTGGTATTGCAGTCGGTACTTTCCTCCTCGTCATTCTGTTCGTTTTGGTACTTGTGGTTTATCGACGAAAGTCGACACAAGCGGAACGAGAGTATAAACGAATACAGATACAAATGGATACTTTGGAGAGTAACGTCCGTTCAGAATGCAAGCAAGGTAACAAGCACACCAATCTAGCTTCATAACTCATCAGCGTAATTGTTTTTTTCACAGTGACATCAAAAATTACTTTTTTTATCTTCACCTTTGCTCTAATCAAATTATAAAATCAAAACACTAGACAAACTGTGTGAGAATGCCTATTTTTTGACACATAATGTGGGTCTACGTACTTTTCAAATTCAATTGGGAAAATGTCTAAAATGTAACCTTAGTGGGCAATATTTTGTTGTTGGAGATTGTTTGAAAATGATAATTTCAAACTTGTATTTGAATCAGGGTAATTTGAACTTGGGAGGTTTTCTCTCTTTCATCGATTAACTGGGATATGGATTCCTTTCTTCAACCTCAATGCTGTCTTAATATTAGAATGATGAGTAAATATGTTCCACCAAACTTTTCAAATTCGTAGAAGCACGAATAGATTCCACAGCACTTTTTCGAATTCTGTACCCATTCTAATTATAAACTACCAAGTATCGGTTTATTTGCATAAATCTATTATTAGTAACATGGGCTTGATTTTATCTTATAATTTCATATTTTCACATTTATTTTGTATGTAGTAGCTTGCTACAATCACTGAACATTGCTACGTAGTTTCGTATATTTATATCTTTCATTTATACTTAGGGCAACATTTTGTTTGGTTTCTTTCAGCCTTCGCTCAGATGTGCACCTTGGATCCTCGACATAAGGGTGGCTCGATCATCGTGCATGGTACTGCGCATAATATTGTAGCTTCTGCACATAGCATTCTATATCTAGACTACTATATCATTATCGAATTGGAATTTACTAACTAAATTGACCCTGTTTTTTACAGCCTGAGCAGCATGTCATACATACTAACCTTGTACAGCTTTTTTTAATTGTTTGTTTTAGGAGAATTGTCTGAGAATGTATCAGTGACACTGGTGCATGTGAACCTCTCAATTTATACTTACTCGATCGTACTATATACTGTATTATGTGTAGGCTATTTTGATGGGTTATTATGTTCACAAATTTGGAATAATTTGTTCTATCAACGAGAGTGTTGCTAATCAAGAATATGTTTTTCAAGAGTGTTTTCTGAACATGTAAGAATAGGCCTACGTACGAAACTATTTGAAAATATATGTTTTTGTCATCCTCTGTATTTATTACATTCTCAAATTATAAATAGGCCTACTACACTGTTTCAAGTAATTTCAAACTGAAACACAAATCAAATCATTGCATAAGGACACCTTGAAATGATCATAACTTTTCTCACTACCTAACAAAAAATTGATATTTACGGTTTTCAGTTAACAACCCGTTTGCTTTCTGAATTTCTCATTGAAAGGCCATGAAGAGAATGAAGAGAAAGTAAACAATCTAAGGGTCTTATATTCACTTCTGTGTCTACATTTAAATTCCAGCATATCTTAGTTGATTAAGTAAATAAGCTGGTTTACAGCAAATACAGGATATCAAATACTTGATGCTGGATCACATAGAATTGAAAATATTGCGTGAATAGCTTCAAGGAAATGTAGAATGAACTCTTCAACCTGCATTTTGTGTCATGATGATAGTATAGAAGTGAATAGCAGTATGACAATATTCAACTTGATTTAATCAAGCCAAATTTTGCATGTTTTCATTCACTTTCACGAACATATCTACACTTGGGTTAAACACAGGGTGGAATGCGGAATCAGTTTACGGAGAATTATTCTACTCAAAAAGTTAGAGCCCACCATGTCAATATTGTACGTTGTATATGACTATAATCATTTCACCTTTCATGTAATTTCAAGATTGATTTAATCATTGTCATGATAAGAGTGTTTTCTCATCTACAGCATTTGCCGAACTTCAAACCGACATGACTGATTTGACAGCCGATCTCGAATCGTCTGGCATTCCTACACTCGACCACAAGAACTACATTATGAAGGTGTTCTTTCCTGGTGTAAGTGATCACCCTATTCTAAATGATCCTAAGGTAAGAAAGGGCTGTATTTCGAACAACAAAAGTAATTAATTTCAAAATTTTAGTTTTGTTTCGTACTGATAGCTGAAACTTGAATACTTTGCCCAAATTAAGTTCACCTAAAACCAAGTATAGCCGAGTATAAAACTCGAACATATGAACACAATAGATTGAGAAATGGAAAGAGAAAATTCAAATATTATCCTACCAAACAAAGTTGAAAAGATAATGTTCAACAAATCATACAACATTATCATTTTCAAAAATACCTCTCGTTTTATTAGTTTCTTATCGTTTGTTACAGGTTCGTATCAATGGCCCAAGAACAAATTATGATGCAGCTATGCTCCAGTTCGAACAGCTCATCAACAACAAATGTTTTATACTCACATTTATAGAAACATTGGAAGCTCAAAAGTCCTTCAATATACGTGACAAGTGAGTAATCAAGTGACAATATTTTATTCTTTAAGATTAATGGATCACATACTATTTGTGATCATGTCTTTCCTTGCAGTTATAGTCTGCTCGATGGCGTCATATGTTTATGCATGTTTTTTTATACTACAGCACAAACCTCATAGGCCTATATCCAACATTTTAATATGAATGCAAAAGTCAGAAGCTAAACTAATTTATCGTTACAAAAGATCGCAATGGGTGTCTCAATTAGATTATGTATAGTAACTACTGTTGCAATATAAGTAACTGAAATGACATTGAATACAGCAAGATGTATACTTGACTCCAAGAGTGAACTGATACCGACTAGTAATCCTGATTTCCCTCCCTCCTCCCCCCCCCCAATAAAAGTATTATTATTGCTGTGTAGTAAGTAACCTGTATCACTTTCACTCCATATTGCATCACCTATCTTGCTTCTTCATTCCACAATATTGTCATCTTTCTTTCAGAGTAAACGTTGCATCACTACTAATGGTTGTTCTGATGGGAAAGATGGAATACGCTACCGACGTCCTTCGTAGTTTATTACTACGACTCATCGACAAATCAGTCGGCACCAAACATCCGCAACTGATGTTACGACGCACTGAGTCAGTGGTTGAGAAAATGTTGACCAATTGGATGGCACTTTGTATGTACAACTATTTGAAAGATTACGCTGGGTCATCACTTTTCCTTCTCTTCAAAGCCATCAAACATCAGATCGAGAAAGGTCCAGTCGATGCAGTAACTCACGATGCTCGTTATTCACTCTCGGAGGAGCGATTACTACGAGAACAGATTGATCACGGGATGGTTGTAAGTAGTCTTAGTGAAAGCTAATGTTATACATTTACTTTCTGTTATTACAATAGATTGTTGTGAGGTGCTGGCTGCTTACGTTCTTGCTCTGTGACATGCTAAACTAACAAGAGATAAAAAGAGATGAATTAATGTTGTAACACAGGTTTAGCATCATTACTTAACTACGATAATTTTTTTGAATAGATGATTTTAGCTGCCATTGCATGTTAGTTCAATTTCTATGTTTGTTATTTGCTTTGTCTAGTGCTTTTCATTCTTTAATTTTTGTTTTCTTTTATACGTGGTACACGGAAATTGAGCCAAAGAGAGTATTCAGAGCAGATAGTTGACAAGGTGCATTTGGGGCAAAGCTCCATATTACAATGCTTTTATGTTTTTCGAATAATGTTCGTTGTCACTCATTGTTTCCTCTTTTTTCTCCTAGACAATCCATCTTGTGCAAGAGGATCCACATTATGAAAAAATTCCTTACCAAACATATCAAGTATGTGCAAAATACAATTTTAATTATATAATTTTTCCAATCCTAAGTTATTCTTTTGCTAGTAAAATTATTGGTGTTGGGGCATTGCTTGCGAGAATGTTTGCCTTTTCTGAGCAAAACAACTCTGTGGGCCTCTGCCAGCTTCTATTCTAGTCCTTGCATTAACTATAGTTTTTCAATGAAATTTCAATCTAGTAAGTATAAATTGAACGAGCTGAAATATAGGAGTCAGTATGTTGTATTCAAAATGGCATTAAACTGTTATGTCCATTATGACTCAAGCTACCAGTCGATATTCGATATATTGATATAGTTCCATATTCATGTATTGATATGATGATTCAAGTGTTTTCAGTAGTGTTGCTGTTCCATGTTAATTTAAGGATCGATAATCATTGACTTATTATCAAGTAGAAAAACTTGGATTTTTCAGATAAGATTCGATAATCAACTTGAAATGATTGATAATCGAATACATCAATGTTCAATAGTCCCACCTGAGTTTAGTTTATCAAAACATATGGCTAGTGAAATAAATATTATACTAAAAAACTTGAGAACACCAGTAATGAGTTGCTAATGATGAGGTTGTAAAATTCATTGGACATTTCGATACAAAGAAGCAACTTGTGTTCATGTCCTGCTATTTTCCTTATTCATTTTTCTCCCTCCCAAAGGAGCCTGCCTCTGTCAGGCATGCTGTCATTGACAAGAAGTTCACCTTAAACACTAGTCCTGCTTGAGCTGTTGGGTAGTGGAAGGGGAGTAGAATGCTATATGCCATATGCACTAGTCAAGTGGTCAGAATTGATTTATAAATATCTATGAGAAACTGAAAATGCAATTCCATAACATTTATTATGTATTTATGAAATGAAGTGGGTATGGACACGAAATTTCGTGTCTCGAAAATCTTCATTTTCATGGTTCCTATGTAGAGAAAAACTAGATTCTCGGACATTCGTGGAAAGTTGAGGTTAGTTTGGTTAGGTAAGGTTGATCAAGTCAATCAGATTGGATGAGTTGAGTTAAATTTAGTTTTCCTTAGGTTATTGTCTCACACTTGCGCATGGGCACTAGTGTAAAATTGCAAGGGAATACAAAGGTATAAACTATAACTTCCAAGTTCACTGTTCAACTCGAATGTCTTGATATATTAACACTTTCAACCGACTCTGAAGCAGATTGTTACTTATCAACTCCACACACACAACACGTACAGTGACAAGTACGTATTTTCATTGGAAGAAGCGTTGACCAATCAAGCATGAGCATTCTCCTGCCATACCCTTTCACTGGACACATTTACGAGGCATTTCAAATATTTGTGGCAATTGGAAATAACGCGATTATTTAGATATTGTACATCGATACCAAAATCACAAACAATTATCAAATTCATTTTAAAAAAATCAAACTATATCGATATATCAAATATCAACTGACAACCCTACTTGTTATATGAATTGAGTGAAAGGGAAAGAGAGAACAGCAGCTTACCGAGATTTATGAGTAGAGAAAGGCCTACTCATAGTGGAAAGCCCGTTGATAGAACACAGAGATGAAGGTTACACGAGGTTTCGACGTTTCGGCTATTGCCTTGGTCACAGTAGAGTAGAGAGTGATGAACTCTCTCGTTCTCTCTTTCCCTTTCACCCAATTCATATATTCAGCCTCAGGCTTTTTTCCTATATACACCAAACCCTACTTGTTAGTATCGTTGTATCGATAACTACTATGCACCTACTACTTACAAGTTACAACTACTATACAATAATGGAAAAGTATGCAATCATTTTTTGTACACAATTGGTCAACACTCTCACTGATACAAATTTTAGAAATTCTTACTTCAGTTACTTTCTAGGGGCCAACTTCTTT
Organism: Brachyptera risi; assembly: GCA_964007535.1. Classification (NCBI taxonomy): domain Eukaryota; kingdom Metazoa; phylum Arthropoda; class Insecta; order Plecoptera; family Taeniopterygidae; genus Brachyptera; species Brachyptera risi. Next base: position 62,600,890 of record OZ023327.1, on the reverse strand, counting down.
TACTCTCTTCTTACTTTTCTACATTGGTTCTACTATTTATTTATATTGGCTTCAATGGCGCACTGTACTGATGACTACGATCTATTGGCGTCAGTGAATGATATATGAGATGGTGGGATCTTGAGATGAAAGGTTATTTTATTGAGTGAATTCCTGGATAGTGGAAAGGAGTCGGTCGTGGCCTGTTATTAAGGACCTGTTGTTTAGGACAGAGGGAACCCACGAAAAAACCCCGTCAGGATGGTCGACCATGGCAGGAATCGAACCCCGGTCTCCTGAATGACGGTTCAGTGTATTAACCACTCTTGGCCACTCATCTCAGTTTGATTTACTATGAATTAAAATAAAGTGGGACCAGAAAACATCGATATATCTGATTATCGAAAGTTTATTATTCAAATTTATTATCAAATCTCATATACAAAAATCTACATTCTTTTCTTCGATATGCGATTTGAAGTCAATAATGATCGATCATAAAAAAAAACATATCAACAAGATACCCCAATTATTACTGGTAATACTATTGCTATCATTCATTATTCGTAATATATTATGAATAACTATACATGGATGTACGGAATATTAATGTAAATTAACGTAACCATCGTGTGCTTGTTGGACTATAATTTTTAGTTGATGGACAAACTAGACTAATGAGCTCAAGCACATTTAGCTATTGTGACAACTTCTAACTGTAGTAATTAATGCATATAACTGATTATTGATTATTCTCTTGCAGACACTCCATGTAGTTCAAGATGATCTTGACGAGAAGATTCAGTGCAAGGTTTTAGATTGTGACACCATTAGTCAGGTGAAATCTAAAATCTTGGATGCATTATACAAGAACACACCATTCTCCATGAGGCCATCCATCCATGAAGTGGACTTGGGTAAATAACAATTTTGGATCAAAATGTATACCTATGTGAAGAATGAGACCACTAGACTACAACTACACTTGCAAACATCACAAAAAAAAACGTGCTGATTAGTATAATCGGATTTGAATCAGAAATAAGAAAATAAGAACCGACTATTTATTTACCTGCAGTCTGAAATTGGTTATTCAAGGGAACATGATGCTCACACCAAATTAATTTAGATTTCTTGATTTCCTGCGCAGAAGAATCTCGCCATGATGCGCCAACAGCTCTATTAAACCCAAACGTTTTCAAAGATTGAAAAATTTGAAGATTCAATTGTTTTTCAATTCTAGAATGGCGGCACGGCAGAGGTGGCCATCTGACGTTACAAGATGAGGATTTAACTACAAAGTCAATAAGTGGATGGAAGAAACTAAACACATTAGCCCATTACGGGGTGAAAGAATCTGCCGTCATGTCGCTAATACCAAGGCAGAATGAGAGCTACAATGCTAACTGCAAGCAGCCATGCCAAAACTGTAAGTACCAGTGTTAATGTATATTTAATGAAGATTGTGTCGAGCCGATTTATTGTATTGTATTGTATTGTATTCAGTCTTCATTGTTACAATAATGTATAATATAATAATATATGGCAGGTTATAACATAATAGTAAATATACAATTAATGTTGCAATTAAGCAGGGTTCACACTTGGAAAGGTGATCTCCCACCCAAACTCATTTTTGAAACTAGTGAAAATAATAATATAGGATAAAATAATAATATTGAGATCAAATAATGGCAACAATAGTTGTAATTGAAAATGATGGAAATGTGAAAAGATATTAGTAATAATATTTAGAGTTTATTGGTGCCCACAAATCCATGTCAATCAAAAACTCTATTCAAAGAAAACCTCTATCCATCGTTTTTCAAGGGACCAGAAAAATAAAACCATCCATACAGGAAAACGATCCATCCAGGAATATTCAACATTGATTATATGGGAGTAGGGTGGGACAAAATGAATGAAGCAAGCAGGAAAACAATGGATGCGTAGAGGTTTCACTGTATTGATATATGAATTTTCTGTTAATTATGTGGTTTCTCTATATAGTCCAATATATATTTCCATCAATGGATTTCAATATATTTCAATGGATTTCCATCTGACAGGAATGTTCACTGGTGCTTAGGTATGCATGATTATTTGCTCTCCAGACTGTACAACACGAAGTAATTAACCACTGAACTTGCTCTGTACTTCATTCTGACGTGGTGCTCTAGAGGCTTGAAGAAGAGAATAATAGGCCTACAAATTTGAAATGTGTAAAAGTTGCTAAAATATATCATTTCAGTTCGGTGTTGAAGTCGAGTTGCATTTAAGCTGAGCCAGTTAACATGACATTGATATTAATGTTCATGACTTGTTGAACGAAATGAAAATACATTCCTAACAGAGACTAATGAAAACAATGTTGTGACTGTCATAGGTACCGGTACGTACTTCACCAACTCCTTGTCGCCGATCATAGCTACGAACGGCGACGTGGAATCGGGCTCCAACCTCCGCATGTTCCATCTTGTTCGACCAATCGACGAGCATCATTACCAAAACAATAAAACGGGCGAGCGCACTCATAAAGCGATACCGGAAATATTTCTCACTAGACTCTTATCGACAAAAGGCACCATCCAGAAATTTGTCGATGATTTCTTCAATACTATTCTGACTGCAAACGATGCATTACCGCCAGCTGTAAAATGGCTATTTGATTTATTGGATGATGCTGCAAGGAGACACAGCATTCTAGACCCAGAGGTGGTGCATGCCTGGAAATCCAACAGGTGGGTGAATGCAATGTAGTTGATAAAACCTTGTTAGTGTGACCTTGAAGGGGGGTGGGGCTCCTAATGGTATCACAATGGTTGTAGTATTTGAATTAATGTTAATAATATTTCACACTTTATTTATGTTATCAGTCGGAGATGATGTTCATTAATAAACTAACTCCCATAAACCTTCCTCACCCAATTTAAACAGTAAAAAAAGGGGGCTAGATTAGATGTTGGTAAATTCTCTTTCTTGAATAGGACAAGTAGAGACTGGAATGGGCTTAGTAGAAGTGTTTTTGAAGGGGATGCAATTAGGTTAAAGTTATTCAGTCAGAGGGTTAGGCAGGAGGTGGAATAGGGGTAGTTAGGGAACTTGCCACCGTGCATTTATGTGCAATTGCAAGAGTTTTAAATTTTAAAAAAGGCAAATTACTGTTGATGACTATTGAATTGCTAGTTGCTGAATTACTGTTGACGACTAAAGCCAAGATATGTCTGGGTCCGTTGAATTCCAAAGTGAAGAAAATTTCTCTGGGTGATTTGAAGTGTTTGAAGTGTTGAGCTATAGCATGTTCTTCCCAGCATCAGCTAGGGGCATGACTGAGTGACTCGAATAATAGCTCCTCTTAGCCGTAGTATCATTAGTACGGTCATAGCTAAGTTGTCTAATTATACCTTTGAGCACGCAATACAGCTTGAAATAAAAAACATGGTTCTAAAAGATATGTATTGTAATTCCTATATCACACAAATCCGTACAGTAAAACAAAAATCCTATTAGGCCCCTACAGTGAAACCTCATTTAGTCATTAGTAGTCGATGTGTAGTCAATGGCAATCTGAAAGTCATTGTGAAAAAATGTATTTATGAAACCATGCAACATAGGCAGCATATGGGTGGGGTCAAATAATGGAACCTATAGATGTAATAAATGTATAAACGAGAAACTTATGAATGAGGCTCTACTGTATCCTTGGCATCTTGAAAATCTTCAAAACTGCATTTAAAAAAAAACCTCCACCCTGAAATGATACTATCAAGGTTCAACTGTATACTTTTTGTCTGAGTATGCTTGAAGAGTGGATCCAGTTGACCTTGGGGAGTTAGCCTGCTATAGGTCTATAGTCTCTTTAAAAATATTCGTAAATAATAATTATTTTATCAAGATCAGAGTGGATAATTTTTATACTGGTGCATTTTGTCCTACCATTTTATAGTGGTTGTAGGGTGGATTGCAGAGAGGGAGTTTAAACCCCGGCCTACCTAAGACGCCGTCTAAGTAAGAAATTACGTTGTGGCTGCAATGCAATTTCTTACTTAGACGAAGTCTAAGGTAGGCCGAGGTTTAAACTCTGTCTCTGCAATCCACCCTCAGACTTTTACTGTGACTTGGCTGGGCTTCCTCAATAGGATATATCGTGATGATTGCTGTAATGAGGGACATACTTTAGAGGTTTTGCTATCATATAGGCATACTGTATAAGTAAGTTGATTTAAGCCTGTGCATATTCAGTTTCAGTATAAATCTTTTGCATATCGGTAGCAAATATTCTCGAAGTTAATTACTTGTATCAACCCTTACAATCAACCGTTGATACCTCTGGTCGGCAAGAAATCACTGTGAATATTTTACACTTGATATGGAAGTATAACAATCTTTGAATCTATTTCAAATTTCAATTCTCGATTGTCATTGGCTGCTTCTAATGAATACTTTTCATTGGTGTCTATACCTAATTTAGAACTTTCAAAATGGAAGTGTGAGGTGCTATATTATAAGCAGATTGAGCAAGGAATAATGCAGGAATGAAAAATATTCATATAAATAGAGGCACATGCAAATACAGTCTGATTGAGTCACTTGCTAGGTTCGCTTGAATACATAGTGAAATTAACTTCCTTTATTTGGTGTTCAAGCCAACGGAGAGACCTAGAGTCCCTAGATTGTATTAGTGACAATTTGATTCATCTTCTTATCAATTATGCTCATTCTCTATTTCAGTCTTCCCTTGAGGTTTTGGGTGAATTTTATCAAAAATCCAGATTTTATATTTGACATCAACAAAACTACGACTGTCGACTCATGCCTCTCGGTCATCGCTCAGACTTTTATGGACTCGTGTTCAACAATGGAACATCGTCTAGGCAAAGATTCGCCGTCGAATAAACTCCTATTTGCCAAGGACATCCCACACTACCGAGAAATGGTGTCACACTTTTACTGTGATGTCCAAATGCTGCCACAAATCACCGACCAGGAGATGAGTACCGCAATGCAACAGCTATCTGTCTCACAACTGGGAGAATTTGACACCGTGTCTGCCCTCAAAGAACTGTACATCTATGTCACCAAATATAGCGAACAAGTAAGTTGAATGAATATACTAATCTGTTATAATAACTTATTGTATGTGTCATCCCTCCTATATAACCATCATTGGAAGCACATGGTGCTATATAATTCATATAATAAAAGCTACCAAACTCTTGTTCTAAAGATGATGATAAAGCAAGAATAGAGAAGCTCATAAATGAGTGTAACAAACTTCAAAGACTCTTCAGTCTTCATTGTAATTGGAACTTTGCTAGTAGACCAAGTTTATTTGGTTCAATCAGTCCTCCTTTGCTCTGTCTTAGTTTGATATTTTCAAGAATGGCTTGATGCCAGTAGCAAACGTGGAAGAGCGGCAGTATAGACCGAGCCTCGCTCTTTTTGACTGTATTTTACATGTATGAATAAAGACTTGTCTATCCATCTTCTAACACATTGATAGTGGCTACTGTCATCAAGAGCTGCATTTTCACTCGTCAGTGGTTGCTGTTTGTCGAACTAGAAATTAACCAGTTTTACGGTATTAATTGTTAGTATATAGTTTGTGAGTCACAGCACCTTATATTCCACAGATACACTCTAAATAAATCAGGTTTACTTCAATACAAGTAGAGGATATAAATTTGTGATAACTTGGAAAAGGTATTCTCCAGAATGTTTGTGAGAAAATGTTTGTGGGAAGTTTGGGTCAGGCTGGTTAGGTTAGGTCGATTCGGTAAGTTGAATCAGATTAATTTAGGTTAATTCAGCTTTTACAAGTTAGTGACTGGCGAATGCGCATGCGCACTAGTGCCAGAACTTCTACAAATATCGTGGGTATAATAGGTAAGATGAACATCCAACCCCTTTACCAAGGACTATCCCGTTTTTTCGTAATCTGTCGCATACAGTATTATTATTTGAACTTGGAACGGAATGCCAAATGTCCCTATCTTTTTACTGATTGTATTTTGGGAGCAATATATATTCAAATGTTTGACAAAGATTATTCTATTATTTATTATGAATAATTGGCCTTTTACTTTGAAGGTTTCATCAAATCATAAATGATATCAAGTCATTCAATATTTTGTCCCACAAAATACTTCGTATGGATATAGGACGTAATACACTGATAATTTTTGATGCAATGTGCTTAAAAGACGTGCCTCACAAATGCATGCTGAATATGCTTGATGAAGAACAATAAAAAGGCTTGAAAAATGTCACCTGGTGGCTGGGATTCTACCCCATACCCCTTATGCACGGGGGCCCAGGGCTGTGCTGTAGATGTTGGACTACTACTTTTTGATTCACATTTACAAATATAATCAAACCCCACCCTCAACCTTCAAATCAAAGCCTGTGTCAACAAATATCAATGATGAATTCAATTTGGAGTCAAGAGAAGTGCTGTAAAACTTGCCTTCTGCAGAGTGAGCCTTGCAAGTGGTCTTTATGCAGTTACTTTCCTTTTCTCCCCTTATTTAATTATGTCCTGTACTTTTGTATCTCAAATGTGGTCACCTTAGCCATATCATCACACTCTGAATTATAATTCCTATTGATGTTTTATAGATACTGGATGCCTTAGAGCTTGATCCGTACTGCAAGAAAATGCATCTAGCCCACAAACTGGAGAATGTGGCATGCACGTTAGAGGGAGAAGAGACGTCGGCGTGCTGACGTCGCGAGTCACCTGATCTTTTATTGGCCAATCTCTACTGAGTCAAGCAAGCAAGCGAAGGAGCAACCCACAAGACTGTGATAATAAGATAATATATGCACATGCAACTGTATAAACAAGCTGTGATTTATTGTGCTGAAGTGTTGAAAAAAAAGAGACGACTTAAGGTTGGCTGTGTTGTTGTTGGGATCAGGTGACCAAGTGTGAGTGTATGTATGTGTGTGTAAATATATATGTATATATATATATATATATATATATATATATGTGTGTGTGTGTGTGTGAGAGCAAGAGAGAGAGAGAGATAGAGTGAGTTACCCATATTAGCAGGTGGCTTTTATATAAAATTATAAATACATGAAGAGATGAGCAGTTGGAACTGCAAATGCAGGCAAAAGGCGGCTTTCAAACACAACGCTAGTTTCCTAACATTGAGTGCCTCGAAAATGATACTAAGAGAAAATGTGTCAAAAAGTGTCCCATTATGGATCTAGATTTATGGGAGGATTTACAGAGCTATTATTTTAAATCCACATTTTTATATTATACAATTCCTTATAAAATGTTGCTACAAAATTTTAACTTTGTAATCAAAGGAATCTACAGCCAATATTACCAATACCTGCAGGTATGCAGGTGTAATGTATAAAAATATTATTGAGCTAGTTCAATATAATTACGTGCGGTATGTCAACTGTGAAACACCTATGTAGTAAATGGAAGGGTTTGACATTTTTCACAAATCATATAAAGTCACTGTTTTGTTGAATATTTTGTTTCAATTTGTATCACCTTTTCATTCCTTATATCTAAGACTCCCTCCATCCCAATGCACTTATATGCATGTGATACATGAAGTGTATATATATATATATATATATATATATATATATATATATATATATATATATATATATATATATATATATATATATATATATATATATATATATATATATATATATATATATATAGATAGATAGATAGATAGATAGATAGATAGATAGATAGATAGATAGATAGATAGATAGATAGATAGATAGATAGATAGATAGATAGATAGATAGATAGATAGATAGATAGATAGATAGATAGATAGATAGATAGATAGATAGATAGATAGAT
>OZ023327.1:62530287-62592859 GCA_964007535.1 Brachyptera risi | reverse complement strand
TATATATATATATATTTATATATATATATATATATATATATATATATATATATATATATATATATATATATATATAAATATATATATATAAATATATATATATATATATATAAATATATATATATGTATATATATATATATATATATATATATATATATATATATATATATATATATATATATATATATATATATATATATATATATAATATATATATATATATATATATATATATATATATATATATATATATATATATATATATACATATATATATATATATATATATATATATATATATAGATATATGGATATATATAGATACATATAAATACATATATATATATACATATTATATATATATATATATATATATATATATATATATATATATATATATATATATATATATATATATATATACAGACCCTTGTAGAACAACACCCTAGCTTCTGATTGGCTGAATCCAAATACAGACAATTAGCTGGTTTCTGATTAGATCAGTCACAACTACAGTTCACTACCATTATTCACTGGTAAGAATATAAATTCCTGATGATTTCATTGAAAGAAGGTTCTCTATGAGCATTGAAAACACATTTCTCTTCAAACGTCATATTTGTATAGCTGCAGTGTCTTCATGGTGTTCTGGTTTCTCAGGATGCGGCTTACAACGAAAAATGCAATGGCGTATTTCTCAAGTAGCTTATCAAGTAGATATATGACTTTGGTAAAAGGGAAAAAAACACAGCAGCTTACCGAGGTTAATAAGTAGAATTAGGCCTACTCATAATGGAGAGCCCATTTGTAGAACACAGAGATGATTATGTACAAACACATGAGATTACGACGTTTTGACTATTGACTTGGTCACAGTAAAGTAGATAGTGATGATGAAGACTGTTTGTTCAGGTAGGTGGGTGTGGAGTAGAAGGGGGCAGGAAGGGGGGACTGGTATGTGTTAGAAGGTGTAGAGTAAAAGAAAACAAGAAGATGGAACAGGGGGAAGGGGGGTTCATAGAGTGGGTGGATGTAGTGGGAGGAAGGGAAGAAGCTGATGCAGTGTAAATTCAACTCTAGTTAGAATGTTTGCATGGAGGGTGGGAGATTTTGTGGTTGTGATGAATGGCTGGCAGTGGATAGGATGAAGTAGCTTGCAAATGGTCTAGAGGTATAGGGAGGTGAACCATTCAAGTAGATGAGTAATTGAAGTAGTTCATTAAATTCTTGACGTTACAGTAAAATCATTTAATAACTTACTATTGGGCCCACTATTCAGATTATTCATAATTTTTTGGTTGGTTGATGATCTACTTCTTTCGTGGATAAGTAGAACTTGAAACGTTGCTTACATAGAAAATTTAATAAATTTCAGGTAAATGGGAATATTTCAATGAATCGTTGGTAAGCCTACACTCGAAACAATTTGCCATTAGTATATTTTGTCGTAGCAGCTCACTTTTTGCTCATTGACATACATTTGCACCTATTCAATTATAATATTTTCATTGTCCATTATGACATACAATTGCCATCTACTATCTACAGAATAAAATTCATATTCAACTTTCATTATCAAATGTGATAACAATAGCCTAGTTACTGCATATAACGACAATATTAAGAACTGTTCGTAATTAGGTAAAAGTATAGAGACTTGTAAATATAGCTCCTATTTTTTCATTTCATAGCATTTAGAATTTGAAAAGTAGCTTTTTGGTGCATCTATTATTTTGAAACATCGTGTTTTATAGCGCAAATACATTCTGTATCATAACAACAGTACGGTACCGGTGAAACCACTAGATAACGTACAATAGGCTGAGGCATATAAGAGAAATACCCCAATTGATTACGTGTTTAGAAAAATACTAGATAGTCTCCACAACCGGGTTAAACCTACGCCTCATCTGCTGCCTGCATAGATCTGCAACTGTACTTTCATCCAAATTCCCCAATTAACTTGACCAGTTTACACCTAAGATGAAACATTTTTGAGAAAAATAGCATCTATAACGCTTCTATTCCAAATATAGCGTCTATATCGCCAATACATTGAAACGTAGCGGATTCAGATGTTTGTAGCGCTTCATCGTGTTCTCAAAAACATGATAGAACATCAAATGTCTTGAAACATGAAGAAATATCATAAAAACACGTAAAAAGCACTTTTAGATTTCATCACTTTTATAGCAATTGCTATTTTTACATGTCTCTAGGTATAAGAGAGCTATGAAGTAGGCCCAAGACCTTCAAATAATTGAAAATTAATTGATATTTATTTCTCACCACCACCATGCAATTGACCACTAGTGATGGGCGTGGCTTATCGGTAGGCCACCTAGATCTATACTTCATGTGGGCATTTAGAGATACTCTGATAGGCAATGCCAATTTACCCTCATAACAAACAGCCCATTTGATTGGATGTTTTGTTTTGTTACGTTTGTGGGCGGGTCAATCACTAGTCGTCAATTAGAGCTGGCCTTGCATGCCATTAAATTTCTATTAGGCCTAATACTTGATACGTGACTGGATTTCAAGATATGCCTGTATGGTAACTTATATTGCTATGTTTCTTACGTTACAGTGTTTACCATCATTCAAATGTATTCGTCCAGCAAGCTGTCGCTGAAGAACACGCTAGCGGTCCACGCATTGGACCTTTCCGATTACAAATCGGCTTCATGACTTCTGATTGGCTCGATTCCGATTGCAGATCACCTTTATTATTCACTGGTAAGAATTGGAATTAAAATTTCCTGATAGCTCTCAATGTGACGCACACAGAAAATTTAGTAGGTCTCAACTGGAGGTCAGAGAACAATCGTGATTTTGGATTAAAATTGCTCACCGTAAAAATCATGTTGTAGTTCTCGCACAATGTAATATTTTGCACTTTTGAATAGAATTGCCAACTACAGTAAACCCTCACTAATTCGAAATTTAATGAAACCAAAATAGCCGATTTTATTTATGAAAGTTTGAATTGTGGGAATATTCAACATTGCGCTTATGGATGGATCAAAACTTCGTAGGGACCAGACCAATACTTCGAATACAGCGAAATTGGTTTCAATCAGCGAGGGTTTAGTGTTTCAGCACTCGCAGTTGTTAGTTGGGCTGGGATTGCTCTGGTACACCGAAAAAAAACGAGCACCGAAAATGTTATTTCTCAGTGTGACTATACTAAGAGGCAAGACCCGAGTAGAAGGACGATTCAGGGTGGACTCACTATATTGATTTAAAAGAGTGGGGTACTATTCCCCTCCTGCCAAAATAATATACTATCATTTATGAAAAAATCGTTCTTTTCGGTGTTCGAGATTTTCGGTTTTCGTTATTTTCGGTGCTTGTCTTTTTCAGTGTTCGCTTTTTTCGGTGTTCGTTATTTTCGGTGCTCGTTTTTTTCGGTGTTCGTTTTTTTCGGTGTTCGTTATTTTCGGTGCTCGTTTTTTTCGGTGTTCGTTTTTTTCGGTGTTCGTTTTTGTCGATGTGTTTGTCTTTTTCGGTGCTCGTTTTTTTCGGTGTTCACTTTTTTCGGTGTTTGGTTTTTTCGTTGTTCGTTATTTTCGGTGTTCGTTTTTTTCTGTGTTCGTTATTTTCGGTGATCGTTTTTTTCGGTGTTTGTTTTTTTCGGTGTTCGTCTTTTTCGGTGTTCGTTATTTTCGGTGTTCGTTTTTTTCGGTGTTCACTGTTTTCTGTGTTCGAGATTGCTTTGAGAGCACAAACGAAGCACAAACGGTTGACGGAAAAAAATGACTCATGCTTTTTAGCCTACGGTACATCGAAAATTTCGAACAGCAAAAATCTCGAACACCGAAAAAAACGAACACCAAAAATAACGAACCCCGAGAAATCATACACCGAAAGAAAACAAACACTGAAAAAAACGAACACCGAAAATTTCGAACACCGAAAATAACGAACACAAAAAAAAGCGAACTCCGTAAAAAACGAACACCGAAAAAAACGATTTTTTCACAAATGATGGTATATTATTTTGGCAGTAGGGGAATAGTCCTCCACTCTTTCAAAACAATATCGTAACTCTACCCTGAATCGTCCTTCTACTCGGGTCTTGCCTCTTAGTACAGTCACACTGAGAAATAACATTTTTGGTGTTCGTTTTTTTCAGTGATAGAGATTTTCGATGTTCGTTTTTTTCGGTGTTCGATTTTTTCGGTGTTTTTTTTTTCGGTGTACCAGAGCAATCCCGAATAAACAGTTGAAATGTGGAAAATTTTCAAAAACTTCAAAAGTTTTACTGAATATGGAAAACATAATTACGGATATTTTCAGTGACTTTCGCATCATTCGGATGGGTAATAACGAATTTCATTCAAATTTTATTTAATACCAATTTTCATCAGATTTATATAGGCCTATGCACCCCGATTTCTATTATATATTGAAGAAAATATTTACCGACACATTGAGCTCAGATGCTGACGCAGTATTTTCGTGTGATCTGAGAGGTAAGGGGCATACTAGGCCTTAGTTCGATATCCACCACCATCTGTCTTGAAAGCATCTTTTCATGCTTTGCCTTTGTCGTCTAGGCTAATGCCAGGATGGTTCCTACAATATAGGCCATGACCGTTTCCTTCCCACTAACTTTCCATCATATAAGAAACCTTCATCTCATTAATCATTCATCTGATGCCAATAGAATATAGGTATCATTACAGTGCGTCGTTGAACCCAAAATAAATAAGTGGAAGAAAATATTTTCAAATGTCGACATTTTCGATTATAACGTTAAATTTTAATTGCAAGTGTAGGCCTACAGATACATCAGGATGCAATTCAGCCGCGGAAAAATATGTTTCTGGCAAATGTTTTATTGAAACATCACAGCTTCACATTTATATTGAAAAAACTCAATATAAATAAACCTCCATGTCATCTTCTCATTAGTCACTCCTCCAGAGCCAATAGATGCTGTCATTAAACTCGACACGAATATAAATGAGCCTTCGTCATCTCATCAATCCCTTCTCCGTTGCTAATAGATCTCGGTCATTCAACTACTTGAATTACTTTTTGACTGCTTACAAATCAGTGGATTTTATAAACATTAATACAACCCTATTTCCTATTGTTGCAGGTTGTCCCAGCTGTTTGACACGTGAGCGCACTCGTTCCAGGGTGCAGTACAAGCCACGCCATACCGCTGACTTCAGGGTCATGTTGGGGTCAGTTCGTCCATCACAGCAATCAACGCTGTGACTTCAGGCAGTCAAGCAAGCAGCTGGTCAAGTCAGCCTGCTGTATTTTGATTGGTTTATGAATGGATTGAGAATAGAGTAATAATGATGTGTAAACAAATATATTGTGATTGCACGATTTATTGATATAACTTGTACAGAATAATGGATAAATTGATAAGTTACAATACCTTGATGTGTTCTCGCTTGTGATGATGATCCTGTGGCTTCCACTATCCCCATGCAGCGCGCAAGAGAATGAGGGAAATGTAAAGAAGGTGGGGGTGAATAACCTGGAAACCTTGCGTGCAAGAACGGCTCATATAGCTTCCGAAAAAGCTACGCAAGTCTCTCTTGCACGGTCGAATACAAGGTCTTCACCACAAACCTCTCCAGCAAATCTTGAATGGTGGTCAGACGCATGACAATGCACCCTTGAATGCAAGACAGGCTCATGCGACTATCTCACACGCATGAGTAGAGGGTCTCGCCCAAGAGCCATCCAGGCTGTTCCCCTCATCCCCACAAGCCCTTTAGCCACGGCCCAGGTAAGAACAGGCACCAATGCTCACAGTTATCAGGTTTTTTTAAGCTCAGGGCAGCAAGATCCCTACTCGGAGCAGTAGTTTATTATCGTGACATTACCTGGTCACTGTCAGTTGTTGAACTCCAGGCCGAAAAAACGCACCATTCTGAGCTTTGATCAACTTGGCTTGAGACAACAGTGCTGATCAGACAACGCTAGGCTGGCCTACCCGGCTCGGGGATCATTTTATAACAGGCTGAGTCACACTTGGTTGCGCGCTGCACGGAGGACAGTTTACCCACATGCCGGTGGACCTTACCCAGCCAACTCCTACATACTACCACAATGCGCGACGCTCCGAGGAATGAATCTTCAAGGTAAGCTGTAGCCTGCAAGCAACAAAGAGGTCACATTGAAGTAAATAACTAAGACATCATTTTCAATTTTTATTGGTCTAGAAGAAGCTACTCAATGTTTTCATCAAATATGAGAAAAATTCAAATTTTGAAACTTTAAATTTTGGAAATTTAAAATGTAATGTTATGTTTTGCTCTAGAATCTTCAAATTCAACTCAATATAGAAACTGAGACCTGATTTGTGTTTCAATCCAATCATTCTATACAAACATAGAGACAGAATCAAGAAATTCAACAAAAACTATCAAGTCACCAAAAAACAAAAAAATGCCAAAATGGTAAGGGCACATTAGTTTTCGACCTTCCGCAATTAATTTCTATGAACTGGTGATGCCTACGATGTTCTAGTATTTTCTTATGAGTGTAACTGGATGTTTAAATCATTAGAAAGTTCCGTTAGAATTGTCTAAGCCGTTGCAAAGAAAAATGTTACTGATTTACCAAAAAAATGTAATTTCCAGCCGACTTTCCGAACAGACTTTTGAAATAATGATAATTATTCACTCATTATTGGATATTCACACAGAGAAATTACTTCTGAAGAAGATTTCTTTTTATTTTCGACCAAAACTTGTTTTAAAAAATCAAATTTGAAAAAAGTGAGAAAAAATAACAATCATGATTTTTGAATTAGTAATACCTAATTCAGACTTATTATTCACTCATTTTGTTTAAAACTTTTTTTTTTTTTTTAGACATTAAAAAATAAATCCTTTATATATATATATATATATATATATATATATATATATATATATATATATATATATATATATATATATATATATATATATATATATATTGGAATACAGAGATGGAACTGAAAAGTTCGAATTCATAAGGTATTCAGGAACATTTTCAGAGTTCAATTCAAACAAGGGGTTGTCTTTATGGGGTAAATAACTTTTCAGTCTATTTGTTCTAATAGTTGGCTATTCCTCAATATCCGTAGAACGATGCTAACCTTCAAATAGTTCGGGCGCGAGTCTGTTTCTCGGATGCTGGGCGCTAGTTTGATTTCGGTGTTGTAATAACTAATTTATTTGTTCATCTTAACAATGTAGCTCGTTGCTAAGCTCGTTACCAAGTCTCTAAATGCGCGCGCCTGCTGCACCATCTAGCATGCTCATATGTATTTTTTATGAATCCTGCCACTTATTCACCTACCTTCAACCAGGAATCACAGTTCAAAAACTGCTCATTCAACAATCAGACTGACCAGATAGGATAGCAACTACAGCCAAGAAGAAGAAGAAGAAACCTATAAAAATAGGCTAAACATACTCAAGGGGTTAACAACTCCTGGAATTAGGTGTACACTTGACATGAAATCCTTTGAAATCTAAAATCAGGTGTACACCAAATTTACTAGTTGTTTACCCCTCGAATATATCCTCACACCATGGAGTTGTATTGTAACAATACAAATCTTGTAACAATACAACTCCATGCTCACACGCTCGAATTTGTATCTGTGTCAAGACCGATCTAAACCTCGCCGAATGCCTCCACCAACACTTCAACGGACTCCTACAACACTAGTGCTCCGATAAAATCCAACACTCACTAATACTCTCCAATGAATAGCAAATAAACTATAAAGTGTAGATTGCAGAAATTAACGCATCCCCGTGCTCACCGCCATCTTGATAGGTATTAGGTAGTAGGTACCCGTTGGCTGAATGGGTTGGTCGAGTGCTGTCGTAGGTAAATATTTAGAGGAAATAAAAGTAAGCAGGACTACACAGAAAATCATCTGATATGTCGAACAGGTATCTTCAGATGTGTAAACTGCCTCGAAATGTACGGAACACGAAGGTAAGATACATAATATGGTGTGTTGGCCAGGACCGGCGATAACGGCGTGCTGGGGTAGGCCTAGGCCTAGGTGTTAGGCTTAGAAACCTTCTGAAGCCTAATCGCACAGCCTAGTGCTAGGTCCAGTAAATTACAATACTAATGTTGGGGCCCAGATCTGTGTAAAAGGACCAACATGTCATGACATCATTCACATGTGGAATGAGAAAGTCAAGAGTAGGCCTACATTATTTATCTGTTGCCTAGGCCTATAAGGTGTCCTGTATGGTATGTTGGGTTGCCTGAATCCCTACCCCTTGGAAACTCGTCACAAGTCGTCACTCAGAAAGTCGGTTCTTATATATAATTAAATGTATTAATTGCATCTCTACCCCTCGTAATGTCTGTTCCATGGAAACTCGTCCCCCGCTATTTAAATATACGAAAACAATTACTGAAACTGGGTTCTGTGGAAAGTCTTCCCTGCCCAAGGTCGTCACCAATAATATTACATCTCTCGTTACCGCAAGTGTTTCGACTGGAATCTAAATACACGTGTTCATATATATAGTCGCTTCACAAAATTATTGAAACATATTTCAGTCGTAAAACTCGCGGCAACGAGAGATGTAATATTATTGGTGACGACCTTGGATGGGGAAGACTTTCCACAGAACCCAGTTTCAGTAATTGTTTTTGTATATTTAAATAGCGGGGGACGAGTTCCCATGGAGCAGACATTCCGAGGGGTAGAGATGCAATTAATAGCCTACATTTAATTATATATAAGAACCGACTTTCTGAGTGACGACTTGAACGAGTGACGACTTTCCAAGGGGTAGAGATCCAGCCATCCCGGTATGTTCAGGCATTGATTTTTTGAAGTTGAATTCAATGGTCCAGGCACCATATACTCAATGGTAAGGCACCATATACTCAATGGTTCAGGGTAGCCAAGTAGGCATATTGCACAAAGGGTTCCATTAACTTACAAAATCAATGCTCATACCACTGAGTACATAATTAAGCCCATGTAGCGATACTGAAATTAAATGGCAAGTTGTGTCCCTATAATATCTCTTTTTATCCTTTGAACATCAGTAAAATGTCTGTTTTATCTCTGTTTTGTTGGCATTATGCGGTGAAAATACATGTGATCGATGACATAGATAGGCCTGTTTATGTACTCACTGTCAGGGACCAAACAACCCTTGTAATACCTCCAAAACATCTGTGAGTTGTCCCTAGTTTATCTGTATGGGTACTGTCTTTTTTTGTCGCAAAATATCGCTGTTATACCCGTTGTTTATCCATACTTTATCCGAGTGGCTAGCACACTGAATCGTCATTCGAGTTCGATTCCCGCCATGGTCGACCATCCTGATAAGGTTTTTTTGTGGTTTTCCTGTGTCGTTCAGGACAGTACTAGGGTGGTTCCTTAACAACAGGCCACGACCGACTCCTTCCTACTGTCCATAAAAGCATGTAATAAAATGAACTGTCATCTCATCAGCTCATATCATTCACAGAGCGTCATTAAACTCAAAATAAATTAATATTACAAATCTACTTTATCCATGTTTTATGCATGCATATCTACACCCGTGAACTGCCCGTGTAACTGAGACGAGTGGTCGAGTGACTAGCACACTGAACCGTCATTCATGAGATTGGAATTTGATTCCCGCCATGGTCGACTATCCTTACATGGGGTTTCATTGGTAATTGCCTCTGTCATTCAGGCTAATACTGGGATTGCTCCTTAACAACAGGCCATGACCGACTCCTTTCCACAATCCAAAAACACCTACCGGTAATGAAATAACCTTGCATCTTATCTTCCCGCATTATTCACCGTCGCCAATAGATCTTAGTCATCAGAACAGTGAGTCGTTAAAAACTAATATAAATAAATCGGTTAATAAATATCGCTTACGTACGCATGAAAAATCACTAGGACCGGGCCTGAGTTCAACGACTCACTGTGCTGATCCACATCTAGTGGTGTTGGTGAATGATTGATGGGTGAGGTTATGGGAAGATGAGGGGAACGGTTATTTAATTAGGTGTTTTGGAAAGTGGGAAAAAGTACCTTGTGAAGCTAGGGAAACTAGTGTACCAGTATTTTCTCAAACGACAGAGCGGAAACCATAAAAAAACACTGTCAGAATGGTTGACCATGGCTAGTTTATTGAATCTATAATATTCAAGTATACCTAACATGATTCTATGATTAAATATTTAAGTGAGCAAATAAAATAAGAATTGATGATTGTAAGAAAATGTGAATAAAATAGTAATTGAAAATGAACATTAACACATGACAATGGAGACCAGTGAGAGGGATAAGAAAATTGGGATGAAAGGAATTCTTGTAGTATGTAGAGAAGATTGTGAATTATTATTTCCAGACTAGATACAAAAGGATAAGTTGGGGATAGTAGGGATTTATTTTAAACTAGGAGATTAAACCTAACAAATAATTGCCGTGACAGTCAAGGTTTCCCATTTGTTATGTTGAAACTAAAAGTCAGTGGGTAACTACAAGATTCTTCTGTTTGGGTGGTCGACCATGGCGGGAATCGAACCCTAGTCTCATTCACGTCTCTTTGCGAGTTGCACGTAGTTTTGTTATGTGAGAATAGACCTAGTCGAACTGTCATTGAATATAGGCAGTGTCATGCTTCTACGCTTTACGCCGAGAGAGAGAGAGAGAGAGAGAGAGAGAGAGAGAGAGAGAGAGAGAGAGAGAGAGAGAGAGAGAGAGAGAGAGAGAGAGAGAGAGAGAGAGAGAGAGAAAATAGGAATATATTATAGAGAGATAGTTTATAGATAACAGAGATTAAATTGCCATATAATCAGGTAATAAGTCCATTTATTCCTCATAGGCATGTCGGCAAGACGTGTGTAAAGGGATACACGTTTCCCCGTAGGGCTACTCACCATTGGGCCCATCAGTGGCAGCTTGTTTGTAAGTACTGCAGAATGGCAGTACTCCTAGGTTTTGTTGTATTCATGCTATTTTCTAATCAATTCAACTCAGATGAAAACATTTATTCTATTCTGTAAAATGTATGTTCGTATCACTGTCGAGAAAAATTCAAATATCTAACTAATTGTAATTAAAAAACGATATTATGAAAAGTCAATGCCCGCCGCTTTGATAGCATGAAGCTATGTTACTGAATGCCTGCTAGAGTGGTGCAGGCTACTTGTAATATACTTAACCGTGTTGTATGAGTCGCCGCTCATTAGCAGATCAAAGTTTGTGGGCAACGAGAGCTTGCAGTGGAAGGGGATGTACATTCGTTTAACCTCTTTGATGTGTTACACATCGCGCTGTTCAGCAAGCTCAGCCAGTGGCGCGTTCAGCTTTTATGGGGCCCTAGGCGCAATCTGATTCTGAGCCCCCCCCCCTACATGTATGTACATTTAGAGAAATAGAGGAGTTGGACGTTTTCAGTAGAAAAAAATCAAAATCATGTAGAAAAAAATACTGAAATGTAAGTTTACAGCCCAGAAACAGCGACAATCTATGACTCGATGGCTATAGACAATGCCCGCACAATGCGCAGGCGCAGAAAGCAAATATACGTTACGCAGCCTAAAGGGAACACATGAAATAACCGACTATGGACTCTTGATTGGCTGCAACGAATACCTAATATGGTAGCAGTTATAAACAAATAGTGTATATTGCGTTTAATTTCTTTTTTGATTACGGAAGGTTACAAATATATTTAATAATTTAAAAACAAAGATATATCAAAAAAGTAATTTGGGGGCCCCCAGGGGGGCCTCAAAATCCGGGGCCCACGCTCCACTGAGCTCAGCACTCTATTCTCGTAACCATTCCCTCGTCTCTTAGTCTCTCAGCTGGGTGCTGCAAGCTGTACTAGGCTTACATGCCATTATCCTGGATAGAATTTTTACTGTTTAATAATACATCGAAATATCTGCAGTATGACGGGACCAAATTTGAGACAATTCTTTATTAAATCTGTGCAGCCAAGGTGAAGAGACTAATTTAGTAATGAATGAAAATAATTTCAGGGTTTCAATGTGCATTTGAAATGAGGGAATTGCGTCTTTATTTATAGGCTTGCGTAAAAAATTGTTGTGCATGTTTTTTTTGCGAGGGACCCTCCCCCTTGCACAACCAATAATATGCAGTGGCTTCCTAGCTTTCTACATGGTTTGTTTTATTCAACTGCAGTTACTCCACATTGTCCAGGCCACTGGCTGCCACTGGGACCCAACACCTGCCAGCAGTGACAGCTCCAAAATTTATAGCAGTAACTCGTCAGTAAAAAACGCTTGTTATGCAAAAAGTTTTTTTCTGGGTGGCCCAAATTCAAATGATATGTCAACCTCTTTTTTGGCACTTTTCGGGACACCCCTCATAACTCTGCATCTCGCAGCGAGTATTTTGGTATTGTCTCGTGGCGATCATCTCGGGAGTTTCTAAGATTTTGGCAGGCCACACGCTACATAGGCCTAGGCCTACATACATATGTACAGATGGCCAACTATAGTTATAGGATGGTGGTGCAAAGGTGAAGTGGGCTATTGGTGAAGAGTGAGCGACTGGTCGAAGATGCGGATGGCCTTCTGTCTCTGGTTCAGTGGTTGTGGACAGTTGCAAAAATGTGCTGGCAATTTGAATTAGAGTGCAGGTGAAGGTTTGATTCAGGTGTTCAAGTTAGGCTTGCAGGTTTTTTGGTGAGAGATGCCAGATATTAAGTAGATAGTCTCTCTGATAAAAGTGTGTTTGGCCTTGGGGAATGGGAATTGACAATGGGCTTGAATTTTCTTATTTTTGTAGTAGGAAGTTACCACTTCACTATTGTACATTTTATTAAGAGCGTATTGAATATGGATGAATAATACATATGAGTGTAATAATAAGTTAATAACATTATGTACAATATTATTCAACAATTCCCCCGTATAACCTAGCTGTTGGTGGGGTCGTTAAGCAAACAATATTCAACAATTCAGGCTAATTTTGGAGGAATTAGTTGGAGCTAAAAACTTACCCACACTTTGACAACTCTGACATAGTTGTCATTACTTCAGGTCAATCGTTACTCTCAATAACTTGAAACTAGTTGTGATTTTAATATTTTTTCAGTTGTTACAGGTCTGTGAAAATATGGGGTTAACGAGTGCAAGGAAGTCGATTTAGCAAAAAATCAGTTCTTTGGTGATGACTTTTGAATGGTATAGAATATCAAAATTCTAATGTGCAAGAACATATATATTTCAAATACCTTCAAGATAGTATGAGCAAAAGCTATTCAACTTATATTGCATAATTTTCAGAAGTACACAGCTAAAAAAAATTCAGCTGTATACCTGTGCAAAAAATGTTGAGATCCAAGGCTAATACTGGTAATTTAATTTCACATCACTTCTAAGGTATTAAATATATATATATATGTTTCTCTCCTATTGGAATTTTCATATCTCATACCATTCAGAAGATTTGCACGCATTTACAAAGCTGTTTCTACTCAATTGTAATTTATCGTTCCCTACAAAAGTTATCAATAAAAAAATGTATTTCCATAAATTGACTTCCATGGATCAAGTGTACACAGTGTGCTTGAATAGATCATAGCATGTAATTTAATTTTCTTCATTATCGTCAGAAATTCTATCATGGAGATAGATACATTCCATGTCGGTTAAACCGGGTTCATCCATACCAACAGAATACGATGAGCAAGAAGACAAAGATAAATGAAATCCAGGCTGCAAAGGTACAAAAATATAATCATTCGGATCAATAAATTCATTTGTACGTGAATTATGATTCATATCTTCTTAGACCTACTTATTTAAACCTGCAACGAAACATGAAGAAAAAAATTGAACAAAATAGAACGATACATGTCCAAAGACTCTATGGGTTCCACACTAGTGTATGTTCAAGGCTGGTCTTTTATGATTTCATTTCATTTTTACCATTCATTTTTTCATTATTGTTTTATAAAATTGTATTAACGTGTCTGTAAATAGCGTATCCTTGCTAATAAACAAATAATTAAGTCTACTACTACTATCTTATCGACCGTGAATAAGAATATTGAATATTGCGAAAGAAAAGTAGCCTACCGGTAATGCAAACAATTTGTTTGTTGATGTGGACATTAACCACCTTGATTTCTTTACCTTTGTAGGCAGCATGATCAATTTATAATGATGGTTGAATCTGAAAAAATACATTTTTCTCTTCAAAATTACCTCCATTTAGGCCTAGGCATGGGCCTATGTAAAAATTGCTGATAAAATGATGTGTATCATTGATGTTTTCAAACTCTGTAAGACTTTCATCTCTTTTGTGAGAATTTTTTTCCAATATTTCTCTGCTTGATTATTCTTATTGCAGTTTTCATAATTTCATAATATTTTTTCTCAAATGTGAGCTATGTAGGGTACATGTTTTTCCAGAAAACTATTTGCTTTGTGAGAATATTTGTGTTGATTATATTTCAAAATCGATGTGTGTTTTGTTTTATTTGGGCCTAACAATGTACTGTAATGATAACTAATATGATAATAATAATAATAATAATAATAATAATAAAAATCAATTTCATTTCGTGAAGAGTAGGCCTATGCATACAATTCCACTTTTACATAAACATAGTATCAACAGGTTAATACAGTGTTTACAAGTATAGAAAACAGAAATACGTCAATAATAAAATATAACAATAAATACATCTATTGACATATTGGTTCCTTTCTTTCACCTGTAAACCATCAGGAAAATACAAACAGAATTTACGCTTTGTACATGAAATGAAAACACTACTGGTATTTTTTATTTTCAAATTGAATATTTTTGGTTGACTAGATGATTTGAAACTGCAAAAAATAATGTATTTTGTCATTTCTTTCTTAAAAATATGCATTGTTTCAACATTTTGGTAGGGTAATAGACAACTTCCTGAAATTTATTAAAATATGGGTAGGGCTTTGAAATGTGTTGGTCTTCTGTTTTCTCATAGTCGAAACTGGGTCAGTGTCTCATTATTTATTATATTCATTATGCATTATTCTGGTCTCTTGATTTCATTCCAACAGGGCACAATCTATCAACGCCAGGTGTATTATAACCGTCTGGAGTCTGTGTGGAACTTGAATTTTGATAATTCCAAAATCTACCGGTTTACATATCCGCCCGAAAACAAAGTGTTGAAAGATACATTTTCAGTGCATAACACTGATTGGCCGGTGAAACCAAGAACAAAATCTCTCATAACCACTCCATCTTTTGTATACCCCTTAGGCCTACAAGATTTCATCCATGATTTCTGTAAGTATTTGATATCTTAGCTAGGTAGGTAATATACTCGTTTTATATCATTTGAAATCTGTCCTTTCATCATTTGCAACCACCTCATTGTACTTGATGCAAACCCATTCATCCAGATGAAAAAAGTTTCTGCCTGGAGTATTTTACATGAAACGTTGACAGTGCACGATACGGAATTATAAAGCATTGGGTGAAATGTTCGTTTTCCTAATTGAAGGGGACAATCCACTGAAAATTACGATTTCTTTGGATTTTTGGGATATTTTTTTATTATTATTATTATTTTTATTCAAACTCTATTGAAGAACCTCAAGAAGTTTTGTCCCATTTGAATACTTCTGTCACACTACTGGTATCAAACGTGAAGATGTCATATTTCAAGCCATTGTAGTAAATGAAGATCAACAATTTGTATTGCCTGTAACTCCTTTCAATATTTTCATACGCATGCCATATTTAGAATCGCTACTCCTTTTTAGTGGTAATACTTGAAGAACTGATTTTTTCAATGTGAATCCAAGGTGATATTTTTGATAATAAATGGGGAGCACATTTTCAATTTAGGCCTTAGTTTCCTTCAGATAAATTTTCAAATTGAATTATTTTGTCCAAAACTGAGAAGAACAATATTTGCAAAGTTCCAGTTATGAAAAAAATTAATTCTGGAATAAATTCCAAAATGTGCTTCCTATTTATTTTTTATACATTTGTGCAGAATGATATAAAAAATAATAACTTCAAAAATAGGAAAAGTGTGGGAGTAGTATTTTTAAAAAAAGTCAAATTTTTTATTGGAAAAATCAAAAAAAAAAAAAAATTGCCAACATTTTTCAATTTTTTTCAATATAGGCTATATTTCGTTTTGAGCAAAAAGACATCATGTGCGAAAATTTCATAACCTTTGAATCCTCATCTAGGAAGATTGAAGGTCTAACAAAATTTCACAGGATGTTGATATCGTTTTGAACTTTTAATACATCCAGATTCAGAAAGAATTTTATCTTTTGCCTTAGTTTGAGGTGGTGAATATGATACTGAATGAAAAGGTTGAGCTGTTTATTTTTAGTTTAGCCCAAAGTCAGTTTTACGAACACATCAATACCATACACGTTACAATATCTCGAGAAGTAATCAAATGATGGATGTAATGCGAGATGGATGTTTCGTGGTTAATTGATGTTCCAAATTTCGTCTGGGATTGCTTGAAACAAGCACCATCATGCGACAATTTACGCCATGTAGCTAATTCTTGAACTAAGCAGGGCGCAGTAGGGGATATTATCGCAGAGTTTATATCCTTGACAGGTGGAGGTAACACCCTTGCGCTAGTGGTGTGGGATACGCTGAACGGCCGCTTGGAACCTTCATCTCTCAATGATAGAAGTTGGACACGAGAGATGATGGCATGAACCACCTGTGCGCTAGTTGTGTGGGATACGAGGAAAGGTTGCTCAAAACCGTCATATCTGAAGGATATAAGTTACTCTTGAGAGATGAAGGCTTAGGGGACAGTGAGGTGAAACTACTAAGAAAACTGAATATTTTGTGTTTTTTTTTATTTATTCTTCATGTAGCCTAGACTATCCATTTTTCAAATATGTTATTATGAATAATATGTGATGTAAAGGTAATTGGCAATAAATTATCAAGTATACCGATGTGTGGAACCGCTATCCAAAAAAATATTGAAACATATATTATACCTGAACTTCAAGAATTAATAACTCTGAACAATTATTTACTATAATTTGAGAAGCAAAAATCCTACTCCTTCCACAATAATTGATGGATTTGTGTGAAAGTTTCAGGATATGTTCAACATACAATTATTAACAAATTGAAGGATGGGTTTTTCCATTTTTTTCTTTTTCCACTTGCAAATAAATGAAAGGTGAACAGGTGCGCTGCTGCAAAAACAGAACCATTTTTGTTTCTTTCTTCGTGTCTCAAATAAGAATGATTTTGGAAAAAACGATGCATAGATTTAAATCTTAGAGTGCTGTGAACAATTGAAAAAAAAAATGAAAAAAATGAAAACTGAGAAAGAAGTAGTGATTTATTTCAAATGTCACATTTTGGGGGGTGGCCAACACAGTTGCCTCCCCCCCCCCCCGATTTTTTTTTAAATTTGAAAATTTTTATTTCTCTACTACAAATAAGTTTCAGAGTGATTTTTTTTATATTCCCCTATTTGAGAGACTTTTCAGTTTCACTTCACTGTCCCCTTAAACTACCCGTGGTGTTGGATACAGGCAGTGTTGGGGAAGTTCCTTTTTAAAAAGAACTTTACAAAAGTTCAGTTCATTACTGTGAGAATGAACTTTTCAAAAGTTCAAGTTCATTTTCTATATTTTATTCTGGAAAGTTCAAGTTCGTGTGAAAAGTACATAAGTTCACGTGAAAGTTCATTTTGCGTTTTTTTTTGTTGCTTTTAACGTCAATTTGGACCACCGACAGTATTATATAGCTAATATTGGTAGGGCTTACTGGTCAGAAAACCGCGTCTATCTCCATCTCTCTCACTCAAGTACAAACGTCATGGAAAAATGTACTACTCGTTTGAAAAAAACGTCTCACCGGCGAATTTCGAACTTTTGAAAAAGTTCGTGACCGAAAAGGAACTTTTACCAAGTTCATGTTCATTATGTGAAAAACGAACGCGTTCATATAAAAGTTCATCAAAAAATGAACGCGTTCCCGTGAACGCGTTCATTTTGCAAGTTCACTCCCCAACACTGGATACAGGGGAAGGTCGCTCGGAACCTTCCACCATGTCGTGGATACACAATATCACTGTTGATTCAAAGGAAGGTAAATGGTGAATGATGTCTAGGAATCGCAAATGAAAGAATGATTTCACTTTCAGGAATATTTGCACATTGCTATTGGGGTCAAATATTACCGTCATTAGTGCCAGTGCCAGACTGGCTCTCACAACCTGCCTGGGCAAAAATACAAAGA
Source organism: Brachyptera risi (assembly GCA_964007535.1). Lineage (NCBI taxonomy): Eukaryota > Metazoa > Arthropoda > Insecta > Plecoptera > Taeniopterygidae > Brachyptera > Brachyptera risi. The sequence continues at coordinate 62,574,620 of OZ023327.1, read as the reverse complement.
ACAGCCCATGTTGGGGGGGGGGGGGGGGGGGTCATGATTTAATATCTATCTTATACATTTTTTATTGCCAAATGACCGAATATTGGGCACGAAGAAAACTAATAACTACGGTCATGTACTATTTTTATGGATCTTCTGACTAATTTCCTGCTGTACTTGTATTTACAGAAGAAGAAGGTTCCGAGTGACTGTCCCTCCTATCCTACACCACTAGCGCACAGGTGGTTTGTGCCTTCTTGTTTCGCAACAAAAAGTATAGACAGGTAGACAAGTAGGCGGACAATTCCTCTTTAAATGTGTATGGTTTGATTCCAGAGCCAAGATTTAGATAGGGTTTAGCACCAACTATGTATTGGCAATAATTTAAAGATGCGATCTCTACACTGGCGCCTTCCGGGGGATAGTCGGAGGAACCACGCAAGCTGTAATAGAGCCTTGAATGGTAGCCATGCAGTTTTTGCTGCTACTGTTGGAGAATGCATATCAGGCCTATTTTCTGTTTACCTCTTTCAGATATGAACCTGATGGACTTGAGTTCTACAGGCTACATTGCAGCAGTAGTGAACAACACGATTCAAATATGGAACCCTTTCACCAATGAACCTGGAGATATAATGAATTCAAATCCAAACACTACATTATCAATGGTGAAATGGAACGACAGTGGTATGTTACACTTCTTTCGTTGAGATTATTGATCCGCATAATATGTATTTCCTTATATTAATCAGCTAATTAGGCAAAATAACCTCGTTATTTTGATAATAACGTCGTTGACGCGCCTTTAAACGCCAATATTCATTCACTCAATTAGGATGACACTTCTTTCAACATTAATCACATTCTAGTCAAGATCTGTCAATGAAGTGCACCACTCATAAAGTAAATGCACATTAATTCAAAACTCAGGGAGAGTATAAAAAAGATATTTCTAAATCTAATATTCGAATTCATGAAAAAATTATGCCAAATGTAACGAGGTGGGTAGGTAGTACACTCAATTGCCAGAACAAAGTCAAGCAGAGCCCCCCTCGAGTTGCCTGTATCTAGTTAGCTGATGGTCTAGTGCCAAATGTATCCGAAGTGACCGGAAGACGCGTGGTGCCAGATACTACGTACTTCAACAGACTGTTCAATATAAGTGCGTGTATCAAAGTATGTATCACAAGTTCTTCATTGCTGGCATGTTCCAACAATTTTATTACGTACTTTGGGCATTAGGAAATCACCAATAAAAAACATATGAACTTTGGATAAGTGTTTGGAACGGTGGCAATCTGAAATTGAAATTGAAAACAAACAACCTATGTAATCTCGGGATGAAAATATTCTTGGTACAGAATTCTATTTTTGTCAATTTTTATTGTCAACGTTATAGTGATGGTCAAACATCTACCATTCTGTTGTTTTTTTCAGGAATTTTGTTGAAAAATATAATTTGCTGAATAATTATTAATAGATCCTATTGTTGTTGTCATTTTGAAAAGTTCATTACACATTTTGAAAAATCATTCATATTCTATTAATTAATTTTCATTTCCCCCTCACCCCCACCCCTTTTCATATATATATATATATATGATATTTTTCTATGATATTTTTATTCACACCTCTTCAGAGTTTATTATAGTTCACAACAAATTTCTCGTTTTACGTCCTCATAGCTTCAGTGTTTGTTTGTTATTTTTATTATTAGGTCCTAATTACATTTTCTCAATCCATTATTCAATTATTCCATTTATTAATCAATTATTCTGTGTCACTAATGGCAGCCATTGTTTCTGAATGGCAGAGTCTTGATTAAAGATGCATATATAATATGCCAGACCATTACGTGACTAGAAATGCTCATTGGCCATTGGCTCCATTGCCATTGAAATCTCATAGTAATGATAACTCCACAACAACAAGAAAGTGAATCTGATTTCCTTTTCTTAATTTTAATTTAAAGGACTGAGGATCAATTTTTCAACCATGTTGATTTTGCTGTTCTTATTTGTCTTGTAACAGAATACTTCAGAAATAGTTTTTATCATTGTAGGTGATGTCTTAGCCGTTGGCAACAACAGCTCTCGTGTTCTGGTGTGGGATAGTCAGAGTAAGAAGTCTGACCTCCACTCGGAGGCAATGTGCTTTTGCATAATTAATCAAATGTGTGTGATCAACACTGTAGCTTGGCACCCCAAAAGAATGTTACTAATCAGGTATGACCACTGACATCTGACTTGAAGATACAGGTATATGTCTACGGTAAGGCGGCGCAAGTTGATCGCGATTTGCTTTGCGTGCACTTGTATTTTCGTGGTAAAAACGATGTGATGCAATTCATGTAAATGTGTAGTGCGATTTTGCTAGAATAATTGAATCATTGAGATTGAACAAGAATGAATTTTACTAGTTTAGTGATGCTAACGACTTGATTCATACAGAGTGAATAAAAATGAAATCCTACATTTTTTCTGTCCCAATGATTATTTATATAATTAGGGCTGCTTTTAAGGCACTTGATCACTTACGTACACATAGTTTAGTACTGTTGACAAAGAAGACTTGCTATTTACTTCATTTAGCTCTATATTGAGTAAAGAATTTGTTATATACCGTAATGTATGAATGTATACTGTCTATTATCAAATTGAATTCTAGAACATGTACACCTTTTTTCAGCGGTTGTTCTCGTGGCATACTCAGTCTTTGCAATCTGTCTAACCGTAAAAAAGTTAGAGTCCAGTACATTCCCCGAGCGCACTCCGGTGAAATCGCGTTAATACGTTCTTCGCCAGATGGCAAGAGTGTGGCATCTTGCGGAGAGGACGGGTTTGTTCGCATCTGGCGTTGGGCTTCGTTACATATGTACTTGGAGATCAATGTCAATCAGCCATGTCGGGTGAGTGACGAAATGCTGGAATATGTGTAACTAGGAATGATGAGAAAATGCAGATGAGAAGTACCAAATAATATTAAAAATGAGAAATTACACATTGAATAGAAAGTTGCCACACTAAGAACTAATTAACATACTATAATTTAAGTGAATCAGTTATACCATAACCACAGTAAACCCTCGTTAATTCGAACTCGGTTGATTCAAAGTTTGTCATAATTCTTGGCAAACTCGGTTCCCAACTCCAGGTAGGCCTATATCAAATACAAAGTGAAATATTTTGATGATTCGAAATTTTGATGATTCGAAATTTGGATAATTCAGTATTCTAACTCTTTCCGTCTCCCAATACTAATTTTCTATTGCAAAACCACTGCTCAATTCCAAGTTGTCCTTCCAAGTTTCAACACAAAATGAATGCAGTATTAACTATTTATGTATTTTTTATTTTTGCAATGACATACAGTCGAGCCCATATATAACGAACTCGGTTTTAACGAAATTTCGGTTTTTACGAATTAATTACCATTCCCCTTCAAATCTCCTATCCTTACAATGTTAAATAAAGACCTATAACGAAGTGATTTATATTACAAAATTCGGTTATTACGAATTTTTTGTCACTACAGCATATTTTGCTCATTATTTTCAGCTATTTCCAACAAAATATTCAAAAATCGGAGCATTTTGCGTGAATTTATTTTCAGGTTACATATATTTTGAGCGGACTGTTCATCGTAGCAGCTGGTGACGCGTACAGCACGTGGTCATAACTCTTGCTGCACCCTCCTCCCTCCCCGTCCCACGCACAGTAGAACGGCCCAAAACCAAACACTCTCTCAACGCGCGCTAAATAATAACGTGATGGTGACATCTTCAATGACTTTGTTTATCTATTTTTTGTTTACATTCCTTCATTTCCATTCGTGATAGTGTCCTGTAACCTAGGAAATAAAACACGAGAAGTGGGGAGTGGTGGTGTCATGTGATAGCAGATGATAAGTTCTTTATGAAAGGACATTGTTGTTTTCTATTACTTTCTACAAACATACTAAGTGATGATACGATGCGATGATAATATGTCACCTAATACAGTACTATACTAGGGCTTAAGTCGTAAATGTAGGCCTATCTTTATAAATCTCTAAAATTCAAGTGCTGTTATGAAAAAAAGCAATAAATCTCTATAACGAAATTCTGTTTTTACGAACAGATTTTCATTCTTGAAATTCGTTCTATGCGGGTCCGACTGTATCTTATATGTTCCAAACAGAGAACCATCGTTGTCGCTTGCAAGCTCCCAAGTAAAGTTGCGAGCACCTGGTAGATGGTCTCACGGCACTAGATCACCATTTCAACGTTGAAAATGAAAGTTAAAAAAATGAAATCCTGTACCAAGGATATTTTTTCAATAACATTACAAGCTATGTTTGTTTCAAACTTCAATTTCCATTTTCTCCTCGTCGCAGCGTCTCATCTACAGTCCATGTATGTCTTATTGGCGATTACTCAATGCCCAAATTACGTGATAGAATTGTTAGAACGTGCCCGTCAGTGGCGTGCAGACTATATCAAGTGGCGTTGATGAAAAACTGGGTGGTACCACCCCCCTATACCCTCACAACCAATGGAAGAAAATATTCACGAAAGAAAGTTATGAAAGTTGAACGATGAATATATACCTAGATGAAGTAACCAATACAGACTAAACGCGTGCACAAGTACGTGTTGACGGTCCAGGATACTCACCATGATTATAATATATAGGCCTATATTTACTTTTCAATTTCTCTATGAAGTTGGGTTCAAATTTTCTGTGGGCATTGCTTTTGTTTTGTCATCATTTCATCTCACAATACTTTATAGTGCGTAACTTTTATCTCCCAAATAACAAAACTTGTATGAGAAGTAGAAGCCCAATACTTCACTAAAAAATATATGAAAATCAGTGTGCATATCGGAGTGGTTGAAAACGTTTGTGCAGAGCATACATAAAAACTACATATTTTTCACACATTTCAATCGAATAATCTTAGGGTGGATTGCAAAGACATGAGCCGTGGTCGTGGTTTAGACGGCGTCTAGCTAGACACTGTTTAGCCGCCGCCTAGCTTTCTCGTGCAGAGACGAAGTTCAGACGAGGTTTATCTCGGCCGAGTCACAGCCGATGCTTTGTTGATAATACACTTGACAACACTGTCAACTGACTGTCGACAGCCAATAGGAAAGCATATTTGCATCACGTGACGGTGATCGTATCGTTTTCCAATTTGACAGATTAGGTTATAGAATATGACGAACTAGAATGTTGACAATTTAAATTGTGAAAATGAATCAGCTTCAATTCGTGAACGGTGTCTAATGATTGGGAATAAATGGATCAAAGAGCTTTAAAATACTAGGGATGAAAAAGAAGGCAAGAAAGAAAAACGAGGCCACTCAGGCCTTCCATAACCTATACATGGTAAGTTTAATTAACACAATTAATAAATGATATGTGTCGTCTCTGTGATGGAAAATATGATAGCCTACATACATTATAGTAATTATTATATTTCTACTACACCTCTCTAATTTAATATATTTTTCCACTCTTTAAAGGACATGGTAGCTCGAAAATGTGAACTGGGACATCTCCGATCAGGCCCAGGACTTCAGTATCAACATCTCCGGCAAGCGAGAATAGAAATACTTCGATACAAACAGCAAAATTGGTAGTAGGGCCTACACTTGACACCTAATCAACACGTCTGAATGGTCGAGCAGTATAGGGGTGTAGTGTGCTGGTCTGTAATTTATTGAGCGCTCGTCGTCCATGGTTTGAAACTTCTGGCCGGCTACTTTGTTGATTGAAATTGAGTGCATAATAATGCTTTTTGGTCAATAAGGCTTGTGGAATGGGTATTTTTTGGGGGATAACATTGACATGAACTACCTGCATCTCTGGAAATGATGTTAATATTCTATCAATATCATTATAATAATGTGAATTATGTTAATAAATTTACTCTTGTTGTACATTATTTGACTTGTGTGAATTGTGTTCCATTCATTGCTTGAACCCAGATTCTTGACTACTCTGACTGTGTAATATAATCTTGCAATTTGTGAAATACAACATTAGATGGATCTTTATTTGCCATCGTATGGTGTACAATCCAAAGGGCGAGGTTCGGTCTTACGAGTACGACCACTCTGCCACCAACATTGTCCTTAGAATTGTAGGGGCCTATATCATAACAGCAACATGAAATAAAACAGAATTGGAGATAAATTGTAATAATTAAAAACCCAAGGATAGACTTGACATGACTTGTATATTATTCAATCTCTATTAGTGATTAATGTAGGCCTACTAGAAGAAAGTAAGATGAAAGTTAAACCAGTACGCCCCGGGCCTTCACGAGAAACACATAATATTCTAATTTAAAATTCAATCAAGTATTATCTAAAATTATTGAGTAAAGAAGTATCTTCATCAATGCTAGTAGTGTCTAAACAATCATGAACTGAAGGAAATGATATTCAAAATAAGGTTAGGTTAGAATGACTGAAATGATTCAAATCAATTGAGAAAACCATTTTAATGTATCAAATAATTAGTATACATTCCCATTTTGAAAAGTTTTCAAGAGTAATCAGTTGAACTATCATAATTATTTTCATTGTAATAGAAATAATAATGCAAAACCCGCCAAAACATTCAATTTGCTTGAAAACAATATTCATAAATGGCATCAAAAGCCTTAAGCCACGGTTTAAACTACCTTCCCATCACAATCTAAAAATGGCGTCTTTAGGCCATGGTTTAAGCCATGGCCTTGCTTAAACATCGTCTCTGCAATGCAATTTCTGACTTAGACGGCGTCTAAGGTAGGCCAGGGTTTAAACTCCGTCTTTGCAATCCACCCTTACTGTTGTGAGATGTAATGATGGGTACATTGAAATTGTTCAGATTAGGAACTGTGTGAGGAACAAACTAATTCTCTGGATCATCAACATTGACTTTTGATACTTGCATGTTTGTGAAATAGTATAAGCTTATGCGAGGTGCTTTGATTGGTATAAAACGCTGATAACATTTTATTGGTGAGTCGGTAGTATCATCACTTCATCACGTTCTCATTCGTACCCTTGAATGACCTTGTTGGTGAGGTCTTAGAGCAAAAATAATCATCGTCCTGGACTCCTAGTTTCAATTTCGGGGTTCAAAGTCATCAGTTGAGCGCACTCTCTCCAGAGCTAGGAAACATGAGGGGAACTGTTGTATTTTTCAGTTTTGTTAGCATGGTGAATAAAGTTTGAATTATATTTTAAATTGAATTATTGTGATCCTCAGTTTTTCTTGATTGAGTATAGTGCATAGGCCGACTGTTCTTTTTCGATTTGCGCGAAATATTCTCTAAGACACAGGTCCAGACAGAACTACAGAAGAATGCTGCACGAAGACATTACGTGAACACTTGTATTTTGCTTCTCTGTTTTTATGCAAGAGAAGCTTCTAAAGTACTGGTATTCGATTTCAATTAGACAATGAATGCGTAGTGTAATTAGACGAGCTTTAGCGAGGATTCAATTTGACATACTGAAAAAAATTGGTGTTCGTTTTTTTTTTTTTTTTTTTTTTAATGTTTTTTTGTCGGTTCTCCACAGGTCAAACGGCTACAGCTATCAACTTCAAACTTTTTTTCGTCATGGTTCCTCATCTAACTTAGATCTGTATAGTTTTGTGGCATTATCGGGTGGTAACTTTTTTTTTTATGAATTTTAGAAATTTCAAAAATCCCCAGTAGAATAACCCGGAGGAAAATACTTGAAAAATCAAAATTTTTCAAGACCTCTCAAATTTTCGCCGAATATAAAGGAAACTATTAAGCACATTTTGAGAGATTTTTCGCATCAATCGGATGAGAAATAACGAAGAAAACGCATTTATAAAGCATTTTCCCATCAATTTAGGCTATTACGGGAACTTATTAAATCTATAGCAACAAGTGTCACCAATTAATTCAAAACGATTGAAATGAATGAAGAGGAAGGCCGTGACATAACTGATTCTCGTAAGGTTTTTGAACGTTTGGAGTGATCCAAGGTCTGTAGATGTAGATTGGGTTGACCAATTATTTTTCATTCTAGATTTCTATACCCCTAAGCTCGTCTAACAACGCGCATCCCGCGTTTTCCTAGTTATATTATATGAGAGAAAAGTGTTATTTGTACCACAGTACCAGCTCGTTTATTATTTTCAATATATGTCTGGTTACACAGCTCTCGAATGCTGTTGCCCATCCATCAGTACGATAGCTATAATCAAATGTTGGATTAATTGCATTATCATTATGATTTTTTCCTCAGCAAAAATGTTTGAAATCCCCTGAACAAACCAAACGATACGAAATTATGAACCAGAACTTGTGATTTAGAAAGCTCAAGGTAGTATAAGCACACAGGCACTATATAGAATATCAGTATCATGGTCCAAGAACAGTTCACAATCAAAAAAACCTCATGGTGTCTAAATTTTCCTGTTGAATTCACACATTATTCTTATTTCAATCGTGAGCTGTGTATGAAACATATTTTTCTATGTATGGTTGGCATCACACCTTCGATTCCACAACTTGAACTCAATAATTTTGAATCGGATCAAAATTCAGAGTATTCTTCCAATTTTGCTCAATTCCGGCTATATATTGAACTTTGACTAAGACACAATCGATTTGAATGATCTTGATACATTTATGAACCAAATGTAGATGAAGTCTCTTTGAAAATGGAAGAATGATGAAGAATGAATTGAAATTTGAAATACGTCTTTGAGGACATTAGAGAAAGTGTTTCGTTATTTCTTAGGAAACAAGTAGGCCTACTCCATCCAGTAAATCTAAGCCAAAAAGGGCCGTAACCTCAAACAAATTGTACCGTAACAGAAAATTTTATTGTTGAATTTTGATTGCCTTGAAATTTTAAACTTGATCAAAAAATGTTTGCTCAAATCGTAGCCGCTATTTTGTTTTCAATCGAATTTTCATGAAAATCATATTTATTTTTTATTGGCCATCGTTAGTAAACCACATTCCCACATTTCATGATAACATCACGATGAGAATGTTTCACATGATACATAAATAAATTTGAACAATCAGAAGAAAATTGCTATGATTTTCTGATTAAATTTAAATTAATGCCAAATTTCATTAATCAGATCTAGTGAACAAGGTTCAAGAGTTGACAATGTCAACTCAATGAAATCTCATTAAAATATTAACACGTAACTGTTACATGTAAAGTTTGCTCAAATTGAGGCGGCCATTTTTTTCAAATTAATTTTTGGGAAATGATCAATTCGATTCAAATAGTCAGCCATTATCAATTTGTTGTCAATTTTTTTTTGACATGAACAATAAATTTGCCATTCAATAAAAATACATAATTGGGATAATTTCACCTCAATTTGAATAAATTTTGAATTAAATTTGGATTAATATCAATTTTGTGAAAAAGGCTGTGGAAAGCAAGCGGTGAGTGATAAATATCTCAATTGAACGGTGAAGTCATATTGTGATCAAATTAAACGACTGGCGAAGAGTTTGCCGAAATCGGTGGTTAATTGAAAAATTTGCATATATAGTCAATATATGGAAAATAACCCTTTTTACGTGTTTTATTCCTTGATTTTCAAAGGAGAGATACATCTGCGTAACAACAGGAAAAAGTATGACTGTGATTATTCAATAACAATAATCCAATGTATTCATAAACTCACTTGGTAATTGGTACCTTGTAATTTGATCTCGAAATGTTTCAAATTTGAAATCTTAAGCATGCTCTTGGTAATGGTCGAGCATCAAGCCCAAGCTTGAGCAATTGACGACTTGGGTTTACCCACCCATCTGACGTCAGGCGTCCCCTGACAATTCAATATAGCGGCAATTGGGGGATTCAGTGTACTTTTGACATTTGATACCATTGTATTTTGACTACGTTTCTATGCATTTATTTGCCACTATGGTGAAATATTGTTGTGTTGCTGGGTGTAAAATTAATGTTAAATCACCGGGAATATCATTTCATTCGTTTCCAAAGACGAAAAGCTAAAAAAAAACTATGGATTTCTAAAATAAGACGTGATGAAAAATATAATCTTCCAGTATCATCTTCTATGCATGTATTTTCTTTTCGTTTCACACTATTGGATGCGTAACATCTACAACATAATACCAGAGCTATTAGTAGGTCTAAAGACTTGCCATAAGAATAAATATGCTCAAATGTAGGGCCTGAGCCTAGCTGAAAAAAAATCTAGCCTCTAGGCCTACATAGGCCTAGGGGGCTAGGCCTGACCTAGAACTAAAATGAGCCTTGTCTAGCCTTCACCTAAATGAGTTTATGCATAGGCCTAAGGGGCTAGGCCTATCTAGGACTAGAATGAACCTTGTCTAGCTATCACTTGAATGATTTTTTTCAAGCCTGCTTGGCTAGAGAATGACAGAAATGTCAAAATTTGATGTATTAGAGGTCCACAAAATTGCTTGGCTTTGATCAGCAAGGTGCCAGTTGCACTATCTTGTGTGGTCCATATCTCTTGCACATAAGACGACACATAAAGGCTATAGCTTTTTTTTAGTAGGCGCTAGCTTCCTTCGTCTCCTCAATACTTTAGAACGACATTCATACCAAAAATTGGCGAAAATGAATAATGATTTACACCAAGAGAACTCTCGTACACGCGCTAACGAATCCATCGTTATTCCAAGCAACTTCCCCTAATCACACGCGTACTGCCCGTGCGAGAGCGTACTGTAATAAGCTCCGCCCATCTGAAGTCGTTAATTGAGCTTGTTCATCCCTAACAATCTAAATCGACGTTTGTAGAAGAAGCCTTGGAGCAGTGGAGCAGTGGATGCCTCTGCACTCTCCGCATGCACTAGAGTAGTCGAGCCTGTGTTTCTTACAACTGCACCGTAAGGTTGAGCTGTTAGTGGTGCAGTCACATCTGATCACGGTTAACATGTTCTCGGGTGCTACTAGTTTGTGGGTGAAGATGGCCTAGAATACACCATTCTTCAGTTGCCGTCCATAATCAGGTGGCTGCAATGTAGTGTTTCCAACCCACACCTGGGTTTGATAGTATAGATACGGAGGCTGTGGAACTTGGCGCCTGCTGTGGTAGGTGGTAGTGTTTCCGGCTGAATATATTTAAGTTATCATTACAGTGCGTTGGTAAGCCCAACATAAATGAATAAAACATAGGTCAGTGCTTTGCTTTGCTCCAACTCATAGTTCTGTTGTTCAAATAACAGACATATCTCACGTTTTCTCAAACATAAGAAGGATTTTTCGTTGATACCATGTGTATTGCACATAATTACCACGCGAATATTGAATATTTAGATATTGATTGTGTTTATTTCCATTTAAAACATATTTTGTGACGCTTATGGGCCCACCATTGCCGCCATTTCCGTGTTTTTTTCACGGCAATCCTGCATTCTCACTGGCTGCTGAGGCAACCTGAGTCCCATTTGGCCCACTCAATGCATGGTTGATTGATTTACGCTTTGATTACCACTTCTCCTGCAAACGTCCTACAAACGGATGTACAAGCTTAATTGCTCAAGCTTGAGCTTGATGCTCGACCATTACCAAGAGCGTGCTTAAGATTTCAAATTTGAAACATTCTGAGATCGAATTGCAAGATACCAAATGAGTATAAATACATTGGATAATTGTTATTGAATAATCACAGTTATACTTTTTCCTGTTGTTACACAGATGTGTCTCTCCTGTGAAAATCGAGGAATAAAACACGTGAAAAATGTTCTTTTCCGCATATTGACTAAATGCAGATTTTTTAACTAACCACCGATTTCAGCAAACTCTTTGCCAGTCGTTTAATTTGATCACAATATGACTTCACCGTTCAATTGAGATATTTATCACTCACCGCTTGCTTTCCACAGCCTTTTTCACAAAATTGATATTAATCCAAATTTAATTCAAAATTTATTCAAATTGAGGTGAAATTATCCCAATTATGTATTTTTATTGAAACTCATTCTGATTCTGATCAATGGAATGGTGTCATAACAGAATTAGATTATATCATTATTATACTCTATATCATAGTGCCTATATATTATATAGCCTATATATATCGATATACCAAATACTGTATCATACATATTAATATATAATATTATGTAGGTAAGCTTTTGAGCAAAATTGCTTGGGGCAATTTTCAAGAAAATACTCTTGAATATTTGAAAATCCATATAAGAATGGCATTGGATGAGTTCAAGTACCTTATTGAAGCGAAGTTTCTACAGAAATTGAAGGAATTAGAACTCTGGAACTTGATTCCAATGAGCAATAACGATATGTATTCCCTCTATTTTAGAGAAAACTGGAAATCGTCATCTCAATTTAAGAAGTTAGAATCAATTCATTTGTCTTCAGGGCCTAGCTTTTTCTGAATCGTGACATAGCCATTACTCGATTCTGTTTATGTTTCTATACAGAATCGGTAATGCCCACGTCATGAAAATCTAAGGTAGAACATTTTTCAAAATGATTCCCTGACCACAGCCATCTGGAGTTGTTGCGTGAACTCTCCGGACCACTGTGGGCCCTGCATGTTTCCATTAAAAGGTATAATTATAGGCCTATAGCTCTCGATTTCACCCATCGATCTCAGCTTTCGATCTCACTCATATTCTTACAACGCATATTCTGCGTTTTCCTACTTTTTAATTACGACTTCAAATTTTTTGGTACCAGTGAGTTGGGTCCTTAGAGAAATCATGTAATTTTACAACAAAAAGACGTTATGATTAGATGCCCAAAAAGGTAGGAAAACACATTATTCATCCCGTCTTATACAAATAGGCCTACTGATACGTCTTTCACAAACTATCCGATTCCTTATGTATTCGAATACTTGGGAGATTCAACATCGTGCTTGTTTATGCAATAACTAATTACTACTTAATTCTGTTCACATGTAAACTCATGTTATACACCCTAGCTAAATGAATTCGAATAGGCCTACTGATGTTATTCAGTAAAATTTATATTTCCATTTTCTTCTATTTTATATAAATTTGCACTACCATGTCCTATTATGACAATGAAGAATGCACCTTCATGCAGTTATACCTAAATGTAAATTAAACTCATAATACCTATGTGATGAAAAGTACAGTAAGGTGCAATATCTATTTGCTATTAAACCTACACCTTTACATACATATAGATTAATTTTTATAATCTACTACCTCGTACACGAAGAGAAAGAAAACGGATTCATTTAAATCACGTCTCAAGAGCTACCTGATAGAAAAAATACACACAGCTAGTGAAATACCAACGGAAAATATGATTTAAAATGTAAAGTGTACTACTTTTCACAGGAATCCTTTCTCTCCCAATCAATTCTGATGTTGCAAATTTTGTACATCATCATCCTATTTTTTAATGCAAACTCATAAAATCCTTCACTTTGAAATTCGCGCTCCCGGTCGTCTGACCTTCGGCATTTTCAAAAACAGTGGAAACTAACTGCACTTGATTCCAGGCACTGCCACCTACCGTAATGTTCCAGTGGGTCGACAGGGGGCTGGGTTTTTGTTTGTTTGTGGGGGTGGGGGGGGGACAGAACTGCTATTCGAATTTTGGAATTCGGAATTTGGAATTTGCAATTCGAATATATATTCTTTGCAACTCTTGTTCTTCTTTGTATGACAGAAAAAATTGTCAATGTTATTGTTGCGAAACCTACAGATCTCCGATAGCATTACCGTAAATCATCAAAAGTATGATAATATCACGCAAAATGTTTGAATTATCAGCATTTATATTTTAATTTTATTGAATGATGAATAATATTTATGATAATATTCTATATTATAAGTATAATTTGTAATAATTCAAATATGGCGCCATTTCGCGCCATTTCGTGAAGACAATTTGATTGGCACACACTTTGAAGATGGAAAAAGTTGACTAAGGACAATATTATTGAATTTCGTGTAAAAAGCATTCGTGAAAATCGAGGGACCATACTTATAATAGTAGTCTTGGCGCGAAATGGCGCCATATTTGAATATATATTATATACATTTGATATCAAGACCTGTCTAAAAGATCCTAGCTAAACGATACAATGATCACAACAATAGTTCTACATAATGGAACAATATTTTTCTTTGGCATAATAATAATCGTCAATCCCTGTTTCCAACTGGAACATTGAGTCAGGAGTTGGGCGCTCCCACCAGCACTAGGGCAACAGGACTCTTGGCAGATAATTGCACGTCCTGAATAGGTAGAACTATTATCATTCTGTTATAAATATTAAACAACCCTTGGTCGATAGTTATGAAACATACAGCTTTGTCGGACCGAGAGTATGGCTCAGATTTGTTTTAGTAGAGATTAAATTAGTTTCGGATGTTTGTTTGGTCAGGCTAGTTAGTTTAAGTAAGTTTCATATTTCACTAGCACATCTTAAAATGACCCTGCTTGCACGGTTTGTAGCATAACCCGATAATTTGATGCGACTATACGTGCACCTAAGCTCAACCCAATATAACACGCGCTTTGTAAATGTACCCGCCTATCGTTGCTATGGCAACATGCCAATCTCCACACCCAACACATTGTAACATGAGATGCGTTTGGACATAACCATCACAATGATGGAGTCCAGACTCATCTCTTTCCAAACTACGTAGTCTCTTTCCAATCTGGTCTCTTTCCAAACTGGTCTCTTTCCAATCTGGTCTCATTTAAAACGCAATCCCATATTGGCTGTCCAAACTGGTCTCTTTGCAAACTGGTCTCTTTCCAATCTGGTCTCATTTGAAACGAAATCGTATATCGGCTGTCCAAACTCATCCCATTCTAATCTGGTCTCTTTCCAAACTGGTCTCTTTCCAATCTGGTCTCTTTCCAATCTGGTCTCATTTGAAACGAAATCATATAATGGCTGTCCAAACTCATCTCATTCCAATCTGGTCTCTTTCCAAACTGGTCTCTTTCCAAACTGGTCTCATTTGCTGCTTTCGCCGCTTTTCAATGGATGAGACCAGTTTGGAATGAGATGAGTTTGGACACAATCGTTTCATTTGATCACAATATGACTTCACCTTTCAATTGAGATATTTATCACTCACCTCTTGCTCCCCACAGCCTATTTCACAAAATTGATATTAATCCAAATTTAATTCCAAATTCATTCAAATTGTGGTGAAATCATCCCAAATATGTATTTTTATTATATAACGAATTTATTGTTCATGATGTCAAAAAAAAATTGACAACAAATTGATAATGGCTGACTATTTAAATCGAATTGATTATTTCCCAAAAATTGATTTTAAAAAAATGGCCGCCTCAATTTGAGCAAACTTTACATGTAGCAGTTACGTATAATTATCTGAATGAGATTTCGTTGATTTTACAATTTCCTGTTACAGTTTACGTTACAGTTACAATTTACAGTTTACGCAGTCCTGGTGTTGAAGTTCATTAGTTTTAAATAATCAAAATGGGGTGGAAAGATCGCCCTTGTGGTGCCCCGTCCAAAGGATCCCATCTTTCATCTATAGCCTTAATTGGGGAACAATGATTTTGTATCAAGTTTCGATGTTATTAAAAAAAAAATGGTCACAATTTTAACGTTCACTAGATCTGATTAATGAAATTTGGCATTAATTTAAATTTAATCAGAAAATCATAGCAATTTTCTTCCGATTGTTCTAATTTATTTTTGTATCATGTGAAACATTCTCATCGTGATGTTATTATGAAATGTGGGGATGTGGTTCGCTAACGACGGCCAATAAAAAATGAATGAGATTCTCATGAAAATTCGATTAAAATCAAAATGGCGGCTCCGATTTGAGCAAACTTTTTTAAATTCTGTTTAAAATTCTGAGGCAATCAAAATTCAGTGATAAAATTTTCTGTTACAATTAGTTTGAGGCTAAAAATTAGTTTGACTGGAGTAAAGGTGCACGTCTGTACTCACATAATTATATTCATCGAGCGAATTTCAGCCAAATTGAACAAGCAGTTCATGTTTTATCGGCTCAACTATAACTCAGTGCAAGCAAGAGAAGGAATTGACAAAAAATATCACTTTTCATCAAAGACTTCTGATGACTGAACCGATATGTACGGAATTTGGTACAATTTTGTCATGTGATAGCCCTTATAATTCTGAACAATTTTTCAAAATGTTTTACGTTCCAGCATTGTCAAGTTGAAATTTTTTTGCCTTCGGCGATATCAGCCTCTGGCAGCTGGAGCTATGCCCCAGATCCCCTGTCAAGGATTAATTGTTAATTTGTTATTGTGTATACGGCTGTCTCGGTCTCCGCCCTCGATGTATATCTTTCACTGTGGTGAGCTATCACTAAATCTATAGATGAGTTATTGCTCAACTAGATATTTCTTCTACAAGCGTATTAAATTTTCTGATTTCCAATTCTGAAATTCCACACATATATTGAAAGAAGCAGAAAGTAGGTAGTTGATATCCAGCTGTCTGAATATTTGAAAATTTATCAAAAACTCATTTTAAATTAAGAGAAATGTGTGTCAAGAAATCAAATTTTTTTCGCCTTCGGCAATATTGGCAAACAACACAAGAAGCTATTTTCGAGCATCTTCAAACTTGACAATGCTGGAACGTAAAACATTTTGAAAAATTGTTCGGAATGATAAGGGCCACCCTCATTAAGGGCTTCGTTATCAACTTATTGTGTATACGGTCGTCGGACTCCACCCTCAACATATAAGCGCTATATTTTCCACATTTTCCACTATATTCTCACCCACGTCCATCAGAGGGTGTCTGCACCTATGCTATTTTCACCTCTGCACGCCTCCGGTGCCTGTATATTGGTGGTCGTTTGACGTAGTATCTGGCGCCGCACACCTTTGGGTCACTTCGGTTACAGTCGGCACTAACGCATCAGCCGACTAAATACAGGCAACACGTGGAAAGCTATGAATAGCATTGTTTTGACATTTGAGCGTGTACTATCCATCCTAATCACATTCACCTTTTTTTTTTTTGATTCAAATTTGTCAGTTTGAAATCGTTCCTTTATGCCTCCTTCATACACCCCCGAGTTTCGAATCAACTAGTGTTTACTGTACTTATACCACCAGAATGTTGAATCCATTTTATTTTCATTTCATTCCACTTATTTTTGTGAAATTGGAGGAGAAATATTAATAATTTGAAGTGCAATTTAATAACTTGCAGGCAATAGCATGGCACCCATGGAAGCCTTCATATTTGGTCATGGGTAAGGCTTCTGCAATGCTTTGGAACGTAGACAAGAAAGTCATGCTTTCAGAATACCAGCTAAAAGAGCCCAATGTTATCAACAGCATGGAATTCTCGAGTGTTACTGGTGAATTGGTCATCGGTATCCGGAGGATGGGTGAGTGACATCATTAACCCTATTTTTTAGGGACATATTATATTGTGACCATTTTTACCACCTAAATAACTACTTTCTGTTTCCATGAGTTCACGTTATAATTGTTTGAAATACATCTCTTCATTTGGAATCCATTCTGTGGGGCGATTGGACTGATCCCCATGGTGATATCATGGTTTCCCACAGTTGTCTAGCTGAATGCAAGAGCAATATTTATATGGAGAACGCATCCAGTTACAGTATTCAGAACAAATATTTGAATCTTATTACCATAGACCAAACCAAGAATAGGCCTACAATCAATAATAATAATATTGATGCACATATCTAAAGGACGGTACACACGATGGTTTGCATTGGGCGAAATTCAACCTCCCTTTCAATCGGCCGATTCGAACCGTGTGTGTGGACAGCCTCCCATTGCGATGTCTCACGTTTCAGATTCAAACCTTGCTTCTAGACTTGGAGCCTGCTTCTATAATCAAGCATTGAAAGGGCCAATTAAAGGTCAGAATGCCTCAGCAGCCAATGAAAATGCATGATTGCTGTGACGTCACAGCAGAACTTTGAATAGCAGCAAGAAAAATGCGGCCAAAAAGTAGGGTTGGGCAAACCTTGATTTTTGCCACAAACCGAACCACGAACCGAACCTTTCAAAAAGGTTCATTTTTTCGAACCTCGAACCGAACCTTTTTTTTTTTTTTTTTTCATTTTCAGACCTATCGTAAATATAACATAGATTCGGTGTCAAACCCATATGGAACAGAAATGTAACTCAGTCATAATAGGGTACAGTCCCGCCAAGAATACAAGCCAAGTACATCCAACCAAAGTATTATTATTATTATTATTATTATTATTATTTAACTCTTGCAAATGCACATAAATGCGCGGTGGCAAGTTCCCTAAGTACCCCTATCCCACCATCTCCTTAACCCTCTGACGGAATAACTTTAACCTGATGTCATCCCCTTCAAAAACATTTCTACTAAGCCCATTCCAGTCCCTACCTGTCCTATTTAAGAAAGAGAATTTACCGACATCTAATGTAGCCCCCTTTATGACTACCGCTCTATCATGACCCCGCCTACCTCCATACCCTGACTTATTTCTTTTTATCAACTCATGCAGCTCCCCCCACCCCCCCTCTCCCTCCATTACCCTGAAGAAATTACATAAACGATCCTCCTTCCTCCGTATTTCCAATTTCTGCCACCCCAGGTCTCTCATCATCTCAGTTGGACTCTCCAACATTCTTACCCTCTCCCCCCTTTCATTCTCATCCCATTTCCACCTCCTAACCCTACCTGTAACCCTTCTCACAGCAATCCTTTACTAGGCCTAGTTTCAGTAGTAGGCCTAAAGTAAAACTGCATCGTAGATTCGTAAGACAGACTGGGTCAGTACAAAATTGTGCCATTTATGACATAATTTCAGTTTTTCAGTAAAGGAATTCAGGGTTTGTTTTAGTTCAGAAGCAAGTGTAGAAACCTAGAACAGGTGATATAAACAGGTGAAGGCCTAGTCTCACGAGCAATATCACGTCGATTAATACAAAATTATGAAAACGATTTCATATTTAATACATCACAGTTTGGTCGACTCCATTACAAATTTCCAAACTATGTCACACAAGACACACAGCCTCAAGGTCTGTTAGATGATCGGCGATCAACCTAATATCGAATTGATAAAAGCAAACAGCTGATAGGTCCTGCGCACTGCACTGACAGCTTTTTGTAACATTTGCAGGTTATTTGTATATCTTATTGGATTATATCTTATCTGTTATCTCATTGGAGTATGAACAACAATGTATAACATTTATGTATTTCAACTTGGCTTGGTGAAGTTGCCATTAATAAAGAAAAGAAGTTGGTATTGTGATGATTGGCATGAACAAAAAAACAAAAACAATTTTTTTTTTCTTTAGAAGTTCGAAAAAAGTTCGTTTTTGAACCTAGGCGGTTCGAAATTCGAACCTCATTTTAAGGTTCGGTTTGAATTCAAACCGGTTCGCCCAACCCTACCAAAAAGTATACAGTGGACCTTTGAAAGAGAAGTGATTCTAATTGATTATTACAGGGAATAACCTATTCTATGGAATCCTAAACATCCTAAACATATTAACTACAAAAAATAACGATCATGGACGAATCGACCGGCTACTCGATTATAGTTTCACTGGTGATTGGTTCAATATATCTTGGCTGGGCTAAGCCTAGCCCCATTATAATTGTTTATATATCACCAGGGCCCACTGAGGCTTATTTAGTGATATGTAAATTATTGTGAGACAGTTTACTCAGTTTGGCCTAGAAAGCCTTAGATGTCAGTATTGATATGCAAGGATTAAATGAAATAAAATGAATCTGCATCTAACCTCACTTTCAATTTGACAGCTACGTGGTCCAGCAATAACACACCGCCTTTTATTTATATTGTGCGCTGGGATCGACCACAGCTATGGCTATGGTCTGCTCTGATTGGTCTGTTTGAAAGTAGCGCCCGCCTGTCGCCACATTGCAATCTGCTCCATATTCTACTGTGTAAACAGAGAAGTATTGTCTTTTGAATTGGCTGATTGAAAGGGAGATTCAGTCTTGCCCCTTGCAAACCATCGTGTTTACCGGCCTGAAGAAGATGGTAGAGACGCAACATGTATACTTGTAACCCTCATTCAAAAACTTCTCTTGTATCATCCAATTAGATTCCGATGTACTGGATGTATTAATTTTCTGACAGGTGATACCAACATTTCGGAGGAATCCGAATCGAGGGAAGAGATCCTTGTGATGTCAAGTTTAGATACTGTCGTTGATTTGATAACACTTGACAATCATCATCAAGGGTGTACATACTACTTAAGATGGGGTCAAGATGGCAAAGAGCTTGGTAAGAAAAACTAATAGGCCCACTTTGTTTTCGTTCTCAGACTGAAGAAATGTTCACGTGATATTCAAGGTTTTGCAGTGTGAATAATTGTAATTTAATTGCCAGTGTATTGTAGTCTATGAGTAGGTTCTATTTTGTTTCACCATTTCGGAGATGAAATGTCATCCATTTCTGTATCAACTTGGTTTGTATACTCTGTAGCTTTTCATTCAATTGCTCTATGTAGGCAATCAGAGTCAAGTAGAAAATGAATTTAAGTCACGTATTTGTAAGCACCTGTCATTCGTGTATTCCTACTCTCATTCTCCTGATATATAACCCTCAAATACTTTTTTAAATGTAGCTTGACACCCCTACCAACAGCTAGGTTATAAGGGTACGAATGAGCGGTGATAATGAAACGATTAGTTGATGATAGATGAAAGAAAGTTATCAAAAACCCACTTTTACAGCGGGACTCGAGACTCCGCCTGTGTGGCTTCAGTTTTTCAAAGCAGTGCCTGATGGCTAACTAAAATAACTCATATCCATTGATCAGGTGGTTAATCGACACTACCATCATCTAGTGTTGGATTTATTTGATTTAGTAGTGCTCATCTGGTCTCGAGCATTATCAAATGTAACCCATGTTTTATGTTTCTAGCAACTGTTGGGCTATTGGCAGGTGTTGTTATATGGCCGTTCCTAGGACATGACGAACATTTAGATGCAATGCGTAAGAAAAAAGTTGAAAAATCTGTTTCGGTTCTTAACAATCTGAATGACTTGAATAACCATGGTTTCTGCATTCGATAAAATACGATATGTGGAACATGCATTTCAAGTCTCTTACATTGTGATAAAAGTACAGTGAACTCTCTTCATTCATTTGAAATTCAATGGACTCAAACATACTCATTTTGAATTGAAAATATTTGAATTGTCAAAATATTCAACGTTGAACCTATGGTTCAAACTCTTCCAAGGACCAGAACTATTGTTAAAATTAATTAACAATTGAATTATCAGAGTTTGCATTAATGATTGTTGTAAAATGACAAAGATATTGTCAATTGTCTGTGATATACAGTATGTTAATAAACTCGTTTAAACAAAATCATGTATGAAGTCATTGAGTAAGGCTTAGTTGTTGAAAATCAGTATAGGTGTTTATGAGCTCAGTTCACATTTTTCACCAATCTGTACTTGCTACATCATTTTTAATTCATTTGTATCTCAAGTTCTTTATTTTGTATAAATTAATTATCTATCCATCAAATCATCGTTCACAACTTGACACCAGAAATTCTGATTTTTGTTTCAATTACAACGTACGATGCTTTTCAATATTTGTGTCTCAACATTGTAATATGAGTTTTATCTGTGTTATTTCAAGTTGTAAAAACATTTTGTTACATTCTTACGTAATATTTCAAATTGTAAAAACATTTTGTTACATTCATAATTATCTAATAATTGATCTTGTCAAGATGACAAGAGGTCATCCTGTATTTCCAAGTCTTCCGGACGCTGTGACCCATCATCCCTATTCCTCAAATCAGTCCTTCCTACCATAACCCTGTTCTCATTACCAACTTCAGTTCTCAAGCCTGTCTTGCTGCAGCCACAATTTCATCAGTGCACCGCAGGTAGTATCCACGAGTTCCGAGGGTAAAGTCCGCTAAACGAGTAAATAGCCCAGTATGCGCATGCGCGAGGTGTTGCGAGAATGGTGGCTAATTAGTGACAATGCCTGCGACGGACGGGGGACTAAGGATCCGACGGCAATAAGGCAAACATCGAGTAACCGAATGCACGGAAGCCTGAAGACGTGACGCGGGGGCGGAGTCGGAAAAGCACGGAACAACATTCACGACGACAAACAACATCCTCGACGTTGAGCCGCCCATTACTTCTCTCACCAACGACCAGAGGCGTAGCGAGGGGGAGGCAAGAGTCCCCGGGCGCTGAACTTAGGGGGGCGCCAAATCGATTGAATAATTAAATAATTATATGCATTTGTTTGGCCGTAAACAATTTTTCATTTCTATCATATGCATTTTGTCTGCATTTAGCCTGAATTGAATACATAATTTGCCAAGATTAACCCTGGGCCTAGGTTACAAGCTATAGCTGTATAGATGAATAATAGCCTCATTATCCTATCCTAATACTCCACAAGTCAGAAATTCTTGTAGTGTGTTACATACAAAGAGGCAAGTATACTAAACAACAACCATGACAAATTCACTTGTCAATAAATTATTAAATATCTGCATTGAATTCCAACAATTGCGGGAATATCATAATATTGAGTCAGCTACCGCCGGCGTAACGCTGGACGGACTGGCGATTTCTTTGACACAAAAGGCACCGCCTGTACACGTGCAGATCGCCATACAGTGTACTCTACATATACATTACTAATAATCTCAAGTTTCAACTGAAACTGAAACTGAAAGTCAGACACATGCATGCGTACTCTCTTGTGAATCATTGATAGTATTATACACATATACAATTTTGGTCAGTTTTGATTGGTGCTCGCGCGGAGGTGCATGTATTCATTAGCAAACGCTGGCTTTAAACAAGTGTGGCTTTATGTGTGGAAAGGGAAACCCTGGATAAAACCAATTTTGATCACGTGATTGATCAGTTTGCAGCTGCAAAAGCACGGAAAGTAGATCTTTGAAGTGATGGTGCGTGTCTTGTGTGTCCAAAATCAGATGCTTACATTATGAGGTACATTTAGTTAATGGTTATAGAACAGTTCAACCAAGGTTTGTGCCTTTAACAATCCCTTATTTTTCGCAAACTTTCCTTGTATGGCTTTTTGAACTAAGGCATATTTCTTTTGGTCTTCTGATGCAGACGACTTGTTTGGTTTCCCTGTAAATTGTGAGGGGGGGGGGCGAAATAGTTCTTTCCCCGGGCGCCAAAAACCCTAGCTACGCCTCTGCCAACAACGCTCCCAACTCGCACGTTAGGAGGGTGTAGTCAAACAGGGCGGGAGTTTTCTAACTTCACCAAGGGGTGGGTCATGTTGAATCTCTGAGGTTCCATCCTTGTAGGCTGATAACATCTCTAGGTTGTCTGTACCGTGGTTAATAATTATGTGTTCATTAAAATCATATTAATTCTTATACCTAACTTGTATCATTGCTAACGAAAGGCTGGTCCCGACGGTCTAGGAGTTATACCCACAGACAAACAAGACCGTGCCAATATTGCAAATTGAATATTTTGATCTATGATGTATGCCTGTATTTTCATTTTTCACTATTGACTTGTCACAAAATTATTTCTGGAAAACCACAGCCAAGTATCTATGTTGGTTTGCTGGCTTGTCTGTTGACCAACAACATCCCCCCCCCCCTTTTGCTCAACATTGTACTGTGCAAAAAACACCCTTTTAACTGACGGTAAATAGTTGAAAAATGTATGCTTATTAAAGTTGAATAATTAAATTGAATTGAATATTAAAAATGAATAATGCATAGAAAGTTTCATCTGGATATAGGTCTCGAATAGCATTAACCACAATTACCCACTTGGTGACGTCAAATATCAGATCCACATTGAATTTTAAGATTCTTCAATGTGAATTTTAATGACATATTGTAATCAAGAAGACTGTTTTCGGACATTTTCTTGTCCGAATGTGTCTAAAAATAGAATTGTGGTTAACGCTATTGCGACTGTGGATTGGATTTGCCTAGTAATTTGTGGAAGCACACAATATATCAAACAGAGGAAGACCCGATTTGAATCGGATAGAAGTCTGCTCACTCTCATCTAATAACCACCTTAATATAAATCAATTTCATTTCCAATATGTAAAAACAATATACTGTTTAGTTCGTCAGTGTTGAAATCAGGGACTCGGAGTGAAATTGAAATTGATTGATATTGAACATGAAGTGCAGGAACTGACGAAATTCCTAGAATTTGAAATAGACAAGGGCCTCAAATGAATAGTTCACATCAATCAAATGTGCTCAAAACTGAGACGTTTTTAAAATATGTTCACCGAAGAAAGTCATTGAGACCAGTGGCGGTTCCTCCACTAGGGCAAACAGGGCATTGCCCTGGCTGTATTTTTTGACAATCTGTCTGTACAAATATTTCCTTATTCTCAATAATTATTTCATGTTATATTATTTTCTCAATTCATTCAGAATACCTCGTCATTAGTCATGTGGAATATCTTAGAGGAGCCCTATGAAACGGTCTCTGCTACGCGTGGAAACAGTAGTTTCTACGTCACAGGCAGGGCTAGCCCCGTCTGTGACGTCACACGGGCCATGGGAACAATGTTATTTCTCTGATAGAGTGAGAGAGAAGATGCGACTTTCAACGTTGCAGCCGGGGCAGTCTTATATTTGCCCGTGACTTGACAAGCTTGAGCGAAGATGAACGAATAACCATCACAGACTGATCTAGCTGTCGTCTCTACACCTGTCTTCATCCCTGTCAACTAGACAATGCCTTTGTGCAGTATAACATTTGGATTCTAGGAAAATAAGGGTAGGAATGCAGATTGTATCTTGTGAGTACAGAAATAAATGACCAGTGCAGTGCTTGTTTTAGTTTTTCACATACGGTTGCCACGGGAGGAGCTCATAACTCTCTGCGGAGTGTTGTCCATTGAATATTTCTTTTTTCAAATATGTTTACTGTCGAGTTTTAAAATTTAAATCAATCATTTTCAATAATCGTGTCAAATGTGTACAAGTGTTAGTGTGACACCAATGAACACAGCTGAATCCGAAAGGTGTTTTTCTCTCTCTCAATTGAAACAAAAACAGAAGAATGGACTTTTTATACAAATAGGCTGTTCTATGGTGGTGAGTTGATGATCAACATATGTAGGCCTATAGGTTATCAATTGTGGACTAACAAATCAATTAGGTGAAAAGATTGATTATTCTACATTTACAGTTTACTTTACAGTTATGCTATTACTTACATCTTCAATTTAGCAGGTAATAAAGTAGATGGTGATAGGAAAATTCTTCCAACAACATAAAATATCGCAAAAATAGGAATAAACACGTATAATTGTGAGAATATTAAATACTATAAAACAATATCATAATATTCTGCCCCGGCCTGGGGAGAAGTCACGCGCCGCCGCTGATTGAGACCAAAGAATTAAGAATGCTTTATATTGCCACCTTTGAGTCTATTTTACGTCATGGAATTGTTTTTTGGGGGATTCGCTGATAAGAAGGATGTGGCCAAACTCTTTGAATTACAAAAATATGCACTCAGAATTCTGTCAAGCAGAAAAAGATATGAAAGTTGTAAAGGTGTCTTCAAGAATTTTAATATGTTGACTTTAACAGGCCTCTTAGAACTTGTAACTATTGTAAAACCTAACTTTAATTTATTTGACAAAGAGATTAGTCACTCGCATAATGCCGCTTTTACTGACTCGCGTTGAGAGCGAGGCGTTACAAGCGTCATGCGCGCTAACCAATCAGGTCTCGTTTTTCGCGCGAAACACGAGACCTGATTGGTCAGCGCGCCTGACGCTTGTAACGCGTCACTCTCAACACAAGTCAGTAAAAGCGGCCTAACACTCTTGGGAAAAATGACTCCCATATTGATTATCACCGAACTGTTCTTCACAAAACTGGACTCCACTACAAAGGTGTTGAATTTTGTAATAGCTTACCCAAGGCATTGCAAATTGTTAATAATATCAATACTTCCAAATTCAAAGTAAAATGCTACCTCATAGAAAAAGAATTTGATCACGTATCAGATTTTTATGTAAGGTTGGAATAAGCGAATGGAATGACGAAACAACATATAGGCCTAATATGGGTGCTGTGAATAAATATTTGTATTATTATTATTTTTGTGAAAGCAAGAAATGTGAAAGAAATGAGAGTAGAATTTAACCTTTAAGTCAAAAGACTAGAAGACCCTATAGTAAAGTGTTTATTACCCCTAAAATGGGTAGGTCTGCAATAATACTTGATTGTTGTAAATATTTTGATTAAATGTGTGACATGGAAAATCAAAATGAAACATTGATTTTCTTTGTCCAGGCCTGGCAGCATGCATGACATTGTTATAGCTGGAGCAGGGGGCAGGGGGTTGTATGTGTTTTGCTTGAGTGTGTAATACATAAGAAGCATATTTGATATGCCCCCAGAAGAGGTTTTTTTTATCATATTTCTTTGGAAATAAAAGCTCAAAATTGTACTAATGTCTCCGTCAGCAACGAGCATTTGAAGGCAAAAAGTACCTGCTATTTTATTTACCCTATTCAATTCTTGTTGGTATAGAGGCCCCTGAATCAGTCATGTCATGTGTAGGAACCTTTGCATTTATTAATGAACAAAACTCAATAATACAAATTAATGTGCTTTGTATATACATTCATCTTTGATATTTTGCATTTATTCCTAAAATTGTTGAGTAACACAAACATATTTGTTATCTTATTGTTGTATCTGATGTTCAAATGAAACAATAGAGATGAATATGATTACCATGTGTAGTATGTTTTACATTAAGGTTTATAAGTCATTGTATATTCAAGAATTTTGTTTCATGATTCATAGTTTAGATTCACAATATTTCAGAAATTACCAGTGAAAATTTGATAAATATTAGAAAGTTTTTATTTGGTTATGTAAGTATACAGATGTACAATATACACACTCTGGGGCATCCATAAATTATATCACACTTTATTAGGCCACTTTGAACTCCCCCTCCCTCCCATGTTACAGTTGGTCACAAAACCTATTACACCCCCCCCCCCCCCCTTAGATACGTCACAAATTTTCATCCCCCCCTCTAACAAAAAATTTGAAATTAACATGTGGCAAAGGAACAATAAAGTAATAAAATTGAAATATTCATCTCTTTGTTTGCTTTTTGAGTAGTCAAACTTAATTATTTGAAATGCAACTGCTGGTTCTATGGGGTGGGTAAGAAATAAGAATATAAGAATCTATATGAATGGTGCCAAATACATTGAACAAAAAAATGGTACGTCACATAGTTCCCTCCCCACTTGTAACACCTTGTCACAATCTTGATAACCCCCCCCCCCCCCCCTCAGCTGTGACGTAATTTATGGACGTCCCCTTAAAAATTACATATTTGTATTGGGTACTTGCTTACTTTTTCATCAAAGAAGAAATGCACTAATTGCTTTTACCACTTTTCAAATAGCTATACCACTGATAAAAGTGTATTATAGTTTTATGCAAGATGATTTATTGCAAATGAAATATCTAAATGGTCTTCTGTAATAGAGGGGTATTTATAACTTGAAGCATTTAAAATATGAATATGAGGAAAACAAATTTGCCTCCGGTGGCTGGGGCTCTGCCCCAGACCTCGTGAGAACTCAGGTGTTGCCCTTGCCCTGCAAGGCTCTTCAACTTTCATTGCCGCCAAAGTTTTTGGACCCAGTCCGACATTGTTAAAGAAGATGAAATGTGAAAAATGGCACTCATGCCATTTTTTCTATTCTATATCAATAAGTAAGATAGTGTATGATACAGTAATAACATTGATAGTTCTATTGATTTATTGTCTTATTCATCTATGCTTTAATACGTGGCTCCAAACGAATCTGGAACCCTTCTGCCCTCTTTAGGATAATGTCAGCCTGGAGTTTGAAGTCTTTCTCGCTCAGATCGGACTTGACACGGAAGTTGCGCATAATTGTGGCTAAGATAATTTTCAGTTTCAACATAGCATACTTGCGACCTGGAAATAAAAATCACACCATTCCATTTCAGTTTGCATTTTCAAATATTATGAAATAAACTAACAATAAACATTTTGTTATAAATCCTGACAAAAGTCAAGTTATGCACATTTTACATCACATCGATGAATAAATTGTAATATATCGATATTTTGTCTTCCACTTGATAGTCGTATCGAGTGCCCGCATATCGTATCGTATTGGAATTTTCAATGTAAGGTTTGGTTGTTTGGCGTGTTTAGTAGAAAACGAGATATTTTGGTCCCAATGACAAATATTGGAGGGATCATATAGAAATGAGGAAAGCTTTGAAACGGCTAAAATATAGTTTTGTTAATCGAAATGAATTATATCGATCATCATATTGTTGGAAGAAATATTGATTGTAATCGATATATTGATTATTGTTCACAACCCTAATTAAAATCATGCATCACTCTTGTAACTGCTCACAACGAATGAGCTGTAGAATTGATTTCGAGGGTTGTCATTCAATATTGTAGTTGTTCCAACAAATGTTAATTTGGTTTGAGTATGATCAGAAATTAAACATGGAGACCTCATATCGAAATTTTGTATAGTCAACAAAGATCTTGTGTTTTTCAACTACAGTATACAAAATACCGGTACTCTTGAAAAAATCCCATTGTTCACTTTAATGCACACTGTTTATACAGCTTTGGTAAAATACATCATCTTGTGTTGGATTGTTTGCATGAGGAAATGTGACTGACAGTCATTTGCAGTAGATTTATTCACTTCAGAGTAAAATTTAATAAAATATAACTCCTACTCAATTCAAGATGGTCAATGAAGAAAATGTAAGTTGCTTGTATAACTATTGCAATGTTTTACCAGTTGACAAATTATTCACTTATGAATTCTTTCTGAGGTTCTGTTCAAGTTCTTTGAATTAAGAAAAGATCTTTCATTAAACATCAAATTTAAGACTCATCAACAATTTTTGAAATCCCTGATCACATTGATGAATACGAGCAAAGACGGCTTAAACACTCTATACCATTATATTATGTGATAAAATGCTAACAAATTGAACAAATATGGACAGATATGAGTTAATTCAATTGAAAATTGAAAAATGTTATTAAATTCAACTATAAGTGGTCTTGATTAAAAATTTGTATGCATAATTATATCTGGGTTCCAAGGAAAAATGAATAATCATTTTCAAATATTGAATAAATATGAAAATGGAATAACATCTAGCTACACACTCATTTACTTGTATTTTAATTATGTCACTTATATTTATTTTGATTCATTTCAGATCACCTATTATCGGCTGATATATTTCTGGCTGTTCATTCCTTGTCACTTCCTTGCTATACTTATTATTATTTCTCTGTATCATTGTTCATTGAAAATTTCAGTAATTTTATGCTATATTTATTATTTACCTTCATTGATTAACTTACTACATAGGCCTATTCTTTTTCTGATATTTTTTCTTTAGTTTGTGTTGTACTTGACCTTATAGTTATTATGGTATGTGGTATTGTTGATTGATTGATGATTATTGTTTGCTTAATGACCCCAGCAACAATAGCTAGGCTATTTGGGGTATGAATGAGCAGGTGATAATGTCAAAACTATGAAGACTGAAGTGATGATAAATGATGTTTACAAAATATTGTGCATCTTATGCAGGACTTGGACCCATGCCAAATAGTGACTTCAATTTCTAAAGCAATGCCTTAGTTCAGGGGTGCCCAACTTAATTTAGAAGTGGGCCACATGACATAATTATTATCGTTGGCGGGCCACGTCAACACAAATGTATGACGATGGTTTTTTAAGCGATATCAAATTTTACGAAAAGTTCATTGATATAGGACTATTTGAAATTGGTATGAATCAACACCATGTCGGTAAGGTTAATTTCTATAAAATATCCGAAAAATCACTCAGAGCTCACGTAATTTGCATATGCAAGTTATGACCAGTGACAATTGTTTATGTCTGTGGATACACTTTGAACACAGCAATGATGTCTCTGCATATTGGGCACACATTTTTCTCATTACTTGGTACACAAAAATAACTACCCGTCCACTTTTCATCAAATACGCGACACTCACTACTTATTTTACGCCGTTTTAATTCTTTTGACAGTGACATTCTTAGAGAACAATCAAATCAACACTAAACACTCAACACACAGATACACACATTTTACGACGACTTTATCACGTGCGAGCAAGAACACGACCAAAAGGGTGAAACACATTTGCACGGACACCTGTAAAACCCGTGGAGTTCTCGCCGGTTAGTACCCGAGCCGGATTTCGCCCAATTAAATAATACCACCCCCTCCGCTGCTTCCAAGGAACTCGCCTTGACCGCGAGAACAAAATTATCCCTGGTACACAGCACTCAAAAATATTGTAGAAAAAAGTATTCTGACCGAATTCTGAGATCTCAAACAAATCAATTTCAAAACAAAATGAGTTTACAGAAAATTATATTTCCTTAGCGGGTTTATTTATGAGACTCATGTTTTTAAGACAATGCTATGCACTGGTAGGTGTGGGCCAGATAAAATGGCTTGGCGGGCCACATGCGGCCCGCGGGCCGTATGTTGGGCACCCCTGCCTTGGTTAACTGAGCTCTTGCATAACATTCTTTTCCTCATTATGTTTTGATATATTTACATGCAGTCAAGTTCTCCCAATGGTTTTTGTGGACATCATATGACTCGTTTATTATTTTGTTCAATAAAAATTTGTAACCACTAGGAAGAAGATTACAGTACATTATTGATCTTTGATAAATTTGGGTTATTATTCCAGTAGTCTCATATTTCAATGTGGTTGTCAATAATTTGAATATTGTGAATACATGGAGGTTCCCATTACAAAGAACTTGACATTGAGAATCAAGAAGTTAGTTGTGGCCCATTATTAAGGTGCTCACCAATTATTTATTTTGACAAATAAGGAAAACCGTCACGAATTTGTTACAACTTACTGTTCCTAAACCTCTTTGGGATGTAATGTATTGTAGTCATGAATGCTGCATTTCACATATTGCAACTACTTGGTGATGAAGTAATTCCTTATGTTTTTTAAGTATGTATTTAAAGGTCCTGGTACTCAAAATCACAACAGATTTGGTACATAATTTTGAAAGCGTTTCATGTTAATCAACAGAAGAAGTCTTTTTCAAATAAATGTCAAAATCTTGGAGAAATGAAAAAAAAAGTTTTGAAAATAATTTGAAAAGGATGTTTTTATTTAAAATATCAATAAAATGAAAATATATTGTTTGTCTAAATACAATTTACTTTACGTACCAACGCAGCTTCTTGGTCCAGCGCTGAAAGGCACAAATGCGTAATAGTGTCGGTCTTGCGTATTCTCGGGTAAGAAGTTGTCAGGATTGAACACTTCTGGGTTCGGAAAGATGTCTTCGTTGCGATGCATTTTGAAAGTGCCAATAACTACGGTGGTGCCAACGGGTAGTGTAACATCCATAGAAACTAGAAGACGAACAAACAATGAGCAATTTTCTTCTTTTCAAGTCAAACCATTGAAAAGATGAACATCCAAGTATAATTCAATAAGTGTAGTAGAATTAGCAAATCAGTAGGGTACATTTCATCCAATCCATTAGATAAAAAAATGAACCACTACAGTGACTACATTGTGTTTTTGATAAGAAGAACTTGTTATAAATACTTCATATTTATGTTTACATATTATATAAAAATTGTATCTTCTCTGTCATTGATTTTATGAAATGCTTGCCTACAAGAAGCATGAAACGAACGAATGTAAATGACAAGAAATTGCAGCGTGATACATTGCTATAGGATTACAATGGTTGTATGCTTCATGTCTGTTTCCTTATGAAGGTAAATAAATAGTGCTCTATGACTTGGGTCAATGAATGAAAGATCCAGTTTGTGGAAACATGAGAAAGATGAGTAGATTTTATGTTGGAATGTTGCCCGATTTACGATTAGCGAGCTTAGACTACAGAAGCGAAAGCAGTTTTGTCCTCCATTTGAGCATTATTGTTTTAGGGGTATTTTGCCCAATTACGTAGTACTGATTACAATTGACCCACAAAACATTCAGATTGCACAAAACTAAATAATGCAAACCACTTTCTATACATACTATCAATACCATCTACAGTTATTGGTCACATAAAGTGGTCGATCAAGTTACATTAAAATGCATCCTGAAGAAAATGCACTAACATTATATACGCTGAAACTAAACCAAAATTTGCATATAAGCACAATAAGCAATCATAAACGGCCCAACTATGGGCAAGAGCTACGTACGTCCTTCCTATGCCATAGTAAAACATGGATGAAACGACCAACATACCCACCTGTTTATCTAATACTAGCCTATACTTACCGAGTTTGAGTTCGTTATTGATATGTCGTGCAATAATTGGCACTGGTGGGTACATTCGCAGTGTCTCCAAGATACAACGCTCCAGATATTTCATCTCTAGCGTATCAGCAAATGTGACAGGTCTGTCCGAATCTCCGAAAATCTCGTCCATTTCCTCAACGACTTTTTCCTGAATATGTTCGTGGATGCCCATCATCGAGAGGAAAAAGCTACTGCCAGCTGCTGTCGTGTCATGGCCCTACAGAATAATATATATAGTGCCATTAGTTACACTCGACTGTAGCAAACAGGGGCGGATTGGCCATAAGGGCAACCGGGCAAATGCCCGGTGGGCCGGTCGGTCTGGACGTAATTTGGGCCGCTTATAATTTCTTGAAAACTTGAAAATAATTTTAATTCCTAAAAATTACGAAAACTTCAATACAACTGGCAGGCATAATATATAATAATTGAATTTATTGTTCTTTTCACCGTCATTGATGAAATTATGATTATTTTTAATACAGCTAACGGCACAAAGGCCGCTTAGTAGCCAGTAGGTTTAATTCAAATAGAGGAGGTTAGATGAATTATTCTTTGAATTTGGGCCGCATTATTCGTGGTATTTATCAGGCCGGCCGCCTGTTGTCTGTTGGTAGGCCGCCTTGTGCGGCGGCCTTTTCAACAGAATGATTTACTTGGGAAAAAGTGGCAAAATTGCAATTTTACAAAGTACTAAGGCCACGTTGACAAAAATATTAATAACAGAATTACACAGAATCGTTGCTCTGAGTAGACGAGTGGGTCGCGGGCCACCGGCCGGGTTCGTTCGGGATGGTTCGGCGAAAAACGTTGCTATACAGAGTTATAAGGCAGAAACAACAAAAAGCCGCAAATAATTTTGTGTCATGGGCAAATGGAAAACTTGGTGATGTTGATGTTAGCGACGATTCGGAATCGGAGTACGAAACAGTGGTTGTCGACAACGTTTTACCCAATATTCGAGTTCGACGGCGGCGAGCTGATTGTAACGAACACACACCCGACGATCCTATCCTTGAGGCAAAGAAAAGGTATGAAGTTGAAGTTCACAACGTTATATTATATGAAGCGGTTGAGAGTATGCGGTTCTTATTGAGAGTACTTCGGAGAGTATATGGTTCCAAACAAATGGTGCTTTGTACGCTGACTTTGCCTGTCTAGACCCTAAAAATTTTGAAGACATGATCAATAATCGTCCTAAAAACTCGTTAGAAAAACCAAGTGATCTCGTAGTTAAATTCGACAAAACAGCTACACCCACCAATCTTTAAAACGAGCTTCAAAACTTGGCGATAAACTGGAAAAATTTAAAATCAACAGTGCCCGAAACATATGCTTCTGCAGTGAGTTCTGCTAATAATGACGATGAATTCGACGACGAAAACGATGAAGACGGGATTATTGACAGCAATCGCAACAACAGCGAAAGTGCAGCTGCAAATCGCTCGTGCAGATCGTGTATAAATTGTGCCCAGTGCGTTTTCTAACTTCTTAAGTGGTATAATTTATTCAGTGAAGCTTATAAGACCATTTTCCTGGCAAATGAACTGTTTCTCTCATTGTCTTCGACACAAGTAGCATGTGAAAGAAGCTTCTCAACTCTCAAATTTGTAAAAAAACGACTTTGCAGCTCCCTTACACAAGAACATCTTGAAGCTTTTATGTTAATGGCCAGCAAAAAATCAATATTAACACATTTGGACAACGACAACATTATTCACAGGATCGCTGCGAAAAATAGTTTGTTAAGAAAGAAGTTACTTTCATAACTGTGTATACATAGGCTACAAACCAGACATAACTTATAGCTTATTCATCTTAGATGAAGGCGATTCGGTGAGTTACACACTTTATTATGAAAATAATGTTCAGAAAGTAAATTCACTATAAAACCAAGGACTTTCAATAGCAATTACTATTAAAAGTCCATCATAAACCGTTTCTAATTTTTTGGTCGAGGGGGGGGGGGGGGGGCACAATATCAGTAAAGAGGCCGATGCAATGTGGGCCGCTTTTGTGCATTTGCCTGGGCTGCTTTTTTTCCCCAATCCGCCCCTGGTAGCAAACAACTTTAAATGAAGCCATGTTTTCATAGGTTTATAGGCTAGAAAGTACTTTGTTTATTACTCAAACTTTTGAAAAGACAAACATCTTTACTATATTTGTGAGTTGTTATCCTATGTGATGTGCATATATATATATATGGCCTGCCTAGTTATATTTTTCTCCATCTTACAAAGAAGAAAATGAATCAAGAAATTCTGTTACAAAACGATACCGATACATTTGAAAATGTAAGTGTTTGTCATTCAACAGAGGTAATAAAAACATCTCCAATATTTTAGATTTCATAAAAATAATTACTGAAATGCTGATGGGTAACTTACTTTGTACCTATAGGCCCTGATTATATTAATGTTTGAACCCATGTTATATTTTTGAAAAAAGAGTATGACAACATTATTTTCTGAATGATCAACAACAGTTCATAAGGATGGTGCTATTAATGCTATTGAGTACATAGTGAGCACATAGTGAACTTGATAAACAATTGAAAATCATGAAAGGAGTGTATGTTCAAATTTGAATAATACACTACAACAGGCAAGGCCTGACAGGGTTGGGGGCTGCAATCGTGGCCCTGGTCTCAATTATTTCGAGAATATGACAAAAATTTGAATATTTAATTATTTCTTGCGAAACAAGGAAAAGAATCGAGCTTGGAAATTGCTTTTTTTTCAAAACTGCGTAATTGCTTAGCCTTTTTTCTATAGCTTTCATGTCCTTCTTTTAGCTGCACTAAGAGATGAGAAATTTGATGCGTTTGGCAATATTCTATTTTTGTTCGATGGCTGTATCAACACTTGTTATGTCTCCAGACTCAAATCTAAGTCCACTTTGAACCCAACCAAATCTGAAAAAATTTCTCGAGCTCTCTTTGAATCAACTGTGTTTTTATTAATAAATAATTAGACCCCACTTAGTTATTTAGCTTGAAATGAATTGTAACCGCATTTTCAAAAACTGAAACTTCGCACCAAGAGCTATGATGAATAAGGATCTGTTAGAATCACTGCTACTGATCAATTTTGAATCAGAC
This sequence comes from Brachyptera risi, assembly GCA_964007535.1. Taxonomy (NCBI): domain Eukaryota; kingdom Metazoa; phylum Arthropoda; class Insecta; order Plecoptera; family Taeniopterygidae; genus Brachyptera; species Brachyptera risi. The sequence goes on along the minus strand of OZ023327.1, from coordinate 62,539,150 downwards.
AAGATCCCAGGGCCCTTATTCTATAACTGCAGACGAAATGAAAACTCCACGAAAGTGTCATAAACCTATGTTAAAGTAAACACAATAGTCGGAACAAAACAAAGATGAGCCGGTTTCGTTTTAGAGTTACAGAAATAGAGACCCAGACGGCAAAACACAATCATCGATCAGCTAGAACACAGTTCTGTACCATTATAAGAGCGTAGAGGAATTGTTTCAGCCAAGTATCAGTTTCTTGGTGATAACTTTTGAATAGCATGAGATATCATGATGTGATTGCAGGGGAAACACAGATATTTTTAATCTACCTTCAAGTTGGTATAAGTTCCACGTAACACATTTTTTTTTTTTTTTAAATTTATATATTGGGTTTTAACGACGCACTGTAATGATGACTGAGATCTATTGGCGTCGGATGAATGATTAATGAGATGATGGGATGATGAGATGAAGGTTTTATGGGTTATGGGTAGGATAGTGGGAAGGAAGCGGTCGTGGCCTATATTGTGGGAACCATCCCGGCATTAGCCTAGACTACAGAGGGAAACCACGAAAAACCCCTGTAAAGATGGACGGTGGCGGGGATCAAACCGGGTCCGATATGTCCCTTCACATCCCGGGTCACACGAAGCAAGTGAGCTAACCACTCAGCTACTGTGCCGGTGACACATTTTTTAACTGTATTTGGTTGATAATTAGGTGATATGAGGTCAATAATTAAAACTTATCTCATCTTGAAGGTATCACAAATATCTGTGATTCACCCATATAAGAATTTTAATATCTCATACCGTTCAAAAGTTATCACCAAAAAACTGATATTTTGCTACATGGACTCCCATGCACTCTTAACAACAAAACTTGATTTTATTTCGCTTTCAAGTTGCATCTTCTAGCTCAGATCTCCTACATAGTATTAATAAATAACAGCAAATGTTTTTTGAGCTAGTGTGGTGGCTTAAATCCGTGATTGATCATAATTGATATTTCAATCAATTCTTCAATCTATTACTGATTGAATGTTCCCAAATAAACATAATTCATTCATATTTGGATATGAAGTCCAGTAAGTGCAACAGCTGGCCTATCTATACAGAGTGCACACTGAACTATAACATCTGTGTCCAGATAAGGTGTTGAAAACAAACACTTTCAAAGTACCTTAACATAAAAACTGAAATTATCCTAAACTATCAGAAAAGACGGATCCCTTTCTAAGCAGCACCCCGACCTTTTGAGGCCAGCCTGTACTGCAAGGTCTAGATTGAGTAAGTATGCATAATGTTACCTTCCTTTGAGTTTGATTATATTGTGTGGAAGCATAGTATGCAGTAGAGTGAACATGAGAATGATTTAAAATGTGAAACCATTTGCAAGTAATGTATATTCATGATTACCTCAAACATGATTGTGTCAACTTCCTCTTTAATTTCTTCGTCTGATAAAACAGCACCATCCTGCGCTGTTTCGATCATCAAATCAAGGAAAGCCAAACGCTTCTTTTGTCCTAAAAGAAACAAAGGAATGTTACAGTTGGAAACTACACAAATTGAAAATTAATCTGAATTTGGGTAACTATTTTCTTAAATCTTTATGTTGTGAGTTTGGTGAATATTATTATATGCTCATTTTGTCACTGGAGAGTTTGTATCTGAGACATTTTTGTCAATTCTGCGCAGGTCAAGAGCCTAAAATCATTTAATCATTAGTCCCATTCTAGATTATATATTATAGCTGGACGGATAAGATGGAAATGATGGATTTTTGGGGGTCAAGTGATGAAAGCACCAAAATATTCAGGAACTATTCAGGAAAAATTGCCAATTTTGAAAAGTAATGAAGGTCATCGAATCCAAATCCGAAAAATGAATCAATCCAATTTGGTTCCGATTCTATATTTATTTTTCACTGAAAATATTGTTTGTGAGCCATATTTTCAATATTAAAAAAAAAAAAGATTTTGACCTATTACAGAGCCAAAAATGAAATGTTGACCTGGTTTCATTACATTTTCATGATTTTTCTCAGACCTACCTTGTGACAACTCATTAGATTGGAAATTCCAGGTAGTGGTAGAGTTTAGATAACACATGTACAATTGTTATCCGATGACCTAGAAGATTATGAATCGTGGCCTTTGGCCCACAGAAATAAAAAAAAAGTTCTTGGGGCATATAAGACAAAGTTTGCAGGATTTGATGATCAAAGCTAGATAGTTTGAAGATGTACTAAGAAAACAAGAACATTTTATTAAAAAAAACGATAGGCTTCGATTTCCCCCAAGTTGGGGGGTGGAACGTTTTTGGGGATAGAAAATCAATTACTTCGATTCTATTCCTATATTGAATATGATATTTCATTGAATATTGCTTGTTGATCATATTTATGATATGAAAAAAATGTGATTATGACCTAGTTTTGGATCAAATATTAAATTGAGATTTTCCCAATGTGTTTCCAACCAAGCATTTGGCTAACGCTACTCATCAGATTGAAAATTTCAAGTAAAATTCAGATAATCGTTTTCAAAGACCCAGAATATTTCATAGCATGGTCTTTGACTCCAAAATCTCTGTAAGTATATAGTTATTGATGTGAATGAGACAAGATTTGCAGGGTTTGGTGATAAAAGCATGAACATTTTAGGATACATTCAGAAAAATTAATGCATTTTTCGAAATAAGGAGGCTCTCATATTTCTCGCCCTTTTTGACGTGGCGGGGGTAAGACAGGAAAGGACAATTGATTACGCTAATTTGGATCTGATTTTGAACCATCTTCTTTACTTATTAGTTTGTTCACGAATCGTATTCATGATAATTTAACAATCCTATGATTTCTTGGTCAAAAAGTGAAATTTAAGCTAGTTTGATTTAATTTTCCCATGTTTTCTGTAATTAAATTATCAATTGGTCAGAGGTCACGCTATGAAATATTATACATTTCCGGAAAAACTTATGAATGTATTATTTGAACACCACTCAAACTTCTCTTGCTAGAGAGTCGTCATTTACTTAGTTTAAAAAGATAGAAAAATCCCATGACACTATAGGTAAAAGTTCATTTTTTGACCCCATCCCAGGTCACGATAGCTAATTTCTCCCAAATATATTGAATATCATTTGAAAAAATATATTCAGTAAGAAATAATTTTGAAAATCGCAGCTGAATTGAGTTATTTAATTCTTCACCCTCAAAAATGTCCCACCCATTCCACATTCCAAACGGGTGAGATATCTCAAGAGTCAAGACACCTCTTTTTAAATGAAATTTGTGATTTTTCTGATCACATCCTTGAATTTTCAAGTTTCTATCACCAAACACTGAAAACCTGATCTTATCTGCCCCAAAATATACTTTTTAAAATTTTCTGTGGGTCAAAAGTCACGGCCTGGAATCTTCTGAGTAATCGGAAAACGATTATACATGAGTTACCTGAATGTGACATTGGATGTTTGATTCAAAGAGTTGTCACATGCTTGGTTGGATTATTTTTAAATACTCAGTGAAACTAGGTCAAAATTCGATTTGGGACCACCACACTAGTCAAATTCTGACCAATATAAATATGGATGTGAAATTATAACTACAGTATAAATATGATTTTCAAGCAATATTGAGTGAAAAAATGAATATCAAACCTTGTCCAAATTGAATCAATCAATTTCCATCCCTAAAAACATCCCACCCCCTCCCCCAAATAGATGAGAAATTTCAAGGCCTCCATTCATTTTTGATTTCAGCTTATTTTTCTGAATATGTCCTAAAAATGTCAGATTTTTATGACCAAACCCCGAAAACTCGATCTTACCCACCTCACTATATTATTCATGGAGTATTTTGAAAAAATCCTATTTCAGACTTTTCTGAAAAAAAGTATCAATGTTTCGAAACATAATCCAAAAACAGGGTGAAACATCTGCGAAATATTTTTGACGCAAATCGATCATGAGAAAATTGCATATATGCATTGTAAAATTGAAACTGTATAAGCAAACATCATGATTTGATTTTCAAATTTATATTGAAATATTCATGTCACCTTGCTTAGATCTATTGAATGAAGCTTTCAACTCATTGTATCTATGTAACTTTGATGTATTTCAGTACTTGGTGTAGATTCATTCTGTATACATAAATGTGTACACGAGGGATTGTTTTTCCACAGTAATAAAATAAACATTATCATTACTTCACAATGTGAATTGATTTAATCTATTTATCTAATTGATCAAAATGAATGTGAATGTGATGAATTTTGGTGCCGGTATCCATTAGATTCTGCCATTTTGGTAAAAGACACCAAAACAATTTCAAAATAGGTTGCTAAAAAAATCAACCTCACTAATAATCTGTGGCCTATGTCTCAATCTGTCCAATAAACATATTATTATTATTATTATTATTATTATTATTATATACAATTTGAAATAAAAGAAAAAGGAGAATTTGGCGACGCCGAATATGATCTGATTACAGAATCGTTTATAGGAAAAACTTTCTAATATCTACATTTGAAAGTGATTATTTTTAAGTCATGCTGGTCTTGGCTCCTTATTTGTATAGTTATAGTATGATGTAATACTCAATATCAACCAGGTTGTAACACCACTGTGGCACGTGACTGATTAAAATGTTCCCTTACCGACATCGTTCTCATCTTGATCGTCCAAGTCGTCCCTCAGTCCTTTTGCTGGAACAGCTTGGGTGAGATTATCAGTTGCATTCAATGGGTTACCTGCAAGAGCTGTTATGTAGTTCTTCTGACCTTTACCGATCTCTTCCTTCTTCCTCTTAATAACCTGATTGTAACATAAAAATAAAAACACTGTTCATTCCTGTTCAATGTCAACTTGAATGTGATCACTAGGATATTACCGACCTCTGTTTTATGCTAAAATCACTTATTCTCCAAGTTCAACTGTATATAATTGATCGATTTACGATGTTATGGCCTCACTAAGTTGTAACCTAGCTAACTCACTGAGAAACCTCGTGGATCATAGAGTGCATGCATGCCTTGCCAACTGACAATCATAATCATTACCTCGTTATTCTAAATCAGATTTGAAAATGTGTTCAATAAATTAAGCTACAGAGATGGGCCTGATTAGTCGCAGAATAGCGTAGAATAAGTGTCCAACTTTGAAGACTGATTTTGAAACGAAAAATTCAATGGGTGTCAAGGTATAGTGTGGTCATTTGATCTCAAGGTCAAGCAGACCCCCTCCCCAACAGTGTATAATTTGAACATTCACAAAACTGAATATAAATAATATAAATATACTGAACATATAATATATGTGAAAGCATATAGAAACATGCCGGGTTCACATTCAAGACATTCAAAACCACTCTTGGAGAATTTTGATACATCAAGAAAGAAATAGAATCATAACAAAGATGTGACATGATAACTAGATCAATACAAATAGAAGAAACACAACACGTTAACACAAAAGTTTTGTCTCACCTTTTTTGTGAGGCCATGAATGACACCAAGAAGTGACTCTTGAATCTTGCCATAGTGTGATAACTTGAACATCCATTCGGGACGAAGCCATATCTTTGTATGCCTCAAATGAAGAATATCACACATTCTACAACAAAATTTTATGTCAAGTATCGGGTAATAACGACAGACCGACGACTCTCAACATAACAAACACATATTCAGTGGTTGAATTAGGGGCCAACCCCAAAAAAGAGCCTAGGAGAAAATTATTATTTTTTTATTCATATAAAAAGAGTTTTCACAAATTACTGATTGTACGCAAAAACACGGCTGTAATTAGTGTTCTTCTAATATGATTTAAAATAAATAAAATAAGATATGTAACAATTCATATTTTTATGTTATACTATTTTTTAAGTAGTAGTAGTAGGGCCTGTTTACAATTGAATAATCATTACTTATTGGATCGTAAATTATGATATATCATTGAATGTAATATAAGGAAGTGATGACATAAAATTTAATGTCCGGTACCCGCTACCGAAAATACCCGTAATGAAAATTAACAACTGAGGGAAATCGGTAACCACGATGAAGGATGGTCTACCATGGCGGGAATCGAATGCCGGTCGGTGTCCATCCGTCTCAGTGCTTTCCGACTTTCGAGACACTTTCTATATAGTTTAAAGACCTATAAGAGTGTTTTATTACTTCATTACTGCCATTGCGTATTCATATCCTCCTTTATCTTGAGTGGTCTTGCTCACTCCCATTGCCGTTTCTGGAATACAAATGCAATACAAATAAACCATGATACAAAATACAGTTACAAATTGAAATGTAGATTTACACACATTATGAAAAATACTTGAAAATTGTATGGAAATTGTGTTCAAAAGTTGTTTGGAAAAATGGTTGTGAAATGAAATACTGAGTGTATTCAACCAGAATTATAGCACAATTGTATAGGCCTATTCAATGATGAACAAACGAAATATGAGCAACAATAGGTTAATGTTCAAATGTACATAATTTCCGATGAAGGACCATTATTCAAATTTCTCAGAGTCGAAATTAAGATCCCGTGGTTGAGAAAAATATCATGAGTAGAGTGATGAATGATAAACAAGGTAATTGATGAAATAGCTATGAACAGAAATTTAATTAACCCCAGAGCTGTTGTGGGGGGTAAATTTGTACTCCGGACTTCTTTTTTGTTTGTTTTAGCTATACACAGCTTGATGAGTAATTTTTGTCCGTGCTTGTACCTTCAAGTTGTTCAGCCTAGTTTGTATATTTGCAACTTACAAGTCTGAAGAGAAAAATATAAGTACTGTATAGCGTTCCCGCGAAAAAGGTAATTGGGTAATTTCCCCACGCGGCCACTCCCGTTATTACGGTCAACTGTCTAAATTTACAGTTTAAACATTTTCTTCAACATTCTTGTTTTGAATATTAAAAATTGTATATTTTTGGAAAAATAACCATCATTGCTCAACATATAGGGCCTGATGCTCGTAAAAATTTAAACATAAATTTTCAAGCACTTTCTTTCTGTGTGAATGTTGATTGAAGTAAGTTCAAAGTAAATGTTCCTGTGTGAACATTAAATTGAAACATTATCTAAAGAAATTGGTTGATAATACAAGAGCTTGAAATGTGGGGTGCTAGAATCATCCACGTGACCACATTATAACCTTTCATTGCACACCTACTGGTGGGTTAGGAGCTAACTTAATCAACTTCCCTCCACTAAATCAAATTAAATCAATGATCATAGGCTTTATATATTTTTTGTTCTCATACCTAATAAAATCTCCACTGTACATTCGCTCATATAGTCATGAACATCGAATGTCTTGTTGCCTTCCTTCTTCATCTTCTCGACAACAGCCTTGCTGTTTGTGTTAAACAGGTCAACAAATGATTTGAGCACGTTTAAATGGAATGTTGGTGCAATCAATTTGCGATGAGAACGCCATTTGTCACCTGAAATTTTAGAAAACGTAAATAAAAAGCTATTACCTACTCGGCTGTCTCAGCTAATCAGGGGCAGATCTAGGTCATATTCATGGAGAGGGGTGTGAAAAAGGCGATTTCAGTTTGCGGAAAAGAAAATGGCTTTTAAAAATCGTTGTGCTACGTTATCGTGAACCCGGTGACGCAAGGGAGCAGGCACCTTCCACTTTTTTTGGAAATTATACAAATTTTTAATGTGAATTGACATATTTCAGATAAGATTTAGATGCCAAAAATATTTCTCCTATAAAACTAAATGGATGAACCAAATGATATTTGCCAAACACAATTATTGTAACTGCAGGGTCGTTTGAGAACTCCGGACAAAGACTCAATTGTGCGCTCCCAAAACTAAGTGTATGGTATAGTGAAGAAAAAAAGGGAGGAGGGAAGGGGGGAGGGGGGAAGGAATCATGCTTCGCAGGGAAATATTTGAAAATTACCCTTTTTCAATACGGTTCCACGGGTTTCGGGAACAACACGACATTTCTGGAATACATGGATTCTTTAGTGCGGTAAAGAGGCTTAATTTGTCAAGTGGGAGTGCCAAGTGAAAGTGCCAAGTGAATTCATGGGAGGGGCGATCGTCCCTATCTTCCCCCTCCCCCTCATGTATTCACCACTGCCTAGCTAATGCTGTGGGTTAGGAACCGAAGTCACGTCGAGCATGGGTTCGATTCCCGCATAAGGCATGGCTTTTTGAACATCATTTATCTATCACCCGCTCATTCGTCTCTCCAGAATAACCTGGCTGTTGGTGGGGTTGTTGAGCAAATAATGCCCATTGAAAGTTTAAATAGACGTCTGTCGTGTGAAGTTGAATAATGATAATAATGATGATAGTAATACTATCAATAATATCAACAACTCCATAGCTCATTCAGCTAATGCAGCGCTAAGAAACTTTCGTCTTTGGGCGTCAATTCTAGTCCCGCATGAGGCATGGGTTTACACACACACACATATATATATATATATATATATATATATATATATATATATATATATATATATATATATATATATATATATATATATATATATATATATATATATATATATATATATATATATATATATATATATATATATATATATATATATATATATATATATATATATATATATATATATATATATATATATATATATATATATATATATATATATATATATATATATATATATATATATATATATATATATATATATATATATATATATATATATATATATATATATATATATATATATATATATATATATATATATATATATATATATATATATATATATATATATATATATATATATATATATATATATATATATATATATATATATATATATATATATATATATATATATATATATATATATTATATATAT
>OZ023327.1:62387972-62527972 GCA_964007535.1 Brachyptera risi | reverse complement strand
AATATTATCTACTCCTAATAATGATTACGAGTCAAATTGAAAAATCAATTCCATAGATATTATATAAAAATGTACTTTCATCACTTTAACCACAACAGAAGCAAAATACACCATTGATCTTTTATTCAGAATGTGAACGCCGTAATTCCACATTAATCGAGTACTAAAGTTTATCCCAACGACGCTTATTTTATATACTTATACGAATTTTTGGAATGTATCATTATTTTGCAACTATAGCTGCTTTGTATATGTTTAAAACAAATAGTTAACCATTCATGCTAGTATTTGAATGAATTTTAATTAGCTGTACTATTTTCTTGAGAGTATTAATTGAAATTGATTTTTTTTCTGCAATTTTCAAAATGTACAGGTGGCAAATTCTCATCATGATTAATCAATATTTTATTCAAACTATCAAATCAATAAAAACATGAAATCACAATAAGTATCAACAAATCAACAACTGCTATGAATACATTATCAGTATTAATATTTGAAATATATGGCAATAACATTTCCAATGTGTGACAATGAAGGACTTTCTATAATATGAAGAGACTTTATAATGTCCACCGGCTTACTCTTGATTCGCCAAACTGTACTGTCCTTCCAAGGAGACGTAAAAAAAAAATATATTGTATCATTATATTTGAAAAATGTTTTTTTTTTCAGTAAAAAGGACAATTATAGAAAATGCAGCGTTATGGAATCTCTCGTTTGACTTCTGGCCAACTTTTTATATAATTTTATTGAATAATTTAAAATTTCATAACTATAGATGGTGAATTTACTGTGATCTTTACCACAACTATTTTTTTATGGAGGGGGGGGGGGAGGGGAAATTTGGTGTTATTCGATAGTTGTTGAATCTACTAGAAAAAGCCTGGGCACGATGAGAATTGTAATTATTCATATAAATTAAAAACTCATTAAAATACGGCAATGTCAAAACTACCACAAAATGTCAGCCATTTTTTCGAAACTGTACCACAACATAGAAGTGCACAAAAACAATTTGTATGTGGTTAAAAAAAAATTACCGCACCTATAACCCGCGACCAAAAGTCTTTATGTATAATTCTGAAAACAGAAAGTAGCGTGTATACTTAATTCATTCAATTAGTAAAAACTCATGTGAATGAGGATGTACAGACGTCAATCCAGAAACAAGCATATTATAGTGAGTTTAAAACCTATAAAAACCAACAATTCTTACCGTGCCCAGTCTTTTCCTAATAGATATGATCTAGATCATAGATCTAGATCTAGATTAAGAAAACACCAAAAACTTGAAAAACAAACACCAATTCGAAAAGATTTAGATCAGAATAAAATAACTCTTTAGATGATATGCAACCATACACGAAACCTTAAAAATGTTTTCTATATTTTTTGTTTGACGCTCAAAGAAATATCAAATGACATAAATGAATAATACAAAGAACAGTTGAAATCGTTATAAAACAGTTGTTATAATTCTGAAGAAAAAATGTTGAACATGATAATCATTATTATATTTAAAAATAGCGTCAACAACAGGGTTACTTACGATCTGATTTTCCAATAAATTCCAGTGCACAACCAATTAATGGTAAACCATCTCTTCCGGGTATTTTATTGGCTAATTCTACCAATCTTCGTCTTTGCAGTCGAAAATAAACATAGAATAAAACAAGTGCCGGTAACAGTAGGTAGTAAAACACTGACGATACCGACACTGGCGACTCAAAAGCTTCAGGAGATGCTCCCATTTTTAAACAAGTCACCAACAAGACACCAATAAGTCACGAACACTTGAGGTAAACTCAACGGTACACTATATTTTGTCTCCACCCACCCTACTTTCTTAACTGTTCAACTTCGTCTTGAAGGGAAATAGAACGTGCGCCCGACTTTTATACGATACATGGTAATTTGCTGCTTTTTAATTTCTTGTCATTATGCGGGATTTCCAATAGCCAATCAGACGGCAACGTGCCTTCGAACAACACCGGAAGCTAAAAACATTTTCCAATGTTGAATATCAAGGATGTTTAGTTATCATATTGTTGATTTACAAAATATAACCTCCTCTGAAACGTGTGCAAATTCACGTACATCTCTTACAATTGTGTGTATAGTTTTAGAGTGAATTAGATATATATAATTATGATTAATCCCCTAAATAACCTAGGTGGGGTAGTTTCGCAAACATTGACCAATAATGATTAAACTGACACGTGTGGAAATTGTAATTAACTCAAGGTTAGTTGAGAAGTACCCGGTTTTAAATGTGAGATACTTAGAAACACATTTCAATGTCGCATGCTACACCATCATGTATATTTAGTGATTATGTGCTAATATTTAGTTCAATGACCAAAAGTTCTCACGCCGGTGCATAATAAAATGCGTGTATTGACCTTGGTTTGTGTTTGTAACAGCCGATACAACTCCCGGTACGGTAACATATTGAATTTAGTTCATTTTAATATCAACGGCAATCCTGTAAGAACTGAGACGAGTGGTCGAGTGGCTAGCACACTGAACCGTCATTCAGGAGACCGGAGTTCGATTTCCGCTGTGGTCGACCATCCTGATAGGGTTTTTTGGTGGTTTGCCTCTGTCGTTCAGGTCAATACTGGGGTGGTTCCTTAACAACAGGCCACGACCGACTCCTTCCCACAATCCAAAGCACCTAATAAAATGACCTTTCACATCATCATCCCATCATCTCATATATCATTCACCGACGCCAACTTATCGTTGTCATCAGTACAGTGCGTCGATGAAACCCAATATAAATATACAATCCTGTAAGTTCGTTACGTTGGTCGTCACTCGTCAGTATTGACTATAAAACTCAAATTATATTGTTGTCAAAATAAAAGACCGTCAGAAAATGTTAATCTTTATTAAGGGGTGGAAGAAGGAGGGGGAGGGGGGAGTATTCAATTCGGTTATAACTGTCGAAAGTGGTTGACTGATGGTAGGCCTACAGATGAAAATCAGTCTCAGACCTCAGTCTCCAAATCAAACTATAATGTCTTAATTAATACTATATCTTCCGCTCATTCGTACCTCCGAATAACTTAGCTGTAGGTAGAGTCGTTTGCAATCAATAACTAAAGTAGCTCACTAATTCAACATTTCATTTTCAATCATTCAAGTTCCTCTCATTTTTTTGAATGATCAATATTGAAGCCTTCCACTCTTATGGAGCCATATCTGTTTTTATATTTTTCGTTTGTAATGCACAGGTCATAAGGTTTGACTGATACACATGTCACTTTTTTGACACGCGGACTTATCCGACTTAGAACTGTATTGATTTTTGGGCCAAATCGGTTGGATAAATTTTGAGAAAAACTGTTAATACATCTTTAATGAACCCATAAGATTAGGCCGGGTGAGGAAATTTGAAAAATAAAATCTCATCAAAAGAAATCAAATTTTCACTGAATGTAAACGAATAAAGGTACGTTCATACTACTACGGCAACTTGCCGCATGTACGGGTTTTCCGTTGCGGTAAACACAAGCTTTTTTCTTTCGTTCAGAGTACTACGGTAAACGTCAGACGGCAAGTGAGCACGGTCTGCTATCTGTCAAAATGGAATACAACAGTAAAAAGTTACTTCTTTCACTTCTTTTGAAAAAGAAAGCACTATTATTAGCTGCAGCTGCACATTTACAGAGTAGGAAAAGAAGAAAAGGAAGACCTAGAAGATGGGATACTCGTCCAATCTTTCGAAACCGAGAAAGATTTGGTAATTATTACAATCTCATACCACAAATGAGGTTAGAGGACGAGGACAATCAAAAGAGTTGACGCGCCAAAAGAGTCGACCGCTGAACAGTTGGTTCTACACCCATTGTGCGTAGGAAAAGCGGTCAGAGCATACACAGGGCTGTGATTGGGCCGACTACGTCACAAACCGCATCACGGCGAGCTGGCAGTACGGCAGAAAGTTAAAGTTAATTCAACTCGGACGGCTGTGCCGTATCGCCTGGTACGGCAAGTTTCTGATTGGTTCACGTGACCAGCCGTGACGGCAAACACGTTTTGCCGTAGTAGTATGAACGTACCTTAAGAGATCAACATTATTACAAAGTTGCATTCGAATAGAACCAACCGTTTTGCGAAAAAGATTTGATGAATGATTTGTACATTCATCAAATAGATAGAAATAATAGCAGAACCATGTTACCGAGATTCACGGCTTTCTAGACTCGATAGTTGCAAGTCAGAGAGTTATCGAGTTTTGAGTTTATTACGTACGACTCAAAGTGTGTCGAGTTTTTTCGATTATACTTCATACAAAAATCTCGCCCATTTTACAACGCATATGCTGTGTTTGCCTGTAGTTTTATTGGATCGTTGATAGCGAAGACTTTCATCACACTCTTTAGAGCTTTGTCTTTGGGTTATTCTTAGTTGGTTTGTACTGTACGCACTGCTATATATGCTAGGTCGCACGGTTTGCCTGATCAACATGACATTTGTTCTGGATACGCGAACTTATCGAACTTAGAACTGTATATAGTTTTGGGGCCAAATCGGTTGAAATCACTTTTGAGAAACACCATCACAAATTTTCGGAAAACTCATATGGTTAACCGAGCGGAAAATATTTGAAAATGAATTATCTCCAAGAGACTTCAAATTTTTCACTAAACGTGAATACAAATATAATACACACAATCGGCACAGTAGCTGAGTGGTTATAGCGCACTTGCTTCGTGTGACCCGGGAGGTGAAGGGACATATCGGACCCGGTTCGATCCCCGCCACCGTCCATCTTTACAGGGGTTTTTCGTGGTTTCCCTCTGTAATCTATAGGCTAATACCGGGATGGTTCCCACAATATAGGCCACAACCGCTTCCTTCCCACTATCCTTCCCATTCCATTACCCATAAAACCTTCATCTCATCATCCCATCATCTCAATAATCATTCATCCGACGCCAATAGATCTCAGTCATCATTAAAATGCGTCGTTAATACCCAATGAAAAAAAAAAAAAATACACACTATTACGAATTTTTACTGAGATCGGACTAGCTTTTTAAAGGAAATGATCAATTTTCAGCGAATAGCTTGAAAATAGTGGTTATTCCTAGCTCAGTATCTTCCGCACGGTGTTTCACGGCTCTGTAGACTTGACAGTTTCAACGAAGGTGTGTAGAGTTCTCGAGTATATTTTATATGAGTCAAGGTTTTAAGAGTTTTCGAGTACATTTCATCTACATATCTCGCTCATCTTACAACGCATATGCTACGTTTGCCTTATTTTATGGTGATTTTGAACGTGTCACGGCAAAAGTACGAAGGCATTTGACTAACGAAATGTACGTTGATATTATATAGGAATATAGGCCCAGTCAAGTTATTGTGAGGTGTGAGCCATAATGAAGTACTCAGAACCACAGCGCTGAAGATACACAGATATAACTTTTACCAAACTAGGAAAACGCTATACACGCGTGCTGTTGATAATACCTCAGAGATGCAATCGGAGAAATATGGAAATGCAATACCCCATGTATTCGTATGGAATCATGAACGAAAGATAATACCTCAAGACATGTCATGCAACGTTGAAATAAAACTCATCCCCACTTTTTACCTCTCCATTTTATCAGCACTTCATTCTCTTTTCCCCCCACTATACTTTGTAGTACCTACCTATGCCCAGTGGCGTACAAAGGCTAGAAAAAACTAAGCGCAGGCACCCTCTGATGGCCGTGGGTACCCTCACAGTGAAAGATGAATTAACTAAAAATATAGGCATTTCAACCAAAAAGGCTAAAATTGAACACAAATGAAAAATAACCCAGTTCCATTAATTTCACTTAATAAAGGAAAATAAAAAAAATAAAAAAAATAAAGAGAATAATTTACATAATATAAATAAAAAACCTACACATAAAGGTAAATAAGTCAATAACGTATGAAACAATAAATAAATTAACCCGAGCCTAAAGGCGCTCTGGTTGATATTCTCAACCTAAAATTAAAAATAAAGTGGGAATTATATGTAGGCCCATGTTAATTATGTCTGCCCGAGAGAGCTGTATACACAATAACAAACCCCTTGATGAGGGGGGGGGGGGGAATTGAGCCCCAGCCACTGTAGCCCTATTTCGCTAAAAGGAGGGAAATATTGGGTATCTTAAAAGGCATCACAATCCAGAATCCTGGTAATAGATTCGAATGAATGATGACTTGGGCCTATTTGTTCCCCAATTTCAGAGAGAACTAGAAATCTTCATCTGGAATACAGGAACTATAATTAATTAATTTGTCCGTAAAATTACCACCCAAGACCCCTTTTCCTGAGTCGTGACGTAGGCATTATATTCTGTTTTTACGGCGTTCACGTTCACACCAAATGTCACACACAGTTGTACTAAAACTGTCACTGAAGCTCTATTTTTGATGTTACAAGGAAATAAATGAGTTCAGTGTAATCTGCAAATATTTACCTGCCTGAAAAATTGTTCAAATATCTTCTACATTACTTTTTCCATCAATTAATTTCTGATTCAAAAATTGCCTATTTTTTCGGTAAAGAACTAATTTTTTCATAACCCTCTACATGCATAATATAATGGATACAAAATACATTCTAAAGGTGGAATGTGTTAATTGTTAATGAAATAATATTAATGAATAATTGTTTTGAACATGAAAGTGTGGAGCTAGCTAGCTTTCATATTCGCGTTTATCTCAGCGTTATGGTTAGTAGTGGTGGTTGTGAATAGACTAAGGACATCCAAAGACAAAACATTTCTTCCTCTATACTGTTAAGGTAGGTTCATAGAGCCACGGCATTTTTGCCGGCCGGCAATCTTGTCGGGCGCCGTTGGACGTCAAATGATTTGTACCGTTCATACTACCACGGCAAACTATCGCCGACTCAAGGCAATTATATATCGAATCGATGCGATAACCATGGCAACGTCGATGGTGATCGAGTTTGACAGTCGATAGTTCGTACGCAGGACACATAGTTCGAGTATAAACGTGGCCGTGATGTCGTCTACGTCATCACGGCAAGTTTGTCGTCCGGCAAAATGTTCAACTTCATTCAACTTTCAAGGCCACAGTGAACGACAAGCCCGGCAAGTCTGTGATTGGCTCATTCATTTTGACGGCACGGCAAATTCGTGTTGCCGTGGCTCTATGAACGTCCATTTAGTGTTACGCGATGATGTTAGCGTTGCATTGTGAATGGGCCTCGGACCTCCATCTTCTTCCACTTTTTGGTAATTTGTTATCAGTTTGCTGGGCTCTTGAGTTTTGATTGATGAAGCTTGATTGTGGCCAGGTAAATGAAGGTCATTTTTATCTCCTGGTATCGTAGAGTGTGTATCTTTTTTCGTTTTGTGATCACCATATTGTTTGACGAATAGAATAGTTGTATTATTTTTACAGATCAGCCTGAAATGTGAAGACGTTCAATAATTTGAATATAAGTCTGCATAATGATTTATGTGAAGTCCCCTATCGATAACTCGAGTTTATAACGTGCATGGCCTTTAACATATGTTTGGAATAATTTTAATGATCATTGCATCATTTGAAGTTCTTGATAATTATGATTGTGTTGCCTAAGCTAATTTTATGAATGCACCTTCAATTTAATATCTATTTACAAAAAAATACAAATACAAATTTGCATATCTTCATGTTCCAACCAAATTTAAAATGATTTCAACAATTCCACTCGATTTTTAGTGTAGATAACACTTGAAATAATCCTAAATAGCAGACTTGGGCAAAATGAATCATGTTGAGTATCAGTAATACGACAGCTAAGTCTTATTCATTGATTAGGCTCAATTTTTCCCAGCTCGCTTATTGCGAGCCTGTTGAGGTGTTATTTAAAATGAGGAAAGTTGGTTGTATTTTATCGCCAGGAATGCTATCTCACCAAAATCTCCACTGCTAATTATCAGGCCATACCATATATTCGAGAACTCATTAACGGAGAGTTTGTGATACTTAATTTGTAATTAAATATGTGTTATCGTTCAAACTAATCTGACGCACGCAGAATCTACTTTTGTTCAATATTCAAATAGGCCAAGCGATATCTTCGTCGGGTTTTTCCGACCCTCCGTATGTTTCATATTTACCGTTGTGTTTTAAGGAAATCCACTCATAGCGTAGCATTTTCAGTGTCATATAACCACCGATAATCGATAACATATACATATGAACATATAACATGACATATAAACGATCGCACTCACAGTGACTCTCCGAGTAAACATATTGTAGTGAAGCTGCTACACACATTCACCGAAGTATCTTCTAAAATATTCGATCCATAATAAAAATGAACATTCACAATGTTACGTGATATTCGTATGTAACCGCACGCTGTGAGGTAAAAATCGATGGCAAAAATATAAGTGAATTACTTCTTTTCGTATTTGTTATTATAACATTTCAGTCATTAGGTTTTCGACAAACATTGTCTGATCAGATTATGTATTTGTTAATTTTTTATCTTGCATGGTTCAAGTTTTATGATAATTCATATCTGTGAAATCTTTCTCATCTTTCACTTCCTCTTCGGTTTATCTGAATCGCGTATTGTGAATGCTTGATTAAATAGAAAATGTTTTTCAGAAATATAATTAAAATTGAAATAAAATCGACGCATTATTAATTACCGTTGATATTTTCATAGACTATATGTGTAGTGTGTATGTGAGCCTACATGTACGATAGTAGCATCGAAAAACAATCCCCTCCCCCCACCCCCTCACTACCCTGTTGTGAAAGAATGTTGTCGAACCAGCGTGACGGACACACAGACTGACAGAACTGGAAGACTCGATGTAGTATAATAACAATGATAATAATAATAATAATAATAATAATTCGGTATGATAGAAACCAGAGATGAAACAAGGGCTGAAACAGAAAACCGTGTAGTTGGGTTCGTGTAAGAAGACAGTTGTTACTCGGCGTCTCATCCACGGATATAGAACAAGTATAATCGGCAGAGGTGAGAATTAATAGACCCATTCTAGTGAAAATGCTTTTATTGAAAATGAAAAATGAAATTCTAAGAATCGGGTATCGTCTCCAAGGGTCCGAAATTAGCATAAATGAGTATATCTCTCCACAAATGAGAGAAACGAGGGAAAAACTTCAACCATTTTTACAGCAAGTTCGAAGAGATGGTCACCTAGCCAACCTAAAGGGTAATAGATTGCATTGTTGACGGGAAATATTACACTATTGAAACATCAGAGAAAAGCACAAATTCAAGGAAAATTAGGAGGAAACCTGAAACGAATTTTCCCCAATCAAATTCTTGTGGCCATATAATACAAAACTTGACATTGAACTTCGATGTGAACACTGGGCCTACTCAGCGAAATGGATCAACAACTAAAATTGACGACTCATTAGTAACACAAGAAAAGCATAAATTCTAAATTCTAAGGAACTAATATGCGATTGCAGCAATTGGAAGATATCAGCGACTCGATACTTTGTTCATGTAGTATAAGTTATGCTTATGTGTTGAAAGTGTTCATATATATATATATATATATATATATATATATATATATATATATATATATATATATATATATATATATATATATATATATATATAAATATATATATCCATATATATCTATATATATATATCTATATCTATATCTATATCTATATATATATATATATATATATATATATATATATATATATATATATATATATATATATATATATATATATATATATATATTATATATATATATGGATTGAACTTGAATGTTTATATAATAATATGATGAGGGCAATACCATCGTGGCATATTATACACAAATCAAATTGTGATTACTATTGAAATAGAGTGAAGAAATGAAGAAATAATATGAATATATTCTGTAACATTTCATTTTCATCGGATGAAACATAAAATTTCACCCAATGCTATTCCTAATGAATTTACAAGAGTCGATAAAAAAAATGTATTGCCTGAAAAATTGCAAGATCGATTTTGCTCAAAAACAATAGGGATCTCTTCTGGTATGTCACCAACGTCCAGAGACAATTTCAAGAAGTCGATTGGATTCTTTGTCTTACCTGTATACCAAGCACAGAAGAATAAATATAGCACGGACATTAAAACGTTCAGGATTTTTTTAAGAATAGAGTGAAATTTGAGTATATATATGAATAATTCAGAATTGAAATGAAAGTATAACAGAAAAATATATTAGAAACGAAAAATAAATGACTAACCAAATGAGATGATGTGTAAATATATTTGAGTATCCTATAGCTTTCTATGAACTGCTTTGCACATATCACGGTTCGATCTTCTATACATCTTCACTTCTTTCGTGCTCCAATTTTACTTGTTTAGTTGGCAATTTCTGTTATACCAAAGATAATAGTGTCATTTAGTCCTTTCTCATACCCATTCTAAATCCTTTATTCAACTTGATATATTTCTGTGTCTATTATTACCATATTGCTAGTTTTTTTTTATGTATCATACATTATTATCATTATTATTATTATTATTGTTATTCTTATTCAACGACGCGCCAACATCTTGGGTCATTTTGCGCCGGATGTAGAATTCATTTTAGGCCCGTTACTTTCCCTACCATTCAAACTATTGCCACAGGCGAAAGATTTCACGCCGATATTTTATTTTATGTTCACATTTGTTTGTATTTTTTATTGTTCATGCCACGTTTAAGCCCAAATAGACTTGTGTGGGCTCCATAGTAGAAGTTCTTATGTATTTTCTGTATGAAAATTTGATAAAATTAATAATAGCAACAACATTCGTATAAATCCCTAAGGGGAGGTGAAAGCAAATTTTCCCCCATTTTTTAGTCCGTAATTAAATAAATACGTTGTACATATCTTTTTACCTTTCTGAAGTTATAATTGGTCATTATATTTCCCAGATATTTTTAAAAATATTTTGGTACAAAAATGTGAACTATTCTACGCACTTCTTGACCCCTCTCCCACCCACAAAAAAAAACTCATTTCAGTCGACTTTTTCTTCCCTTTTCTTCAAATTGATTATTTTTTTTTTTTAGATTTTATCAATTTCTTAATTGATTTCTCTTTCTTAATTACAGTCCAAGCATTGTAATTGTCGTCAGTTCAACCGTCTGATTTTAATTCTATATTCAATTAATCTCGGCTCCATACATTTTTTTCACAAATGTACCTTTTTTCAGAAACTATTGTACTCAGAATCGTTATTTTTTATGGATATGTATGAGATATATCTACAATGTTCAATCCAAATTTATGTGGATATCTTCAGAAATAAAAAATAAAAAATACGTAGAAACATGAAATATGCGGGTTTTTTACCTGCCAAAAAAAGTGTGAATTCTAAATTCCATGAAAAAAAACTGGGTCACTCAAATGTAATAAACTTGGTTTAAAATGTGTATCAAGGCTTCCACAAAAATCCCCCCCCCCCCCCAAAAAAAAACAGTCCTGTCACTTCACAGATATATTGGAAAAAGTAGTACATTGAATTACAGTAAGTTTAACATTGTAGGTATGGGGCTTTCCATCTTCCCTTAAATCGTGTTTCTATAAATATATTACGTTCAAATTACAAAGAAATATTATCAAGCCTCACTCCATTATTAGATTATTACTACCTAAACATGCGCGAACGAAAATACTTTACAAATCGATTATTACTAGTAGAACATCAAGTTTAATTCTACTATACAGAGCGCCTGCAACATCGGTTAGTCGGTAGCGCCGTCGCGACGTGATAGCAAGCGTCGTTGTAATATAAACGGCACTTCATCAAACTACATGCGTTCTCCGTGATGAGTCAGTTCAAACTAGAAACTTGTCAACTTTAGATAATACGTGTTTATCAGTAGATCAATTGTGGAGTCTATCAATTGACAACTTGAGACATTTTCTTCTCATGGCAGCTTTCAGTATGAAAGATTTTGAGGACATTGTTTATTGATCCTTAATTGGAGACTGAAGGCTAATTAGAGACTGAAATGAAAACAACACGAATGTGTACGTGTTACCAAAATGGTGCTGTAACAAAAATGTGTTTCAACTATTTACATTATGGAGTTAGATTATGACAACGTCGGTGACAAAGAAGAAGATTGGTTGATTTATGGTATTTTGTGTGACGGCATTTCTCAAGAAATGGAAAAGGTAATCAATAATCTACGTCGTGACAATGTTTATACAAAAACCACAGATTTAAGTACATTTTATTTCACTCAATTTTTGACATTTAATGATCACCTACAACATCAATCACACCAATATAGCACAGATAGACGCTCGAGACGAATTCAATCTGGCTTATCATGCTAATCAAAATTCTGTGTTAGCGTAAATCTAGCTTATTTCTTTGTAAACAAAATAAAACGAAGTCAAATCGATATTTTGAAAAGTACGGTCGTGAGAAATCAAGGTGTGAATCATGCTTGCACACTGAGCATACACTTGCGGCCTCGTAAGATATATTTATTTTTGATTCATTTTATTTATATCGGGTTTAACGAAGCACTCCCTACTGTTGACTACGATCTATTGGCGTCGGTGAATGATATATGAGATGATGGTATGAAAGGTTATTTCATTAGGTGTTTCTGGATGGATAGCGAGAAGGAGTCGGTCGTGGCCTGTTGACAGTATTTCACAGTAATATCAGTATTGACCTGAACGACAGAGGGAAGCCAAGAAAAATCCCTGTCAGGATGGTCGATCATGGCGGGAATTGAACCCCGGTCTCCTGAATGTCAGTTCTGTGTCTTAACTACTCGGCCACACGTCTCAGTAAGAATAGCTCCAGCCAATATAATATTTGGGATTGCCAATAAATATGAGATTGATTAATGAAGGGTGCAAACACGTTAACTCATATATCAAACCTATAGGCCTACATTTCACCATTTAGGTTAGCAATCACTGATAAACCACCGAATTTGCACAATCCTCGGTTTTATCCCCATCATTTTTGTTATTTCTTTCCTATCGTCACTGTCTTCAAATATTGACGAACTTACCGAAATGCTTCTTTTAAACTGTACTCTATCGAATAACGTGTTGGAAATTGAGAACACTAAGACTTATATAGCCCCCCCCCCTCCCCCCCCCCGCCCTGCTTCTCCACAACATAAGCTTACCCGTGCTCCTATGTCTCCCACACATCATAGAGAATAATTGACAGATTCTGACCGTCACATGTCTTTCTCATTTTTTTGTTTGTTCATTCGAGTATATTCCGAATTGCTCATCATATTTTCAAGAAGACAAATGGCGTACGTTTTAAATGTACCATTTTAGTGATTAGTGAAGCCAGTAACATTTGATGTTAGTTATATTGTTACTTTTGGTTCAGCAATAAGGTAATGGGCGTTCGATGACCTCTCTGACAGTTATAGGATTTTTTAAGACATTCAGTCATAATTGACGTTTGACGGCCCTCCAGCATCTACAGACTATTCAAGATACTAGGAAAACGCGGCATGAGTTTTAAGATAAGCAAAGTAATCATATACGAAGTACTCGAATGCTATATTGCTTCACACCTTGATTTTGAGAATACAAATAACATCAATGGGGTATTGGTCAACTGAACTCAAAATCATCTGTACTAAAAAACAAATGACCCCAAAAAACGACCAACTGCAATAAAAACCAATGTACTAATGTTTATAGGTTATATGTGCCCTAAACTTCTTTTTCTTGAGCAATCTGTACAGAAGTAAAAATTGAGGGGTTTGGCTCCTCCCCTTTACCAATTGTTACCACCCATCAGATGATCTAAATAGGCTCTAGTGATGGTTGAGGTTCGGTGGGTGTCTTGTTTTGAATGAAATTTCTGAAGGGGAGGAGTCAAACCTCCCACTTCAACTTCTGTACAGGTGCTCAAGAAGTGCATGTTTAGGTCAGTTGATTTTTATTACAGTTGATTTTTGGGACAGTTGGTTTTCAGTGCAGTTGGTTTGGTACCTTTTCACAGCGATGCGTTGGAAACACAGCCGTCTGGAGGTTGCTCGTTTCATGTATCCAGGCGGCTGTGGTAGGGAAGTTGCCTCGACATGTGATGCAACTATATTTTTTCAATATTTTCCCGAGGGGTTAACAACTCCTGGAATCTGGTGTACACTTGTCATGAAATCCCTTTGAAATCCCCGAAATACCTGAAATCTATGAAATCTCTTGAAATTACTAAAATCCCCCAAATATCTGAAATCTCTTGCAATGCCTTGAAATCCCTTGAAATCCTTGAAATCCCTGGAACCTCTTGAAATCTCTTGAAATCTCTTGAAATCCTTGAAATCCCTGAAATCCCTTGAAATTTCTTGAAATCTCTGAAATCTCTTAAAATCTCTGAAATCTCTTTAAATCTCTGAAATCCTATAAAATTCCTGAAATCTCTTGAAATCACCTGAAATCTTGAAATCTGATATCAGGTGTATCCTACACCAAATTTGAAAGTTGGTAACACCTCGTATTTTCCACATATCCCAGAAAGACCCTGAACAATTTTCTTCAAACTTGATGGAAACATGTATTTGAAACAATATTAACATTCTGTGAACATTTAATTTCAATCGGATGGACTTGAAAATTTGACATTTTCATCAGATGCTTTTCTTGTAAGAATTTTCAAACATACAATATTATTTACCGAAAGAAATGCTGAATTGATTTTCTCAAAAACTATATCAATCTATACTGGTATGACACCAGGGAGAGTCCAGAAAATTTGTCAAGCCGATTGTTCACTTTGTCTGACTTCTATGCAAAAAATATATAAATTCAAGCCCGATTTTTCCCCGTACCTTACGTGATCTTCCCTATGGTCACCTATAACTACAAAAACGGAGCGTATGCGTTGTAAGATAAGTGAGATATTTGTATAGTAAAATTTTCTTAAAATTCTTTGTGAATAGGGAATAAAGATAAAACCGTGATAATGTTAGAACGTGTTAAAACAGTTCAAACTCAGAACGGGTCCATCCTGACTTGGTTTTTCGTGGTTTCCCACAGTCCTCGAAGCAAATGCTTGGATGAAGTGCTAATTGGCCACGACCATTAATTAGTAGAGCGATAGGCCTAATTATAACATTATAGGCCAATCACTAATTTAATTTGTGCATTTTGTATAATGATCAATTTTACATCTGCTGTCAAGGGAAAGAAGTGATCATTGCCCAAGAGACTTAGATCAAAGTGGAAGATATCAACATTCGTGTGTTTATACTGAAAGACATATTTTATCTACGGCGAAAAATTATTGTCACAGACAGCGCAGTCCTGGTGTTGAAGATCATTAGTTTTAAATTATCAAAATGGGGTGATAAGATCGCCCTTGTGGTGCCCCGTTCAAACGATCCTATCTTTCATCCATAGCCTTAATTGGGGAACAATGATTTTGTATCAAGTTTCGATGTTATTCAAAAAAAAATAATTTAGAATGTACTTGGAAGTTGTATACACACATTGACTACGACATTCATCAAGCCTTCTATATTCATTCATTTCTTATTCATTCAGTAATATAACTTCATTCGTAAAGCTTATAGCACGGGTGGCGGGGGGCCAGAGGGGTCGGCTGACCCCCAATAATTATGTGATAGGCCTAACTATAACCACTGACCCCCCAGTACAATTGATAATTCAAATTGATATCATTTAATTGTAGTGAAATTTAGTAGGCCTACTCTCAATGAAATTAATGAAGATAATGAAGATATATATATATATATATATATATATATATATATATATATATATATATATATATATATATATATATATATTTTGTATAAATATATATAAATATGGGATTTTATAGTTATGTCGAAAAAGATACGCCTCGACCGGGATATTGGATCTCGACATTGGATCGTATCCAAGAAGTTTAATTAACTTATATATATATATATATATATATATATATATATATATATATATATATACACGTATATGATGATGATGATTGTTTGCTTAACGACCCCACCAACAGCTAGGTCATACGGGGGTACGAATGAGCTGGTGATTATGATTGTATGAAGTGATGATAAGTGAGAGGACATTCACAAAAACCCATGCCTTATGTGGGATTCGAACCCACGCCCAAAGGTGACTTCAGTTTCTGAAGCGGTGCCTCAGCTGACCGAGCTACCGAGGGTGGCTATATACATATATATATATATATATATATATATATATATATATATATATATATATATATATATTTTTTTTTTTTCGATGAAACTGAATGAGCTATTACCACGACACACTTTCTGTTATTGCGAGTGTGTCTGCAATAATAATGTGTAGTTAATTTTCGCAACTTTGTTCATATTTTCATATAATTCAAACACCCGACACCTGTCATTATCAATCATTTGCATCCCATCCACTTATTCCTAAAATACTCTTAAAGCCACGTCAATATGGCCCTGCCCACACCCCGCACTTGTTTCCATAATATGACTTCACAAATTCATCAATTTTGACCCCTCAATAATGTGTTCCGCCGCCCCTGATATAGCCATCGTCACTCGATGAAACCTATTGATTTGTTCATTCAATGTTCATTCATTTCAATGGTTTCAATATTTCAATTTATCCAATGTTCATTCATTTTATAGAAATGTTTTGACTCATTTTCTTGAAAACAACTATTCCAAATTTCTTTCATATTAATGCAAACATGTGATAGGATAATATTAATTATATTATGTGTAAATTCAATTCAATCAATCACCATTCTTTAGACTCAATATTTGACACTTTTCCAATCCAATAATTCATTTTCTGAGCAATTATTTATCCAAATCTCTTCAAACTTGGTACAAACATGTATCAAAATAATATCAGCACTGTGTGAAAATTTAATCTAAAACGGATGAAAGTTAAAAATAGAAAAATCTGTCCAATTAAATGAGGATTTTCCAAGTTTTATGATTTTTTCCGAAAAAACTGTCAAACCGATTTTTCTCAAAAACAATCCAACATATGCTGGTATGAATGATACCAATGTTCAGAAAATTTTAATGTCGATTAGTTACTCTGCCTGACCGGTATGCCGCGCACCAGAATACAAAAAAAAAACTGAAAACGAAGCCCGATTTAAAAAAAAAAAGTGAAATTGAAATCTTCGCTACGCTCATCTAATAAGTCATGATTGACGTTTGACGACCCTCGAGCAGCTAAAAAGACTATTATTTCATTGTTTCAAATCATGATTGACATCTGAACCCTTACCTATAATAAACCAATTGAAATAACGTGCTATAGGGCTCGCACCTCCAGGAGACTACGACTTTGATTGGTTGATTTTTACTGAAGAAAAAAGCTACCCACCAATCACCATGACAATATATATTATAATAACAAATTCACGGTCTCTAGGACTGAATAATTCATTAAATTTCGAATCCCACCTCATAAACAGGACTAGGATTTTGTGCTAACAACAGTGGAAATACACGGAGACCAGTGATGTTGCCATGACAGATAGCTCTCCTAGTAAACATTAACCAGTCAAAGTCTCTTTCAGGCAGCTAGCACTAGCGCGAAATGTATTAAGTAAGGGACCTCTCCATGTGTAGCTATAAATTATTTCAAGATATCAAGTTAGGATTGACGTTTGACAATCTCTCCAGCAGATATAGATTATTTCAAGGTTACAGGTAACAGTCATTAGTGAAGGAAAAATGTCGTGATGCGCAACTTGAACATTTTTTTAAACATATTAATGGGTAAGCTGTGTTGGCGTTTCAAGTATAAAATACACATTTGGCACTGATGCTATACACATGAAGTATAAGTTAGATTGGAAATTGAAATAATCCAGTCCTATTTGTTCATTGTGAAAACTTGATTTAAATGTGATATCCAACGACTTCCAACAACCTATCTCATCTGAGAAACAATATTGTGACTCTTGAAAAAAAAACAGTAATCAATCAAGTATTTAGACACGCTTCTTCTTCATCATTTAATGTGATTTATATTATAGTTATTTTGATATTGGTCGTTACGTCATACTAGGTATGACACAATTCAAGACATGACGTTGTGACAAAGCGTTGTTCGAACAAGTCATAAAAGTGAGTACTGGTATGGTGTACTACCTTAATTATTAGAAGACCACGAGCATTTTCTTCCCACACTGTCCAAAGCAATTGAAAAATAATATTTCAATTCATCTTCCTACCCTCTCATTCATCCTCCATCTAGATAAAAATCTTAGTTATCATATATAGTTGAAATAAACTTGAAATAAATAATGGTTTCCTTGATTTCAACTTATCCGCCGGTTAACCTATATATAATCTTAGGAATGTTTAATACAGCATACAATCATACAAAATTGTTCATATACAATCTTCATGTATATATAATTGAAACGCAAACTGTGTTTACAGCAGGATGAACTAACTAGAACAATAAATAGCATTTCCCATCGAAGTTCGAAGCCATGTGAAATAATCGTGTTGATGTTTTTGTAACCGCTCGATATACAGGGGCTGGTAGTACCAGCTAGCTAAATTCAAAACATGGGATACAATCAATATTATATAGGTGTATGTACTCCTGTTAACGGTGGGAGGAATTTAAGGCGAGGAAAGATTAGGCAAAAAATTAAGTATAAGAAGGCGAGATAAAAAGGCGAAATATAATAAATCTATGAATCTTCAAACTAACCTGACCTAACTCAACATTGAGTATTGGTGTTGGAATTGTAATCATAAAAATAATAATAATATAATTTTTTTATCTCAACAGATTGATCAATACATTTTGATATTGTTATCGATATTGTTATGTATAGGGTCTAAACTTTAAATCGCAAACGGATTCCATGGTAACCTGTGAACACCACCCTTTTCATCTTCCGCCTAGTTTATCTGGCCCTGTTTCTCGCCTATTCTTCTCTCACTTTTATATTGATTAGCCTCACACACATTTCGTGTTATATACTTATATGGTTACTTGGTATGACACAGTATCACATCTAAAAGTCGTCCCAAACACGTATCGGCAAATACAAATATTAGATAGACGACTGTCATCTTGTCCAACATATTCAGTTATAATATATATATAGGTTGTTTATTATTATCATCATTCATTTACATAAAACATAAGGTTCACTTGTCCACAAAGCCTAGCACAAGGCTTATCTGTGGATTATACAGAGAATAATAGAACGAAGAAAGAAAACACTACATTTGTATATGAAAAATAACATTGAGCTTAATTAAATTAGAAATATAGAATAATGGGGAAAAAAACAGGATAATGGTGGATAATAATAATAATAATAATAATATGTTTATTGGACAGATTGATCATACATAATGATATTGTCAATGTCAATTAGATAATGATAATATTATAAAAATTATTCACTGTACATTATTATAATTAATTTACAATATTCACAGTACAGAGTCAGATACATGTATAAAATGTGCATAAATGCATTTACTTGAAAAAGTAGAAGAAAGAAAAACCAGATGTCGTTTTCAGAGTATAACATTATTTTAAGCCTAACAAAGAAAATTATTTTTAACGATTAATAAATTCATTAACAGAATAGAAACATTCGTCTAAAAAGTATTTCTTTAAAATATTATTGAAATTCTTACGTTCTTTTAACATCTTTATATTTACTGGTAACTTGTTGAACAATTTTATGCCTACGGCACTTAATACAGTTTAATACTGGCCCTACAGGCCTACAGTTAATAATGAAATGGATACATGGACCGATATCTACACTGAAGCTCTCTACCAGATCATTCAGAAATTATTCAGATCATTATACAATTATTTAGAGTGACTTATAGGCACACAGGCCCACGACCCTATACGTTAACAATTTTATCAAATTATATTTACACATTCAGTACCATTTGTCACATTTTAAAACTTTCCCACCATAGACTCGGTTGATAACTTGATATCATTCTTCTGTAAATACTACTTCTATACTTTATGCCTGATATAAATATAAAAGTTTCAATATACTTCCTCAGATATTAAAAATGTATACAATTGGCGCAACATAAAACCGTACAATTATACCAATCTGTACATTAAATCAAATCACAGATAAAAAGCATTGTAGACCTAAGAATTGCTTTATTCATGAGTTTATAGCCAAGCTCCTAACAGTTTGATTGGATGAGCGATAGCAAAGCTTTCCATCTCACTCTTATGGAGCTCTGTCTGTCCGTTTTTGTTTGTTTGATTGTTTTTACGCACTGCACAGGTCGCACGGTTTGACTGATAAAGATGAAGCTTTTTCTGGACACGTGGACAATTGCCCAACGTGGAACTGTTAAGTTTTCGGGCAAAATCGATTGAACCACTTTTGAGAAAAAAACCCATATGATTATGCTAGGTGGGAAAATGTGGAAAATAAAATCTCTCAAGAAAAATTCAAATTTTCACTGAATATGATCACATATAAAGAATATATCAAATAATATACATTATTACAAATTTGTATCTAATTCGGATCAGCTGTTTTGGAGAAAATGATTCAATAAATATTTTTGATTCATCAAGTAGATGGGGAAAACAATAGCGAACCATTTTACCGACTACCGAGAATCACGCCTTTCTAGAGTCGAGTGTTGCCAAATCAGTGTGGATTTTATACGAGTCAAGGTTTGTAGAGTTTTCGATTAAATGCTTTGTACAAATATCTCGCTGAGTTTGCCTAATATTTAAAAATATAATGTAATCATTTCAAAAGCAAAATGAACATGGTATAAAAGCAGTGGCGTCGGAACCGGGCGGGGAGGGGGGCAAGAGGGGCATGCCATTTCCAGCAATTTTCTGCCAGGGGGGGGGGGGGAGAAAATAAGTTTTGTACAGACTATTTGTTTTTGTTGGTTCTCGTTGAAGCCCACTGTGTGAAAGATGAAAATACTGTGAGCAAACAATTTTGTTTTGGAGCTCCCAATTAGTGATGTGATTATGACATACATTCCAATTATCCCTTTTTTCCGGAAAAGCCTCGTGTTTGGACATCTCTTCCCGGTGTCCCCTCAAATTTCAACCGGAATGCATTGTGCCCCGATTTTTGGCAAAAGCTGTTTTTTAACCATTTTTAATTTACTACATTTGTGAAAAAAATGTAAATTTTCAAATCATCAATAGTTCAATACGCCTCAACAAAAGACACCACAGAACAACCAGAAATGAAAAACACTTGCAAAAATCGTGCCATTGTGAAAAGAGTGCATACAACTTATAATAACTTTTTGGATTACAAATTTTCCCTGCACTCATGTCAAACTACATTTTAGCTGTAATTAGTTTTATATCGTCTAGTGAGAGTTACTGTTTTCCTGATTCAAATTGGCTATAGTTGTGACATGATTTAATTAGCAATGTAAAAATATTATTTCGTCCTTCTATGTTTAATTGTTATTTTGTAATATTGTGAAGTTAATTCTAAAATGGCCATTTTATTGTCATGTATATATATATATATATATATATATATATATATATATATATATATATATATATATATTTATATATATATATATATATATATATATAGGCCTATATACATATTTTTTTTTTATATTGGGTTTTAACGACGCACTGTAATGATTACTAAAATCTATTGGCATCGGATGAATGATTAATGAGATGATGGGATGATGAGATGAAGGTTTTTTTAATGGGTAGTGGGAAGGATAGTGGGAAGGAAGCGGTCGTGGCCTATATTATAGGAACCATCTCGGCATTAGCCTAGACTACAGAGGGAAACCACGAAAAACCCCTGTAAAGATGGACGGTGGCGGGGATCGAACCGGGTCCGATATGTCCCTTCACCTCCCGGATCACACGAAGCAAGTGAGCTAACCACTCAGCTACTGTGCCGGTAGACCTATGTATATATATATATATATATATATATATATATATATATATATATATATATATATATATATATATATATATCATATATATATATATATATATATATATATATATATATATATATATATATATATATATATATATATATATATATATATATATATATATATATATATATATATAAGTTTTCATTAAAACACTGCCGACAGTAAGACTGCCACTTGGGCACAGTCTATAACAATTATAGCAACAAATGATCAATAAGAAAGATCATCGAAAAAATAAAAGTAATATTATCTTACGACGTCCCTATAGTCTCCATGGGGCAAAAACTTCCCACCAGAGTGATTATTTGTGATCATATTGTGATTATTCATCATGGATCAATATTTCAGAAGGTACTTCTCTGCAGGTGTGAAGCAGTTCCACAACAATGCGTTCATCTGGAAAGCCATTACGATTGTTTGTGCTTTACGTGACACTAAAAATGGTTACAAAACATGCATACCGCGTTACATACATAACTTGAGTACTTCTTGAGATATTGTATCGTGTATAGATAGTATCGATGTGTTCGTAAAACACATGCCTTTGAGCCAAACTAAAAATAAACAGATCAACCGAATGCGCTTGGCATACAAGACCATCAGGAAAATTCACGTCATTCTCTATTGTAAATCAAAGTACTAGAAACTATCTGTTAGTATCAAAATGGTTATAGGTATTCTGATGTAATTAAGAGTATCTGATGGAGGAAGGTGTACTCAACCAATGTATCAATTATCATCTTCATGCTAGTATCTACTGGTTTTGTTGCATATAACGCTTAAACGTATTTTCCAAGTGGTTTTCCAAAATTTTTCGGAATTTACAACTCTTTTTTCATCTTAAATTTCAACTATTTCAATATTGCTGATACATCAATGAATAAGTAAATACATTTCTGTGAGTGGGTTCCTCTTGAAGTAAAATTATCGATATTCGCAGGAATAATCACAAATAATTCCATTGTAAATAAACCATACACTATAGAAATTATCTGAAACACAATTCAAAAAAATGAGTTCAAGAAATGACGTATCTCAATAGAACAACTGGGAAACTCGTGAACATGAAAGCATTTGTTTGTTTTATAGAGATCAGATCAAGACCCTATCTTATGCCCGAAATCAGTTTTTGATGTATGTAGTTATAATCATCCATCAATACGGGTAAAGACGCTGCAATCAAGTTTACTGATTCAATGAAATAGGAATTCCGGTCTTTAAAAAAGGTATTGCGGGACCAAACCAATGTTGTGAATGTCGTATTAGTTATAAAGCTTGTGGAATGCAAAGTTTTGAACCAAGATTACGCATAAAACGACATTTTACACCAGCAAATTTCCAAAAATTTCGCTCTGTGGATTCCCTCCAGTGGCCACTCTACAGAGAATGGTGAAATATTTCCAATTGACTCGTATTTGAACTTATCTAATGATTGTCCGGTTTTCTTACTACTCCCAATGGACACACTAGGCCTACTATCAAATATTTCATGTTATCTTCCATTCAAATGAAATCTAGTTGATCATAGTTGAGAGATTTCACTTTTTCGTTCAGAATATCCATCACTTAGGAACCATTGCAATATTTATCTCAAAAGATATTTTAGTCAAAGTGAACTAATTTATGGTTTTTGGTTAATTGCCTTCTAAAGCCAATAGGGTGTCACCATTGATTACTGAAGATGATATTTTTTTCCGAAATTATACTAACACATTGATGAAAACAGATTCCACATACATTCTTTCCATATAGTTCATGAAATATTAAACACATTCTTTCAAGGCAATGAATTTTATGAAAATATCGCAACCAAAACGTTATAATAATAGCTTTTTGAATCAATTCCAATTGAATGTAAAATAAATATTTCGTTTTTTTTTTTTTGCATTGAAACCCAACAATTATTGAACCACATGAAAAAACTTGAAGAAAACAAACACATTGTGATATGCGAGCTCTATCAAGGGCCACCCATGCCCCTCTCCCCCGCATCCATCGTTCAAAGTGTTTCGACACCCCTGTATAAAAGCCCAGGATTTCACCTATCTAAGGCCCACTTATCCCTTCTATAGACTATATTGGTATGATATTATGTTGAGAAATTTTATTACCCAATCTGAAATTGACCTTCATCTAAATTCGAACGTCCTTAGTACGACACTTGACTTACATTTTTTGGTGCTACTAAATTTGTACGGCCGTGACAGACACTCGTTTTATCATGAAATATCTGGAGCATGATGAGAGAAAAGGAAGTTCCAGATTTTAGCAACCGAATAGTAATTGCATTGATATTCATTGAATAGATGAACTGATATTGCTTAGCATATTATATTAATATGAGAGTAATTAATTATTTATTTCTCATTTTCGTTCAAGGGATTGTACAATGAAATGTTAAAGTATACATAATTTTAAATGTAATTATATGGACAGTGAATATTTCATAATATAACATAATCAAAATTTATCACAAAGTGAAATGTCAGAATCAAAACATTATAAATTATAATAAACTACAGAGAACTTATCTGTGAATAGATAATATCAAAATATAATACGACACAAAAGGCATCAATTAAATACATATGGTTACATGCTTTTAAATACTCTGCATTGGTTTAAATATATTTCCTAATAACACAATTGACAAGACTTGGTCTTAAGAGCGAGTCCCAATAATCCGTAATACAAGATGACAATTGATTATACAATCCTACTCGTGAAAGGAGACTTGTCATTCAGCGTCGTAGCCACGGACATCGAACAAGTTCAACGAATCGGCAGAGATGAGACTGGACAA
Organism: Brachyptera risi; assembly: GCA_964007535.1. Lineage (NCBI taxonomy): Eukaryota > Metazoa > Arthropoda > Insecta > Plecoptera > Taeniopterygidae > Brachyptera > Brachyptera risi. The sequence continues at coordinate 62,503,201 of OZ023327.1, read as the reverse complement.
ATTCTAGTGAAAATGCTGTCATTGAAAATGAATTTGAAAAATGAATTATTGTCTCCAAGGGTCCAAAATTTATTCAAATGAGGATTTCTCTACACAAATTGAAGAAACGAGGAAAAAACTTCAACCATTTCTACAGCAAGCTCGAAGAGATGGTCATCGAGCCAACCTGAAGGGACACATATTGCTTGTTGACGGGAAATATCACAAAATTGAAACATTAGAGAGAAGCAAGAATTCAAACAAAATGAGAAGAGAACCTGAATCAAATATTACGCAAGCAAATACTTCTGGCCATATCATACAATACTCGACATTGAACTTCGATGTGAACCCTAGGCCTACTCAGCGAAATGACTCAACAACTAAAATTGACAACTCATTAATAACACAGGAAGGAACTAATAGGCGACTGCAGCAATTGGAAAGTGTTAGCGAATTCCTCAACTCGAGTTTGCATGAAATAGCTGCAAGTCAACATTCAGCCGGAAGAGTGACGCGCGCCGCCGCACGTGAGGAGAGAAGAGGATCGGGTGACATAAACTATACGATCTATTTAGCAAATAATGGAATCACATCCCGAGTGGCAGGGTAAATAGGTCGAAGTCGAACAATAATGGAATGTTGAGCTAAATAAATCAGAACTCTCGATCAATTAGACACAAAGTATCTTCATTAGAAATGTTCAATGAGAATCAATTAAATTCACATTGAATATCACTGAGACGTGTGGCCGAGTGGTTAATACATTAAACCGTTACATACAAGAAAACCAGTAGGTAGTCAGCATGAAGATGACAATTGACACATTGGTCAAAAGGAAACCTTCCTCTATGGGATAAACTAAATTTCATCATAATACCTATAACCGTTTCGATACAAACGAATAGTTTCTGTTACCTTGATACACAACAAGAAATGGCGTGACTGTTTCTGGTTTTGTATGTCAAGCGCATATGGTTGAACTGTTTATTTTCATGTCAGCCCGAAGGCAGTTGTTGTACGAACTACGAACCCATCGATACCATGCATGATACAATATCTCAACAAGTAATCTATTTATATACGTAACGCGAGATGCATGTTTTGTGACCATTTTCAGCATCAACTGAAGCATAAATAATCGTAGTGACTTTCCAGATAAACGTTTTGTTGTGAAACTGCATCACGCCGTGCAGAAAATTACATTATAAAATATTGTCGATCCGTCATAAACGTTGACAATAATTTCACAAATAAACATCCTGGTGGGAAATGTTTGCCTTGTGGAGACTAGTGAAGCCTTGATCAACAAAGAAACTCCTAGAAAACGTTAATTTAACGTGTGTGTGTGTGTGTGTGTGTTAGCTGGGGAAGGGTATATCTAGAAAAAATTCACCCCAAAATCCCGATACGAAGTCTGGAAGATATGGGCCAAAAACCGGTCCGAAAATCGACATTACGGCCGAATTTAGGTGACTCAGAAGATAGGCACATTTTCAGGAACTGTCACCGCGCCTGACGACAATAGCAGCACATCCATAAATCTTCTGACAGCTGTATAGTTATGAGGGTAAGGACGAACAAAGAGGCAACGAAATGCTAAAAATACCGCACCTTATAACTAGTTAATTATTATGCTACGCATAATATGAAAAATTAATCAGGAAAGAACAATCGTATTGTCAGCGTAGATTTTTTCCAAATGATTCACATTCGTCCTTTGGGTGTTTCACCACCTGATTGTTGGTATACATCTCCAATACTGAACACGGCAACGATGCAGATGGTCGCTTTCATTTCAGGCCGAAATGTTTGAACCGCGTTATCTCGGCAACAGCTAAGCATATCACCATAGATCAAAAGCCAAATTGGTCGGTGCGGGAAGACGAACACATTTTCACAAAATCCGCGCACCAAAAGCCCAATTTGTGCTCTGGGGTCGGGGTTCGGGACGTGATGGAAGCATCTGGAATGACACACTGCCTGAATACACATTAACCCACAATACAAATGAAATGCCGCGGCAGCCTCTTTGGGCGGCAATATCTCAACAGTAACTCGGAGGATTGGCCAGAGGCGGGCGCGATCCAGCAGGACCTTCGATCAAGACCAGGATTATTGCGAATCATTGGGGCATGCGCACACCGCATAGAGACAATGATCTGCCCGGCAATATGCCAGTATATAGTATATAATTAGACGAGCTTTAGCGAGGATTCAATTTGACATACTGAAAAAAATTGGTGTTCGTTTTTATGTTTTTTTTTTTTTTTGTGTTTTTTTGTCGGTTCTCCACAGGTCAAACGGCTACAGCTATCAACTTCAAACTTTTTTTCATAATAGTTCCTCAGATAACTTAGATCTGTATAGTTCTGTGGCATTATCAGATCGTAACTTTTTTTTATATGAATTTAAGAAATTTCAAAAATGCTCGTTAAAATAACACGGCGGAAAGAAAAAAAAAAATTTTATTAAAAAAAAAAAAATGAAATTCCGCGTGAAGTTGATTTACATTTTGATACACATTTCTGAAATGTTTTAGCTTGATCGGGTGAGCCATTTCGAAGACAACCCATAAAATGTGCTAAATTGGTAGCACTCGAAGCAGTTTTTACCCATTTCTAACTTAAATGTCACCCAATTGGCGAATGAAGGCAAAAGTTTGGCAAAGAAGTCGACATACTATTACTTTCCGCTCGTCTATCAACGCGTATATAGCGTTTTCCTAGTATTTAGAACATAGTATAGGGTATATAGTATATTTATCGTTAAAGATACGTTAAGGAAAGCCATAAGGAAGCCATACAAAATGGCGGCGAGTGTACAGGAGTGTCAACAACCCAGTGCTGTTTTTTCTCTTTTGGACACTAACATTACTACAAACACGACTAAAGTGAGTGAGTCCTTATCTGATAAGTGTTGGCCCTCTCCTAAAGACATAAGTGGTCCTCCAAACGTGAGTTTTAGGCGTCGCGACAGCGATTTAGCCACCATTGATCTAGGGGCAGGCCTAAACTTTAATTCAAGCCAAGAGAACGCGGCGAAAGGTGAAACAGTTCCCCTCGCCGCACTGGCAGCAACTATATTAAATTCCACCCAACATCTGACATATGAAGCGCTTCTCAAGTTACTTGTAAACATCAACAGTGAACTACAGTCTCTAAAAGAAGAGAACAAATTGATAATTTCGCTGTTACAAAAATATTCAGGTACAAATTCAGCTAGTCCCAATTGTGTCCACGAGAGCGCAAAAGTATTAGTGCGCGATGCATGCGGTGATTCTCGTGCCGACCGTACCGACCGTACAGAAGCAGCCACGTATCAATTCCAAATAACTTCAGAGTTAACAAAAGTCCAAGCAAAAGCTGCGAATAGTGCTGCTCCCCGTGCTAATCGGGCAGTTAATGTAAAAGAAATCAAAAGGGATATTTTTAATGCACCGGATAGTTTCGCCTTGGCACATTGTGTGGGAGCCGATTTCAAGATGGAGAAAGGGATCGCCCTGACCATAAAAAACAAATATGGCAATGTTGATAATCTTTTGAGCCAAAACAAAGGCCCAGGGGAGGTAGCTAGCATCTTTTCAAATGGACGCAAAATTTTCTACCTGATTACCAAAGAATCAACTTATGGAACTAAACCACTGCCACAAGTCCTAGAGGCATGTTTAAAATCACTTAAACAAGATTGCATATTGAATGACATCAAGCTGCTTGCCATCCCTCGCCTGGGAACAGGGTTAGATAGAATGCACTGGCCTACAGTAAAAAAACTCATACATAGGACTTTCAACAATACAGACATCTATGTTGTAATACACAGTCTATACAAATCAGATAGACCAACGACTGATACACAGATGGTAAAGACTGGGGTCCTGATTGACATAACCTCCCTCAATGCCCTGAGCAAATCCACATTTGTGCCAAACATTGACACTGACAGAATTCAAACCATTATTAGCAAGAACCAGATGCCGTATGACTTGATGTCTTTTAAAGACATACTTGTGCCAACACTAGCAGCCGAGCCTTCAGATCGACTAATGACCAATACACAGATGGAAAAGACCGCGCACCTGATTGACATAACCATCGCCACTGATAATCAAAGCGCTAGCAAGAACCAGATGCCATATGACCTGTGGTCTTTTAAGGGCATACTCGTGCCAACACCAACAGCCGAGTCTTGGCCCTTACAGCAGAAGATGACTGCAAACAATAATATGCCCACACTATCCTGGTCATCCGAGGATACGCTTCTCTTTCTCGAAAGGGTTGCACCTGTCGAACAAATGAGCACTGTGAAGTCTCCTAGCTCAGCATATACATCTTCCGCTATTTTGATAATGAACACCCCTCCCCACAAGTCAAATCCTGCACAAGTCGCCTCACCATTTCGTGATACATCTACCCATATCCTGTCTACTTCCACGATAATCTCAGGCCTGACACCTCCAGCTACGAGCCTGAAGCCAGTACACGACGCTGACAGGACGCCACCACCAATCACCAGTCTGGAGCCAATGCACGACGATGCAAGTCCAATGCACGACGACGCTGGTCCAGCCCCGCCACCAGTAATCGACTTCACAACACGACTGCCTGACGCCCGGCACCTAACGGTGAGGAATAGGAAACCTGTGAATCGACTGAATCTGTGACATAAGATCAACACCTCGGATGCGGCTGGCTCTGGTAGAACACTCAGCATTGCTGGCATTAATGCCAGATCGCTAAACAGTGGCTTTGAGGCCTTTAAATCAATCATAGTTGACAATGATTTCGACGTAATTGGAATCACCGAGACCTGGCTCACATCATCTACATCTTCAACCGATGTGGAGATACCAGGATACTCACTTCATAGGCTGGACCGCCAAGACACAATAGCGGACGCTAACACCAAAAGGGGAGGAGGCGTGTGTGTCTACGTCAAAAACAATATTAGACTGAAAGAAATAACCTGCCAAAGGTCAGCTGAACCATCGGTAGAGCAAATTTGGCTGATGCTACATCTTAAAAGAACGAGGATTGCAATTGGAGTAGGATATAGACCCCCCAGCTATAAATATACCGTTATAGAAAGCATTGGGAACGTATTTGACTCTCTGCGTGACACCGCAGACAACATAATATTCGTAGGCGACATGAATATAGACATGTTGAAAGAAAACACAGCAGAGAGCAAGTTTCTGACGAAATTCCTTAAGAGATATGGCCTTACGCAAATTATTAAAGCACCCACCAGAGTCGGTATGTGCAAGAAAAATGATACCTTCTCAGAAACATTAATCGACCACATATATGTCAGAGATACAAAGCCAATCGAGTACATTGATATAATGGACATAACTAAAATCAAAGATCATAGAGGGTTAAGCATCACAGACCACTGCCTCACAACATGCGTTTTTAGGTATAAAACGGCGGCGAAAAACCGAAGAACTTTCATGTTTCGTGACTTCAGTAAAGTAAATGTACAAGACATGTCAACTTACGCTGAAAACATGGAATGGGGGAAAAGTATACATCTAGACGACGTTGATGATAAAGTTAGATGTTTAAGCAACAACATAATTAATGTAGCTAACGCTTATGCACCGCTCAAAATAAAAACTATATCTGGACCCAACACGCCCTGGATGACAACCACAATACGGGAAATGATACAGCTGAAAAATAAAGCACTAAAAAGCTACAAGAATAAAAAAAACGACACAAAATGGAAATACTATACAGAATTACGTAACCACCTCAACAAGGCAGTCTGGCGTGAGAAAAAAGCGTACATTCTCATGGACCTTACAGCATGCAAGAATAATTCGAAATTGTTTTGGTCCAAATTAGAGTCGTGGAACATACATAAGCGGAGCACAAAGAGCATGCAACAGATACCGATACATCTCTCAAACCCAGACAACATAAACAGCTATCCTATTAACTCCGTCGGTCAATCCACTATTAACCAAGCTGTGCTGAATTCTTACCAAGACACATCTCATAGGCCAAATGATTCGCCAACTTGGCAGAGCTTCCGAAATGTCAATGAAAGTGAAATACTTAGTGTTCTAAAGAGCATAAAGACAAAGGCAATAGGTTCAGATAACCTATCAATATCCATGGTTCGTCTATGCCTTCCATTCTGCACCGCTAGTCTAACAGACATTGTTAATAGCTCTCTTTCAACCAGCAAGTTTCCCACAGCCTGGAAGGAAGACCTCATAACACCACTTCCAAAAATCGCCAAACCACAAGTATATAAAGATCTTCGACCCATCACTATCCTTCCAGCACTATCAAAAATATTGGAAAAGGTAGTGTTCATACAACTAAGGGCATACGTGGAAGATAACGCAATACTCCCAGGTACCCAGTCAGGCTTCCGAAAGGATAGAAGTACCACGACCACGTTACTGGACGTATGTGACTGTGCAACAAGAGCAATTGACGAAGGAAAGATAACAAGCCTGGTACTACTGGATTTCTCAAAAGCTTTCGACACCATCAACCATAAACTCATGCTGGCCATACTATCACACAATGGCCTAGACAAGAAGATAGTGAATTGGTTTGAAAGCTATCTGAACGGCCGCACTCAGAAGGTTAAAGTAAAGACTGGACACGAAGAAAAAATGTCAATAGCCCTAACAACAGCTACAGGAGTCCCACAAGGCTCAATCCTTGGGCCTACCTTATTCACGATATACACTGCAGATTTGCAATCCGCCATTTTGCATAGTGGGTGCCACACCTATGCAGACGATGCACAGCTTCACCTGTCGTTCTTACCAGAGAAAACGCGGTTAGCTGAGGTACAAGTCAACAGTGATTTGGCAGCAGTCTCCAAATGGGCAACTGATAGGGCACTGATCCTCAACCCTGCAAAGACGATATCAATGCTGTTGGGAACGAGGCACCAAAGAGACAAGGTCCTCCAGGAAGGATTTCAGGTCAAAATCAATGGAGTGGATATACCAGTCTCCAATACTGCACGAAACCTTGGTTTAACTTTAGACAGTAATCTGAAATTCACGCATCATGTAAACCTAGTCAAGAAACAATCATATTGCAAATTGAAATCATTAAAACGTTTTAAAACTCTTATCCCTTCACCTGCGAAACTGGCCCTCACCAATGCACTCGTGCTCACAAAGGTTGAATATTGCGACATTGTATATGGTCCAAGCTTAAGCGCGCAGAACAGCAGTGAACTTCAAAAAATCCAAAATTCATGTCTTAGATTTGCATATAATATGAAAAGGTCTGATCACATATCACCTGCAATCAGGAGGGCGGGATGGCTGAGAATGAGCGAGCGGTGGAAGCTACACTTGCAGTGTGCCACACATAAGATCCTCAGTACCGGAAAGCCAGAGTACCTCCGCACAAAATTAGTCAAGAGAAGTGACTTACACGGGGTGAAGACCAGACAGAATAACAAACTAACAATAGCACCTCATAAAACTTCTAAATTCAAGACATCTTTCACCTACAACTCCGCAGTTTCCTACAACGAAGTGCCTGATAGCCTGAAGTTACTAAGTCACAGCTCGTTCAAGAAGAATCTCAATAAAATCCACCAAAATAGGATCTAGTCTGCCAGGAAAAAGGCATTGTTATTCAATATTCAATAATAATCATTAATTTGAATTGATTGATTTGAATCTAATTATATCACAAAAATGTGGTAACTTCTAACTTTCATTTATATTACCAATTTATGTATTACTATATATTATTATATTATTCTACCTCATTATTATTATTTTAGGCCTATTGTTGGTACTATTATCATCACTGTTAATTATTGATGATGATAATACGATTATTACTATTGTTTTAGTATCAGTCATTATTAGCTATTTATGAATTAGGCATAGGGAGTAAAATAAGGTTGTATGGAACATCACAGCAATTACAAGCAGTGAATACCGCCTTTTTGTCTTGTCAGATGATAATATGTAAATGATTTATGATAAATGAGTGACAAATAAAGAAAAAATTGAATTGAATTGAATATGAGTAGATGACAGATGTACAATCATTCGTGCTGTTATATATATTAGTTATACAATGCAGAAATACATTTGAAACGACTTGACAACATATCATTAGTTATCTTCTATTCTCAAAATCGACTGCCCAACTTTGATGTACACTTGAATCTTCTTGAGAAGATCTTCAGCAAAACTCCCAACAACAGTGAAAGAGATGGCAGTCGTTTAGAATTCTTATTTCCCCACACAATACTAAATTCGACACTTCATCAAATCATTCTTTTCTAAACATATAATATCGCAACCATACTAGATACCATAAGCTTTCTACTTTGTTCGACAGTGTCGTACACTGCGCCTCCATAATGAATGCTTGCTACACCTCAAAACTACATGCTTCTTTCTAGCATCAACATCGTTCATCTGGGAAACAACTACGATCGCCTATGAATTTATTAACAGTGAGCAATTGATACGCTGTGTGTCACAAAACATCATCTCGCGTTACACATACTAGGAAAACGCTATAGACGCGTTGTTAGACGAGCGGAAAGTAATAGTATGTCGACTTCATTGCCAAACTTTGGCCTACATTTGCCAATTGGGTAACATTTTAGTTATAAATGGGTGAAAACTGCTTCGAGTGGTACCAATTTAGCACATTTCATGTTTTTTCTTCGAAATGGCTCACCCGATCAAGCTGAGAATTCCCAGAAATGTGTATCAAGATGTTATTCAACTTCACACAAAATTTCAATTTTTTTGAAGATAAAAATTTTTAAATTTTGTTCCGTCGTGTTATTCCAATGGGTATTTTTAAAATTTCTAAAATTCATAAAAAAAAAGTTGATATCCGATAATGCCACAAAACTATACAGATCTAAGCTAGATGAGGAACCACGATGAAAAAAAGTTTGAAGTTGATAGCTGTAGCCGTTTGACCTGTGGAGAACCGAAAAAAAACATAAAAAAAAAAACATAAAAACGAACACCAATTTTTTTCAGTATGTCAAATTGAATCCTCGCTAAAGCTCGTCTAATAACTTGATCATTTTTATTTATCCATGTTGAGTTTAACGACGCACTCTACTGATGACAGATCTATTGGCATCGGTGAATGATATATGAGATGATGGGATGATTAGATGGGAGGTTATTTTATCAAGTGTTTTTGGATGGTGGGAAGGAGTCGTTTGTGGCCTGTTGTTAAGGAACCATCCCAGTATTTGCCTGAACGACAGAGGGAAACCACGAAAAACCCCTGTCAGGATTGTCGACCATGGCGGGAATCGAACCCCGGTCTCCTGAATGACAGTTCAGTGTTATAACCACTCGACCACTTGTCTCATTCTCAGTTACTTGATTACTTCTTGAAATTTTGTAACGTGCATGGTATCAAACTATTAATGTGTTCATAAGACAACTATCTTTGGGCTAAGCTATAAATCAACAAATCAACTGTGTACGCTTTTCATACAAGACCAGGGAAAGTTACGCCATTTTTTTTTGTAAATCGATATAACAGTAACTATTTATTTGTATTAAAACGGTTAAAGGTATGCTGATGAAATCTAGATCATCTGATAGAGGAAAATTCACTCAAACAATGTATCAATTGTCATTCTCATGCCAACTATAACTACTTGTTTTGTAGTAGGCCTATGTAACGGTTCAACATATTTTTCAACTAGTATTTCCAAAATCTTCTTGGAATTTTCAACTTTGTTTTACCTTTTGAATTTTTTATATAGTATTTCAAAATTGATACATCAATAAATTACAGAAAATATGCCACATTCCTGTGGGTGGGTTCCCGTCAATAGTATATCCACATTGCCACTATACGACAAACTTTCATCTTTCGTCTATTATCTATATTTCCACCAAACTACAAGCATTCTTCTTTCTAGTATTCATCATCTTTATAAATCAATATAGAAACGATACGACCCAGTTTCGTTGGTAAAACATATATAAAATAAACTAAGGGCAGGAAGAAGTCAGGCGATTGTATTTGCTAGTGACATCACGGCACGAAGTAAATAGCCATAGTGCATCGTGTATTTCTCAGTTAGGTCTACGATTTACTCTCAGCTGGATCGAATAAAATAGAAGATGGCGTTCATTTATTTCATTTGTAACTGTAAGTTGATTCAATTCAAATAGAATTGCTGTTGGGACGGTTCAAGTGACAATCATAGGGATGTGACAGCGATATTGTTGAGGGATATGTATTGTGTTGTCAAGGAAAGATTATAGAATTAGATGTGACGTGTAGAAAGTATTCAATCTTTACAAGAAAGATATAATTCACCAGTAGGCCTACATTTAGTTTTCATAATGTAGAAAAGGTATTATTAAGAGTTGTAGACAATTTTATTTGTGCATAGAGGAAGTAAACCAATTGAAATTGATATTCGTACGTCAGATTACATTCGAAGTTACGAACCAACATTGAAGTAAAACAAAAGCAACTAGCACTCAAGCATAACCATTGAATTAAACTAATTTTAAAAAATTCACTCACAGTGAACAAGCGAAGGATCACCCTGCATGTGAGTGTTCCAATTCTAATTGTTAAATCCAAGCTACATGTATACATTTAAAAACATATCTATTTTTTCAGAACCTTGTTATTGCTGTGATTAATTATGCGCGCTTTGTAGGCCTATAATAATATCAATCAATGTTTTTTAAATTCTCTTCCACTGCGAATTATCCTGGAAATTTGAAAACACAGCATTAGAATGATTGATTGACGATTGCAAAGGAAGGAGTGCAAGAAATTAATTGGGTTCACACAACACCTCACCTCTTCACGCAGTGCCATGTTTAAGGAGTCATGGCTGTGTGGATGTATATCACGACAAACTCGGATTATCATGTCCATATGCTATTTTTACTAGAACTGAACGTACACTCAGTAATAAACTTGGTGTGATGCAATATTTTCAATTGTATTTCTAAGAATTGGGGGTCTGTAATCTCACATTCCTGAAAATTACGTTCATTTGGACTATGATTTACTAACGTTTTTTTTCTGTGGCATCCCCCTGCATTTTCCCTGATCTAGTCACGTTAGACAAACTATTCGGGGTTACATGATAAGAGCATCAATTTTTTACCACTTTTTGTTTTATGATTTTAAGAAAAATGCTTTGCAAATGCCAGAAAGATGTCGTCCCGTCTAGGAGTGGGAGATGGTTGAAATTCTGGGGAGAAAAAAATGATTATTAATTTTATTCGCGGGTAATATACCCTATGTGCAACCATAAAGAGAATGAAAACTCAATCATTGACCATATAATTGAACAAATATATTCTCTCAACTAAGAAACCCAACATTTTCCCCTTTGGACGACCGATGTGATGACCTTTGACCTTCAATCTGCCCACAACCTAATTTGACTTGAATCATATATTGTGACCATTCATTTTAGAGATAATTGTGCTCCAAATACAAATTTCAAATAAGATATTCAGAGATATTCAGAGAAGTACTGTCAGTTGATCTGTTCATCACCATGCTGAAGCTAATAACACCATGATATGGATAACAAAAAACCATACACAAGTATATTCATGACCGAGTTCTTTTTAGTTAGCAGTGAGCTGCATCCCTTAGGACAAATACTGACCAAATGGTTACAAAATGTTTTCCTCTGTCATAATTTCCTGGCTAAACGTTGTGCTATAGCCTACTTTATAGATATTCAAAATGATCTGGTAATAGAAATAGGTATATTATCTAATATATTGTTTTCTACCATTGTCACGGTGGCCTGACAAGTTTAGGTCTTTTAAAAGGTGGTTGATAATCTAGTGTTCCTCGGCGTAATTGTATAAATCTATGAAATATCTGACCAAATATAATAAGGCGATGAGACTTTATTGCTTATTATCGTTCTGACCTCGAATCAAAATATCAATGGTCTTAATGATTTTACTTTATTATAATTATGACTAAGATCAATTGGCGTCTTTGAATTATGAATGAGATGATGAGAAGATGTGATGGAATACTATTTTTATCAAGTGTTTTGGAGACCTATTTGAGAGGACAGATAGGTCTATTTATTCATTACGATGACTAGAGGGAAATTATGCACGAAAATCCTTTGTTATTGGAATGGTCGACCATGGCGGAAATCGAGCCCCGGTCTCATGAGTGACGGTACATCATGTTAACCACTAGTCTATCAAGTCCAGTCTATGATCTTACTAAAATACTGATATTTCATCTGTCCAGGTGCTTCGACTGTCCGACTAACTTGGAATTCATTAAGGTGAAATGATTTGTTCTTTTGTTGCAGATTGAAAGTGACTTTGATATGTCCACGGACGTCACAATGAATCTAAGGAGTGATTTAGCTGCTCTTCAGTACAAACGGGATAGGCTTCTCAATGAGGTATGAAACGTTTGATTCGTGATAATAAGAAACTCAAAAAAACTACATTGCTGCGTCATATTTTACTTTACCTTCCAGACATTATCAGGCATACCATTATGGCGTGTAATTTCAGCTCCACGTATTCAGTTGAATGATTCACTTTTCGTTTAGTATATTCGATTTTATCCTTCGAGCCTAGAAACGAATCGGTTCATTGTAATTAATTCAAAGTTATATCGGACATTACATGTCTACATTTGTCATAGTACTTTATCAGATAGACTTATTCCACTTTAATCAAATTCAACATATGGAGCTGTTTATAAATGACGTCCACAATTTTGGGAAGACGGGTGTTATGAAACATGTGACGATGGTGACAAGGGCCAAGGGGGAAGGAATTTATACACACCATATGTGTCATCCACATTCACACCACATATTATCAATTTCTTTTAATTTTCAGTCCAATCAGTTCCGGGGTCACATAATTTGTATGAAATTGAATTCTAATTTCTAATGCAAAATTTAGGTGGCTGTGAAAAGTTTTAATCTTTGTGATTGAACTTCTTCCGCCTTTTGCCCAGTGCCTTTGCGTGAACTATGAATTCTGAAAGCTAAGCTTTGTCAAGTTTATTGCATTGGATCTCTCACAGGTAAATTGTTTTGGTTCAGAGGCGGGGAAGATGTTGCAATCCCATTAGTGGGTGAGATATCAGAGTGGTCTAGGAATCCATGAATCAGTGACTAATACAGTATGAGTAACATGTAATTAAACATCCATTTTGTATCACCAATTGAGTCACAATGTTATTCAAAAATCTGAAATTACTAAAAAAAATCCCGATTTTTTTTTTTTTTGTATCTTAATAATACACTACCATTGAAATGCCAATTTTTCCAAATTCGCATGAATAATGTTAATGGAGAGGGGTGGTAAATATTGACTGGATTGTAACATCATTGAAGAGTTCATCATCTCTGTGAACTTTTCAGACAAGGGAGGGAAGGGGGGGGGGGATGGACGTGATATACCCTGAAAATGTGTGACATCATTTATGGACGGGAGCCCCTGCGTTTCGAATAATTTGTCATTTTGATATCATTATTCAGTGTGATTTTTTTTTTTTAGTGTGTATTAATGTAATCCTTGTTCAGGTTCAGGACATGAAGACTCAACTGAGGAGTCGGGATCAGCGGACAATGGAACTGCAGGTGGAAACAGAACAGCTGCGAGAACAAGCCGCGAGGCAGAATGCAGTCATAGCGTCATTAAGGAAACGCATTCAAGTACGTTCCTCATGGGAAATACGAAAGTGCATCACCTGAAATATTTATATTTATTTATATTGAGTTTTAACGACGCACTATAATGATAACTGAGATCTATTGGCGTCGAATGGAAGATTGATGAGATGATGGGATGATGAGATGAAGTTTTCTTAGGTATCGGGAAGGATAGTGGGAAGGAAGCGGTCGTGGCCTATATTGTAGGAACCATACCGGCATTAGCCTAGACTACAGAGGGATATCACGAAAAATCCCTGCAAAGATGGACGGTGGCGGGGATCGAACCGGGTCCGATATGCCCCTTCACCTCCCGGATTACATGAAGCGAGTGCTTTAACCACTCAGCTACATGTGCCGGTGACCTGAAATATTATCCTCTGTAAAATTTGCAGAATGATTTCAATTTCTCAGTACATCATTTCATTTCATTGTATTGTATATACAAGTGTGTAAATTGTAATTCATTTACCATTTAGGCTCTTTAGTCTGTTGAATGATGGAATGGAGAGGATCGTGGCTCAGTATTGAGGTAATGCACATATTCACTGCAAAGACTGATGAAAAACACGAAAAAAAAAACTCAATGAGAATGGTTGCTTATTATAGGAACCGCACCCCGATTTCCTGACAGTTCAGCGCGCTAGCGACTGATCTTCCCATCTCACATGTACTAATTCAGTAAAAAATAGAGCTTTTATCGAAATAAAAAGACTGTTGATTTGTTTTTCGTGTAGGAGTTGGAGGAACGAGAGCGTAGCTTGAACGCATCACAAGGCCGTTCCGAGCTCGCAATGCAAACTCTTCAAAGAGAAAACCGGCATCACGAAGAGAAAGCCAAAGATCTGGAGAAGAAGATAAGATGTTTGGAACTGGAATGTAATTCTGAGGAGACGCAGAAAGAGGGTCAGCGGAAAGCCATGCAAGATGTGGTGCGTCGACTGTCGATTGCTCTAGGTCGGTATACGAAAGTGACCAATTTCAATCTACTATACCGGTAATACAGTACGTACTACTATTAAAAAATGCACGTACCTTGGTGATCTGAAATTGTATAGAAACCGTGTCCTTATGCAACGTCGCAACAATGGAGGAAGTGGGGGAAGAGTTACTCACAAACAACCTCGCAGTGTGAAAAATGTTCAGCGTGAGAAATCGACACTATTTCATCGTTTTAAACTATATATATATATATATATATATATATATATATATATATATATATATATATATATATATATATATATATATATATATATTTATATAGCATATATATATATATATATATATATATATATATATATATATATATATATATATATATATATATATATATATATATATATATATATGTATTCATATATATATATATATTTATAAAATGATTGTTTTCTTGGTGTGCCTCGTCACTTCACAATATACTACGCAAAATGTCATATGAAAATGGGTACCCAGGTGGCCCATGGTCAGCCACCCAAAAAATGATTACGTACCATCTAGCCACGCCTTGATTCGAACATAACTCTGCAGCCGCTGCTAGGATACAGACACTTGCTGTCACACGACTTTTTTTTAGGAATTAAAATTTTATTTCAAACAAAATTTACGCACAGTTCACCTTTAATTTTCCCACACACTAGTCGTGAGATGGGTTTGCATAATGGTCTGCTAGTTTTAGTACATATAATACCAGTCTATTTTATCCAGGATTCATTTTAGTTTCTGATTTGATTGACCACTTCATGTGACCGTAACTGTGCGTACTTCAATATGGCACATGTACAGTTGTACATTCTCCTTGTACAGTTGTACACTATTTAACGGAATGTGTGCCATGAATTGTTATTATAGATGTATGGGTAAAGGTATAGGGAAAGGACTTTTAATTTCGGTTGAAGCTGTAGGCCTACATGCATTCAATTATTTCTCATGTTGAATGTTGTCATCACCAGTCTCCATAGGGCAGGGGCAGAAATTTCCTACCAAGATCATTTCCCAGATATCAATGCATGATCATAAAAAGTGAACAGTGAAAGATACACATTTTAAAAATACGTCATAAGATGCAGATAATATTTGTGAATATAATGACTCAAATTTCATAACAACAAATATGAAACATCAGTTGTATGTAACAGTGACCGTCGAAATATTTCCCATCGATTTTCACCTCATCGGGTGCCATTACATATATACATCACATGTAACCTATTGTGAATGATGATTACGGATCGACAGAATTTTAGAAAATACTTTTCTGAATGGTGTAAAGCACTTTCACTATTATATTTTTCAACGGATAGTCACTGCGATCATTCATGTGTTACGTTGACACTGACAATGTTCCGCTGAGGGTGGGTTCCCCTTAAATATGATTGTGTTTTGTTTAGGAGCTGAGTATAGTGACACAACTGTTTGGTCGACTGAGGGCCTCCTTCACAAGGCAGCTGAGCTAGTGCAAGAAACAGCAAGACTCAGATCAAAATCTTGCACTGTCAATGAGACGTTATCCTCGGTTGAACTCGAACTAAGGAGTTGTCGAGATGCACTCGAAAGGGCAGTAGCTGATCGTGACTCTTTGCAGAGACAAGCTGCTTCACATCTTCTTGAATTGGATCGATTGAGACAGGTTGGTCTATATAGCTGGATTACCCATATATTTCAGTGAATAACATTAGAAAAATATGAAGAAAAAAATTTCAATTCTATTGGCTGTTGTTAAAAAATCATGGGTTTTGAGAGGGAGCATTATATTTATATTGATCATCCAATAATATATATATATATATATATATATATATATATATATATATATATATATATATATATATATATATATATATATATATATACAGTGAAACCTCTATGCATCGTTCCCGGATCTATCGTTTTCCCGCTTGTGTCATTCATTTTTTCTCGCCCCACTCCCATATAATCAATGTAAAATTTTCCTGGGTGGATGATTTTATTTTCTTGGTCCCTTGAAAAACGATTGATAGAGGTTTCACTGTATATATATATATATATATATATATATATATATATATATATATATATATATATATATATATATATAAATATATATATATATATATATATATATATATATATATATATATATATATATATATATATATATATATATTCTGAATCATTGTTAAAGGTATGAAAGTTTTCGTAAAACAATTTAATAAAAGTAAATATGTACTTTAACTTTCAATATAATCTTGGTTCATACGCCCAGACATGGAGGCCCATTGTAAGAGACTGATTGGTATAGTTACAATGATCTATTAGGACAATTGTTATAGCGCCTATAGTTTCCCAAGGTAAAGATAACAGAGCGAACATATCTATTGATATCTATTTTCTTAATCATAAGTGATGAATCAGTCGTCACTTCCTACAAAATAAATAATCCTACATTTTCGCATTTTAATTCAAAGAGTGACTGACTGATTATTCGATCTAAAGCGCAGCACAATGACGGAGAGAGTTGTTGCCATTTGACCCAACCACCCTTCCCCGCCCCCCTGCCAAAACAAAACAGCTGGTTTGAATAAGAAAATGAAGTCTAATTTTTTTACCAATGATAATGAAAAAAAATGTAATTAGACAGGTTAACATTTTTATCCAAATTACAACATATACAGATAATGGCTGATAATCATAAAGCTAGCATAAAACACAAAATGAAATATACTTAGCTTTATTTCAAACTGATAAAAAACCACAAGGGCATATTTTGAATGAACAATGTATTTCTATAATTATCATAAATTAGCTAACAATATTCCACAGAATATAATTAATCAAAATATGTTTTTCGTAACAGCAAGTACCAAAGTTTAGTAGCATATGCTAATGCTATAATATAGTAACTAATGAGTATATAGGCCTAATGGTCAAATCTAAATGACACACTCAAAATTAGGTTGGGTTCAGAAAAACACTGGATTATTAATTTCATACAAGTGTTACATCTGGATGACTTGTAAGTGATGTGGGGCTTGAACGTTGATATCGTTGTTTCAGGAAAAGGAATCTCTTGAAATGCAACATCGAGTGGCTGAAAGGGATTTGACAGAATTGCGTGAGAAGCTAACTTTGTCGAATCGGAGTCTCGGAACAGCTACCGGCAACCTGGCCATGAACGAAGCTACAATCTGTCAAATAAGAGGTTTATGTTCACTTTTCTTCCATACACTAGTTATGATAGCAATTTGTTTCTTACTGCTTCTGGTAACACAAGAAAAATGAAAACACATTTTCGACGATTCGTTTTTAAATCAAATCTGAGGTTTCCGGTGATTTTTAGAATTATTCTCTACAGATCCACCATTATTTCATTAATTTTCAATGTTCTTAAATTTTGAAGTGAATAAAATGTATCCATTTGAATGGATTTAGTTTGAAATTAGGCTATGGAAGAAAGCTTTTGAACTATATCTTGTATTAAGAACTCAGTTTAATGAAACTTGGTATGACTCGATCCGCAGTAAATTACAATTGAATTGTACACCTGTGTTCATGAGCTTCTTGGACTTGGTTTTATTTTTCATAAGGATACTTAAGCTTGAATCTGCATTGAGTAAAGTTACAAACTAATTCCATATTTTTCTTACTATTCAATTCCGCTTGGTTTGTTATGTAGATGACCTGAAAATAAAAGAAGAGAAATCTCAACGGTTACAGAATGAATTGAGACATCTTCTAGAATCTTTGGCGATTCTTCTCAGTTCTCCGGCACGTTTTGTAGAATCTCAAGAAAATAGCATCAAAGAACGTGTCAGAGAAGTGATACAAGAGAACAAGGAGAAGTCGATGGTGAGGACTAGATACAAATAATATGTTGTGAAGTTGATGACAATAGATCTGTTTGTTTGTCCTGAACTACTTGAACTAGTTCTTCAGTTCTTGCACTTTCGTGTTTGTTTGTAACCGAGGTGCTGCACCAAAGCGACACTATCGTGTTTGTTTGTCCCAGTTCACTTGCACTAGTTCAAGTAGTTCTACACCAGCTACGGAGCTGGTGTGCTTAGTTCAGTTCAAGATGGCAGGCGCTAAAGTCAAATTGTAGGTGGACACTATGTTGGCTAACAAGTTGTTGACGCTTAAATACGTATCGATGAGAATGAAAAATTGTATATTTGAATATGGGTTGTAATTATTTTCAAGTAGGTTGACATGCAGAATTACGTCTCCGGTGATTTAACCCAAATAACTTTTCAAAATTCGCGTCTAGGAACCGTTGAAATTGGCACTATCGTGTTTGTTTCTACCTCAACATTAAGGGATCATTTCCTGCACCAAACCCGTAATATGACGCATTTCCTTCCTGCACCAGCAACATTTTAGTTCAGGTTGGTGCAACACAAACAAACAGGCCTATTTCTTCTTCAGTTGTGAACTTTACCGTCACGAAACAAAAAACTGTCACTATCTTTTGTTTGCAGCAAATCGAAAGTTTGAAAGAGAAGACTACAGTTCTTTCGCAGCAGTTACATCGTCAATGTGAGCAACAAGAACAAGCGAACGCACGTATACGAAGCATGCAGGAGGAATATGCATTAGTGGAGTCTCGTTTCCATAAAGTCGAGTCGGATTTGGCGGCAGCTGAAGTGGCGAGAGACGGATTGAGACACGACAAGAATACGGTATCAAAAGAAAACATATTTACAAAGTGTTATTTAGAAAACATAACTTTTATTGTGAACATTCTCATATATATACATACTGAAACATACTGAACATACTTAGTTCGTTTGTATGTGAACTTCACTTTTCTTCCCAAATAAGTTAATCAATTCACTTCAAGATTTATATCAACAATCAATATTATAATTTCTAATGCTGAAAACGTATGCAGTTTTGAAGGAAATTAACTTAACGACTTTTGGGAAGAATGAGCTCAAAATTTCAGAAAAAAAACGTAACAAAAGAGCAGTGAGAAATAGATTCATGAATCAAAACGCCCCAAAACATATTTGTATAGAGTTTGAGCTTATTTGTCTAGTTGCAGGTGTAGTCTAGTTTTTGAGGTGGGTGAGATCGCTTTTGTGGTGTCCCGTTCGAACGATCCTATTTTCTATCCTTGGCCTTTTTGGTGAACAATTGTTTTGCATCAAATTCAATGTTGATAAGAAGAAAATAGTTCAATCAGTGTGGTACTTTTTGAGAAAAATTATTCTTACTCAACACCAATGTATATTTGCATACCTTCAGGCTAATCTAACAACTACATTCGTAGTGAAACTATTTATTTATTCATTTATTTCATAAATATTTGTCCAAATTGGACACACACCCATGTCGTACAGCAGTGGTTAAAATGTGCGTCATATGGACCGTCATTATAATTAAAACAAGAACACACATAATTATTCCCATCTGAAATATTCCATATCCCCATCTATTCAGCATCTAGCTTATGCCGTGGAAAATATGTGGCGTTATAATTCCAATTTAACCGAGACGCGTGGCACAGTGGTAGCACACTGAGCCGTCATTCGGGAGACCGGGGTTCGATTCCCACCATGGTCGATCATCCTGACAGGGATTTTTCGTGGTTTCCCTCTGTTGTTCAGGTCAATACTGGGATGGTTCCTTGACAACAGACCACGACCGACTCCTTCCCACCATCCAAAACACCTAATTAAATAACTTTTAATCTCATCATCCAATCATCTCATTCATCATCCACCGACGCCAATAGATCGTAGCCATCAGTATAGTGCGTCGTTAAAACCCAATATACATATAAAAAAAATCCAATTTACCTTATTGTTCACAGTTCACTGTGCTTAGCAATCTTGTAGATTTGGAGTTTGGAACGTTTTCCTTTTTTTGTGTGTTATATTGGATTTTAACGACGCACTTTAGTGACGACTAAGATCTATTGGCGTCGGATGGATCATTAATGAGATGATGGATTGACGAGATGAAGATTTTATGGCTAATGGGAAGGATAGTGTGAAGGAAGCGGTCGTGGCCTGTATTGTGGGAACCATCCTAGCATTAGCCTAGACTACAGAGGGGAACCACGAAAAACCCCTGTAAAGATGGACGGTAGCGGGATCGAACCGGGTCCGATATGCCCACTGCCTCCCGGATCACATGAAGCAAGTGCGTCAACCATTCAGCTACATGTGCCGGTAAAAACTTTTCTCTCCTCAGAAGTGATTGCAAATAATAGTTTTTCTGTTTCAGTTTTTGTCCTTCCTAGAACGGTTAGCACGAGCGCTGAATATGGAGGAGATCTCAAAGGAAGTAGGTGTTGATTTGCATACAGAATCTTTGCTTATCAGAGCTGAACAATTGTCTCGGTTTGAGAACGACAAACTTATTGATAAGGTGAGATCATCATTTAAACCTAACAATATTTAGTAAATATGTGGTTGTTTCCTATTTATTGACTCAATGCATTCAATTATCAAGGTTTGTATGACATTTCTCCAGTATATTTTACATATTATAGGCCTACCAAAGAGGAGAGATGGAAATATATTTTTAGACAATCCAATGTCGTCAAATTTACTATAGATCAATTATATAACCAATTTTGATATTTTATTCTGTATTTTCTGTGGACATTTTGATGAATGTATTAAATGACATATCAAGTTATTTAATGAATTGAACTGGGTTCGTCAACATATTTGTTGATACCTACTTCCTCATCAAGGCATACTCAACATTCAGACTAAATAATGAAAACATTATTTTGTTTACCTGACGTAATATTTAAAAAAAGAGTCATATTATGTTAAGTATAAGCTTCCGTTTAACCCTGAAACATTCTTTGTTTGCCATCATGTACTTGATGTGGAATTGTACAGGTTGTCAAGGAACCTTGAATCAGAGATAATTGGCTCCAAGACAAAACACTCAATTAATTTACAATCCAGTTCAATTTTTCTTACTCTCACATAATGATTTTAAAATGATATAATAATTATAAGATTGGTCAATATTGAATTTCATTTCCTTCTACCTGTTTATTTTGAAGTGAGTACTGTTAATAGTCCATAAAAAGTTAAAATAAGCTAATCCGTCATTTGGTTCGATTAACTTTCTTTTTATGTGTTCCTCTTTTCCGAATGATTGTAACAAGTCTTGCCAATCTTTCAACTTTTCATCTTTCTTCAATAAGTTGAGACCAATACTGATCCAATCAACAGACTTTTATCGCTGTGCAACTCATTTTTCCAGATTACGTGATTGTATTACAAGAATTGTTTCAGTAAAGCAATTAAATTTGAATTTGATTTGCAACATTTGTTTAATGAACATTTATTCCTTCTCTACCGAACAGTAACAGAGAAAAAAAGTAGGCCATGACCATGAATTAATCATTACCATAATCACAAGTTATACGTCAACTTTTGTCATTATAATATGTATATTTGAAAAAATCGAAATCTTGATTTAACGTACAACAATGGCAGATGATCAATTAATAAGACTGTTCGGAAATGTTCTTGTTTTAAGACTACGAGGCGGTCTTATCACCAATATAAATAATTATGATATCATGTAAGCCCAACAACTTTTTCGAATTATACTTTTGTTTTGCTTTGAAAATGAAAATTTCGGAAATATAAAGACAGAGGTTATGAAAGTGTATAGAATAGTAGCGTATAAATTGGCCTGGCGTAGGTAAAATTATGTTTTTTTCATTAAATTAATTTTATTCACTTGAAATAAATAGATACATTCATCAGAACAGAATGGAAACATGTGTAATAAACAAAGAAATACTTAGATACGGAAAAATTATCTTCAACTTCCAATTCACATCTTGATAGGTATAAACAATAATTATTGGTATCTTATAAAAAAATATAATGATTCAGCAGGAGAAAGTGAGGTAAAATTATGGTAGTGACAAACTTGACTTAAAGGACGATTTAAAATTGAGATACTTACATTTATTGTTGGACCGTACAATTCGAGCGATTGAATAATGAACATGTGTAATGAGAACTAGGATTACAATCAAAACTACAAAAAACATTGTTATTATGCATTTTGGTAGGTGATATAGCTATCTCAGCCATTGACCCGGGTCTGTAATTCCTAGTTATATGTAACTGCACCATGGTTATCCATTCTCATTTGGTTCACTATATAACCCTGATAGATTAAAACTGATCCAACTGATTCAACTGGCCATTGTCGATAGCTGTGACCAAGGCATAATAGGGTTTCAATAAGGATGTTATATATGTGATATAATGCTACAGTACCTTATTTCTATGTCAGTACTGGTGGACTTATGGCTCATTCCCACGATTACGAAGGGAACGTTCCTTCCACGAGCTTCCTTTGCGAGAAGTAAGAATTAGTTGCCAATTATACCATCACCAGAGTAATGGAACTCGAAATGTCAACTTCATCAGAAAGATTATTTTTATCCTTCAGCTCGAATTGAGTTTCAATTGCATAATTCTTCAGAATATGCAGAATTGATCGTGGACCCTGATCATATTTCATGCAGATATGGCATATTCTTCTCAAACCGTATTTAGAATCATATTAGCAGTAATTTAATATGGGCCTCACATGTTGTCATTTTACACATGTTTGAGGGAAAATGGATAATGTGCATTTTCAAATGTCTAAATTCTTTCTATTTTATACTATTTTCCATATTTTTGTTCGATACGATTCTATATGCTGTAGGATAAAAATGGCGTATCTATTGTCTGGAGATTGTAAATTGTGCTCTTTTATATTCTACATAATTTTGCTTCTAGAGATGGAAAAAATAATGCAGTCAAATATAGCAAATATTTTCATAGCACACACTTGTTATTTATACGTTGATATAGGTGAGCTTTCGTTTTGACTCCTTGTACAACAACATGTCCGATCTGAAATCATCCAAGTCGGTTTTCAACTTCCATCTGTTTCTCTGAGTTGATGAAATATCATGTGTGAGCTATTGAAATATTTCCATCACGTTTAGATGTAGGCCTACAGCTTCACCTTTGTCACTAAGCACATGTTTCTCTTATTATCACACTTCTCACATGGAAGAATAACGAACACAATAGTGATCTTAATTAGTCATACACCTTTTCAGAGTTCGTTCTCTTGCAATTCCGTACAACTAGTTTTCGTTAACAATATATTTGATCTAAGTAGAATGCATTTTAGTTTACAGTGAACTATCAATATTCAATTCAATCAATTTAATGGTATACAGATTCACTTGAAGTGGATTTTTTCAATGGTGAGTGAAGGCATTGGTATATGATAAAAATTACTATCATTGAGGTTCTGGTATTTGAATTTTCACCCTATAAAAGTGTTCAACAAAATAAGACGAAGTTCACAGTGAAGGTTTTCAGGAGCAAAGAAACCGTTTTTGCCAACAAATGAGATTAATCTTGCAGTTCTTATTAATTACACTCTCAATTGGATAAAGTGAAAGACTGTGCACTTTTGAACTAATAATTTAATGCTTTTTTTTCAAGTTTTTTAATTATCGAACGAATACATATGTTCAAATTCTATAGACTATTATTATATTATATTGTTCTATTATTGATGGTAATAATGATTCATTTATTTTTCTATTAGATTTAAATAATACATAATAATAATATCAATAATAATAATGTTAAATTAATATTTTCATCTCATTTGCAGTTATGACTATTTGAATTAAATAATTAAAAATAATTCAAGAAAACGGAAATATTGAGTTCTTCCTGACAATCGGTGATTAGCAGCCATGTTGCCTTCGTGAAATATATTGCCGATATAAATTTAAAGTCAACTTAATCTTTAACTCATCTAACGTAACAGCCAAACAACATCCAGTAACTGCGATGAATTGGTACAACTGAATGGTCACAAGGAACACGGTAGTCACATTGAACCATTTGTAGAAAAACGTGCTCAAATATCGTATTCACTGTATATTACTGATTTCTCAAAGAAAATTAACAAGACAAGCAGGCAATTAATTTTGTTTACTTTGGTAGCTCGGTCAGCTGAGGTAGCGCTTCAGAAACTGAAGTATCGTTAGGCGTGGGTTCGAATCCCGCAAATGGCATGGGTTATTGTGAACGTCTTCTCACTGACAATCACTTCATAGTTTTATAATCACCTGCTCATTCGTACCCCCTTTTATCCTAGCCGTTCGTGGGGTCGTTAAGCAAACAATAATCATCAAAAGCATGCAAAAAACTGACACAATTCCCTTTGAAATTATTGGGATATGCTATAAAAAAATTAAGAATTTTTCATTTAGACGGCGGGCCACAAAAAATGGCATGACTGACCCGGGTTGTGCGCCACTGTTGTAGGAAGTGTGGACAATACGTTCTATAATTATTGTTTTTTTTTATCCTAATGTATGGTTCCTCACAAGGCTACTCATAACTGAGTATTTTTGTATGTAGAAGCTTCAATACCGGGACACTAACATGATTGTAATTACTGATAAAAGTCAAGTGTTTACTATTGCATTGGTTGTGATTTATCTCGCTCAGACATCAGTGGTATATCAACTGCAACGACGACTACGAACTCTTCGAGAACAGCTTCAGAGACGAGACGTTCATTTGGATCTGCTCAGAAGAAAACTGTCACTTCAAGAAGACAACACCCGAGTACGAAGTCTGTTAGAGACTGAACGAGACGAAGCCAACGTACGTGTCAAGAAAGCTCTGAAACAAGTTGACAGATTGCAACTGCAACTTGCTGAGTCGCGGGCTCATGCAAGAGACTTGAAGGCGCAGCTGGGAGATGCTACTGAATATAAGGTAAAATATTTAGGTTTTTCTCATAGCCAGGAACCGGAGCCTCTATTCTCATTGTTTTAACTCTTGATTTATTACTCTTGATTTTCTCTTGATTTTTGATTTATTTTTTTATTTATTTTTTCTTTGATTTATACGAACATTCGAAACTATTGTATTCTAGTTGAAATCAAACTTGTTAATACTTTTGTTTACAACATTTTGTGGCTTTCAAGTTTTAATTACAACAAAATACAATATTTTGTATGAAAATCAAGCTGAGATAGGCCTATACTTATGAGTTTCCATATTATTTCCATTTTCCATGAGGAGGATTGCCGACCTGATGAAGGAATAAAGAGTTCTAACTAAAGTGGAAAAACTCCAGTCCTTCCCAATATTGTATCCACCCAATAGCAATAGCAACCTCCACTAGCACTTGTACTCTTGCTGATAATCAGTATAGCTCTACGTCGACCTATAGTTGTGAAATAACTATTTTGAGATCAAGTTTTCTTCCATTCTAATCTAATTAATTGAGCATTGATAGGGCAGACGTGCGTTCTTGTACTCCATTAGGGAGTGACTGAAGACTGAAGAGCATATACCGGAAGAAAGTCGACTTGGTTGTGTTGTGACATGGGTTTGGGTGTCCAACCTTACCTGAATCCTAACCACAATCCATTGTAAAGTACCACGAAGCCCATGTCACACGACCGAGTTGACTTTATTCCGGTATACGCTCTTCAGATCGATCATGCCGTCATTGGTGAATTCCACGCGAACTTGGTGAATTCCACGTGAACGTGGTGAATTCAAAAAAAAAAAAAAAAAATTAAACAGCAATCGAACTACTAATAATAATAATATTCTTTATTCAAGGAACAATATACATTGTTATAGAATGTGTCACGTATAAATTATGAGATAATGATAAAATTAAAATTAAAAGAAATGAATTAGGTAAATGATGACAGACATTTGCGATATGATAAATACATTGTCAATTGTTAAAGAGAAAACAGATTATATTAGTTCAGTTTACTTGATTTTTGAAATATTCTTCTAATGTATATGGACAAGTTTGAATGAGGTATGTCTTGACATTTGATTTGAACTGCTCCTTGTTGATAGGAAGGGTGTTCTTTATTATTGTAGGTAGATTGTTGAAAATCAAACGACTGTAGTAGGCTGGGTTCTTTGTGCATAGTTTCAAGTTGAGATTTGGTATATGGAAGTTATATTACAAAGAAAACTATTTTATAATTAATATCTATTTTAAAAAATGTGTATTTGCACATTTACTTGGTTGTCTGGTAGAATATGGTTTGACTGATTATTGATTTGTGTCCAGATTGCTGCACTGGAACGTGGCCGAAAAGTTGAAGAGCTGCAGAAGAGATTGGTGGACTCCGAGATGATACGCAATCGTTACAATCGAAAAGTCACACTCCTAAAAGATCAAGTACGAACGACTAGTCAATCAGCTGATCAAGAAAGGTCGATGCATGATCATACTCAGTCGTTGATCAGAGATGAAATGGCTTCGGTTAAACAAATGTTAGCCGACACACAACGCAGGGAGAACTCGGTTAGTAAACTGTCGACATGCATTCTCGACCAGAATCCAATTGTAATATTTTCTCTTGTGTTACGTGTTATATTCTGAATCAATCCTATTCGAGAAAATGAATATTTTCTTGTCAAAACATTCCTTTCAATAACATCAATATCACTACTGTCAAATTGAATAAATTGGCCTGGAAACAAACCTTAGACCCAGCTATAATTCTTGCTTAGACATCGAACGAAAATGTAGCTACCTCACCAAACGTTTAGCAGAAATATAAATTAAATTAAGTTGATACATTTTTTATCCATATTCATAGCGCCATAATTACTTCACTAACAATCAAGAATCATTTTTTATTCCATACAAATATCTTCAACTGTGAATACAGGAAAGACTTTTAATGTGGTATGTTATTCGTAGCTATTGAGTTTCCGCACTTCTGTCAGTCAACTGCTTGGTCTTGATCTACCAGTACCCGATTACGAGATAATCACTCGCCTCCAGAAATTGGTTCACGCTCATCGCGACTTCACTCTCGTCTCTCGCCGCTATGACGACCCCCACTTATTGGGTCATAGCCCCCCAGCAGGTTCACGCACCCCATTACGTATGGGGCACAGTCCAGCGAGGTATGACGACTCGGGTTTCGTAGATCCACCCGATCTCAGTATTGACGATAGTGACGATGTGAATGGCATCTACAATAAACGACCGATTAGATCATCAACGTGACGTTATGTTTAAAGACAATATGCACTAGGACTCGGGGCTTTCCAACTAGATATCTCAGAGGGCCATTTTTTCATGGGAAAATTTGAGGTGGGCCACACAGGTAATTATCCGATAATTTTCATTAATTTTTCACCTGTTTTCAATATGGTGTCGCCATATACAATCAAACATATTTTTGGTACACACATATTCAAGCTTCTTGAAACTGATTTTTTTATATCAATATTAAATTACTTAAAATTGCACTTCTTGTCATTGTCTTTATTCAGGTATTTGTAACTGATATGGCGCACAGGGGGAGTGCACAACGATGCCAGATATATTCTCAATTTTACTGCACAGAATATTTGCATTGAATATTCAATTGCAGTGATTGTAGAGTTTATACGAATTTATGAGTGATGCAGAATTGCAGAGATCTTACCACGGGCCATTTGAAAAGGTCCCGCGGGCCGGAGTTGGCCAGCGGGCCGCCAGTTGGGAAGCCCTGCAGGTGGTTCAGAATAAAATAGAAATGTCAAAATGTATGGCATTGTTGCTACAAATAGACTTGTGAAACTGAAGCTAGCTATAATATAGCTTATCGGTCCTGTAACCTATATCAAGTACAAGTTTCATCAATCTCATTATTTTCTCTCTGCTCTTTAAGATAGTGATAGCTATAATCCAATATAATGTGGAACTGAAACTAGTCGATCCGTCCATCCATCCACTCATCCAGTATAATACACGATGGGCACTTTGAATTAATCCTATAACTCAATATTCATCACGATCTTCACTCTCCCAGTTATATTTTCTGCACTGTTTTCTTGTAGTGATGTACTCATCAATGGAAAACCTAAATTGAGCCTTCGTAGTATGGTCTATTACTGCCCAGATTTAATTTTAGAATGATATGTTGGAGAGTGAAATATTAATGTTTTTCGGTTTAATTTTTTTTTTTGGGGGGGGGGGGGGTTAGCAAACAGATAGACATAGATTAGTGGGTGGGAGTGTAGTCTATGTATCTAAATATTTACACCAATCAATAAACACCAAAGCACACGAATTAGCAACATGTACGCTTTGTATTACTGCAAAGACATTTAGCATAATTGTTATTCTCACTGTAAC
Source organism: Brachyptera risi (assembly GCA_964007535.1). Taxonomy (NCBI): domain Eukaryota; kingdom Metazoa; phylum Arthropoda; class Insecta; order Plecoptera; family Taeniopterygidae; genus Brachyptera; species Brachyptera risi. The sequence goes on along the minus strand of OZ023327.1, from coordinate 62,474,371 downwards.
TATATAAACTTAATTGGAGTCAAAATTGATATGTTATAATTTTGGAGCAAAATCTTTCGATTCAGATTAAGTTATTCAGAAAATAATGAATTGAAAACAATTATTCAGTTCCAAGAACATACATTTTATTCTAAATTATATAGATTAGATACATATAACGATCTTTTTTTACATGAGTTGGTAACTGTATAGCGTGGGCATCAAGTTCAAAAAAACATTGTCATTGAAATGTCATCCACACCACAAGTCAGCCCATTGATGGATAAATACATGCTTATAACAATTAGTTGTGATTAGATTTCATCAGTTATTGTGTTAGATATATATTATTGAACTATATGTTTTCAAAATGTAGAGCTGTTCAGAAAGAAGTATATGGGATGTGCAATGTATATTACTGTATAAGATAACCGTTTAATTACGTTAGAGTAGTCTAGTTTCGAATTGTATAGTTTGGTGTGAAAATAATTAGTTTCAAGTAGTGCTACAATACTAATTGAAGAATACCATCAAGTTAATAATCTATCAATTCCATTGTTTCAACCTTAGACTGAAGTACTTGTAATGATAAAATACAGATCCAAAAAATGTACAGTTGTAATATAGTATTATTATTAATATGGAATGTAGAACCATCCAACGAATATCTGCATTTGTGAGCTCAAATATTCTGCAATTTTTATTCTTTTATCTTTAATTGTGAACATTTGAAAGAAAACTCCAGCAAAACGAATGTTGACAAGAGTTTGTTGTCGAGTGCCACGAATATTAGTAATTATACGAAATCCCGTCAAAAATAATAACAATAGCTATCAGCACAGATCCATGATAATTGTTATATTCTCAATTCTTAATAATATTTTGTAAATTCACGGAAAATGTGTTAAATCGTGGAATAGGGATGTTCAGTTGATAAACACGCACGTGAAATGTGTTCATATATACACATATTCTATATATACATGTACTTATACACCTAGTATAAGAAACACCTTAACGCCAAATACCAATCTACTGCCACAAAAGTACATTTAAAATAGAACTGCTTGTTATAAGTATAGCGAACCAATTCTACATCAGTCAGCGAGATGTACTGCTCACTATAGATGGTGGTCCCTCAAAATCATCCAGGGATCTACAGCACTTATAATTAAACTGCACAAACTATTTTATTCTATTATGAATTTATTGTATGAAGTGGTTGATACTCTTAAATGTACGTGTAATTTAATCAGAATAAATAAATAAAGTTAGTTGTTTATTGCAGATGTATCCACCCCATAGTCTGAATATTCGCTTGTCTATATCAGGAAGAAATGTAGATGGGCCAACCATTCACCCCTGAATCCTTTAATGAATTGTTACACGTTGAGAATGATATCGTTTATTATGTTATAGTTTCTATTGATAAAGTAGGTAGTGGTGAACTGAATACATTCGTCGTGAATTGAGTATTTGTTGTTATTATATTCAAAGGTAAGTCCCACCGGCACATGTAGCCAAGTGGTTAACGCATTTGCTTCATGTGACTCGGGAGGCAGTGGACATATCGGACCCGGTTCGATCCCCGCCACCGTCCATCTTAACAGGGGTTTTTCGTGGCTTCCCTCTGTAGTCTAGGCTAATACCGGGATGGTTCCCACAATATAGGCCACGACCGATTCCTTCCCACTATCCTTCCCATACCCATATTACCTTCATCTCATCATCCAATCATCTCATCAATTATTCATCCGACGCCAACAGATCTTAGTCATCATTAGAGTGCGTCGTTAAAACCCAATATAAGAAAGGTTAGTCCATTTAGAAATGTATCAGCATCACCAACGATTACTGCTGATTTTATCACGTATGTTCGTCAACCTTCGCTCGATCATAAGCACGGTAGACATACCTTGGAGGCTTGGAGCCATACTTATCTTCGCCATTGAAATTGTTTATGATGTTTTCCAATTTGTATGGTACGTGTCACATATCTTATTCTTTTCCCAATACGATGTGACTGTCGATAATTATTGATTCGTCAGATGGACATCAATTGATTCTCCATTTTCTTCATATTATCCACTTGGCCATTATTGGCGAAAATCACCAGCGTTGAGCGGCTTGAGCCACAACTAATGAAGAAATCTGTATGCGAACCTACGAGAAACCTGTGCGAGAAACCTGCATGTACGAATACATATATATATATTTATATATATACTAGCGAGTACCTGGCATGCGTTGTAATGCCAGTGAGAGGAAGAAACTGTTTGCATTTTAATTCTGTTTATTGAAGTGCTATTGGATATACAATATTTTTTGTCCCCAGCCCCCCCACCGCAGCCCCCATCCCCCCGCGACCCCCGCACCATCGACCCCTCCATAGCCCCTCGACCCCCGGCCCCCCATTCCCCGATCCCCCCGGCCCCCCACCACAATCCCCCCGCTAACCCCCAATCCCCCGCGAAACCTTCGCGGGCTCGCGTACAACGCAATTTTGAGTGCCGTCTTGAATATTCCCGAAGCTTTTCGCGAGCGTGCGCACAACAACCCCCCCCCTGCAGACCCCGGCACCATCGACCCCCCATAGCCCCTCGACCCCAGCCCCCCAGTCCCCGACCCCCAGTCCCCCCCGACCCCCCCCCCAATCCCCCGCGAAACCTTCGCGGACTCGCGTACAATAACTCACCAAACTTTTACCCCCTTCCCGCCCCCGCCGCCCAACCCCAACTCACTCCCCCCGCGAAACCTTCGCGGGCGCGCGTACAACAACCCACCAAAGTGTTATCACAATCGGATGAGCGGTATAGGAACGCACAAGGGACAAACAAACAAACGGCTGGTCGAGTGGCTAGTACACTGAACCGTCATTCTGAAGAACGGGGTCCGATTTACGCCATGGTCGAACCGAACCGGACAGAGGTTTTTCGTAGTTTCCCTCTGTCGTTCAGGTCAATACTGGGATCGTTCCTTTCCAACAGGCCACGTCAGACTCCTTCCCACTATCCAAACACTCCTAATAGAATAACCTTCCATCTCATCATCCCATCATGTTATATATCATTCATCGACGCCAATGAATCGTACTCATCAGTACAATGCGTCTTTAAACCCAATATAAAAAAATGGGAACACAAATATATATATATATATATATATACATTTTTTCTCTTCTTTTTATTGATCACATACACTGATACAGGAAGAAAAACACAATCACAACAAAAAAACATTCACCAAGCCCTCCAAAAAAGGCTCAACTGTGGGTTAAAATGGTGAATTATAAGTACAATTCAAATTCGGACGTATTTCTCAAACATTAAAAGTAATGAAGTAGTTGAAGTTGGAAAAAAAAGTAAAACATTGAGTGATTTGTACATTCTACTCACAAAGTGTAAGGTATCTTTGATTACTATTGATTTCAATTTTAAGATACAAATATATATATATATATATATATATATATATATATATATATATATATATATATATATATATATATTTATTTATTTATATATATATATATATATATATATATATATATATATATATATATATATATATATATATATATATATATATATATATATATATATATATATATATATATATATATATATATATATATATATATATATATATATATATATATATATATATATATATATATATATATATATATATATATATATATATATATATATCCATATATATATATATATATATATATATATATATATATATATATATATATATATATATTTATATATACATATATATATATATATATATATATATATATATATATATATATATATATATATATATATACATAAATATATATATATTTTTATATATACATATATATATATAAATATATATATATATATATATATATATATATATATATATATATATATATATATATATATATATATATATATATATATATATATATGTATATATATATATATATATATATATATATATATATATATATATATATATATATATATATATATATATATATATATATATATATATATATATATATATATATATATATATATATATATATATACATAAATATATATATATATATTTTTTTATATACACTATATATATATATATATATATATATATATATATATATATATATATATATATATATATATATATATATATATATATGTATATATATATGTATATATATATATATATATATATATATATATATATATATATATATATATATATATATTTATATATATCCCAACATTGTGCACGCGCTTGTACTACTCGTCTACTTGTCTACTTGTCTACTTGTCTTGAAACAAAGTAGAGCAGACAGGAGAACAGACAATTGCAAAGTAGTGGAGGGCAGAGGTGAGTATAGTGAAAATGAGTGTGAGAGAAAAAGACGAGTGTATGAACTGTCTACATACCTAATAAATGAACTTAATACAATGCCCCAAATAGAATAGAACTTGCTTGTGAAGAGGCAATATATTTTGTTCTATATTTAAAAAGTGAAGACCCGTAAACATGGGTGATATGGGGTGAGACGAAACTATGAATCACGGAAATTAAGACAATATGATAGGTGTAAACGCTGGAATATACCGGTTTCTGTCAAATTTCTCTCTTCTATATACAAGATCACTTTTCGGCACCACTCTGACTTTAACATTCAATTAGTTTGGAATTGAAACTGAAATAGTATAATTAACGTTTTGCGTGACAGTGCAATGGTATTATTACCACTGCTTCCTTGGAATATAAATCCTTATTTTATAGTTGGAACGAAAAATAAAATATTTACTTGTCTTCTAACTTTCAAAACCAAATCTTTTGCGTCGTTGTTGAAAGAAGTGATAGTGAAAAGAAAATAATGAGAAAAGTAGAAATCTTTAATCTACCTAATATAGGAGACAATCAAAAATAATAATCATCATCAAAACAGATGGTTCTCGTGGTATATGTAAAGAAGGAGAAGTAAAACCAGAAAAATAGAAATCCATCTTAGTCCGTGAAAATAATAATAATAATCAATACACATAAAATGGCATTATTATTATGCCCATTTGTCCATCTTATTTCTACCATTCAGCTGCGACTCTAATCGCTTCTTGAATAGGTAAGTCAATGTCAATTTTACAGCTTTGTGATCTATTCTTCTGGCTTGTGTGAATCCGAGATACTTGTATACGTATTCCTCCTCCATTACATCTATCTTTAAGTTGTTACCAAGTTGGAACTCTTCTGCATGCTTGACCTTTCCTTTTGTAATATGTCAAGTTTTACATTTGTCTATATCTCGAATTCCATGCATATATCTTGACTGAATGTTTGTGTTTTATATATAATATATATATATATATATATATATATATATATATATATATATATATATATATATATATATATATATATATATATACATATATATATATGAGAAATGAGATTATTCATCTGTGTTTCGTTCGAGGCATAAAGTTTGAGATCATCTATTTAAAATAAATGTGATATTGTATGAATAAATCAATTGACATCTTGGATTTTGAAACCATGTTTGGAGTCATTCAAGATGCGTGATAGAGGGTTCAATGATGGAAAAAACTAAAGGGCACTGAATGAGTCCCCTTGGAAAATGCCACGTTTCATTATTTTAATTATTATTATCGTTTTTTCTCACACGAGAAAATTTTATACTGTACGAATTAGTTTCATCCTGCATAGATCATATTTTTATTAGATGTAAATCGAATGACATCAATTTGGCGATATATGAAACTAGAATCACCAGAATTATATGGTTATGGCATTTATAAAATTGAATATATAAGCAACAACATAAATATTACTTCCAACAATACATGTGGGATACATGAACCGACTCTGAAACAAAATTTCAAAAACGACAATTATTGTGATCACTTATTAACTCTTACCGAATGTGTTGCGCTTTATAATGTGATTGTTTCAGCTTTTAATACTTGTTATGACCGATCATCTTTTAACTCCTCAACTATTGCTTTTAAACGGAGAATTCAGAAAAGTTGGATGAATGATGAATTGAGGAAAGCTATCAGAAATCGTGGTACATTATCCAGAAGGTGGAAAAATGGCACAAATTCTTGTAAAAATTCGTTCATGAATGAATATAATAATAATCGAAATAAGGTCAACAAGCAATTAACGCAAGCAAAAACTACGTATCTTTAATATATTTCTACAAAATCAAAGAACAATATTGAGGAAAATAATAATATTGAGCTATATTAATAATAATATAATAATATTAATGAAGCGTGAGGAAAATATAGAGAAATGTATTAACATAAAACGAGAGGTGAAGAATTGGTTACTAATCTAATGTTCTAATAATCCAATGTATATGATCTATGTTCTTAATTTGTTCAATAAATTTTTAAAAATCACCCTAAAATAATTCAATGATATGAAACATGAAATTATAATATTAATAAATCAATAGATTGATAAATTAAATTATTATGCTGAAGTGATAGGTAAAGCTTGAGTGTATTTTGTTCAGGTAATTATTCATTGTTGTTATATTTACATTAATTTCATTGTGGTATGTTTTATTTGTATTGTATTTGTATTGTACTGTTTACTTTTATTGTATTGAATTTTTATCTGATGTGAGTTTGCTAGTTAAACGTGATTCCCAGATATTATTTATTCAATTATTCATGTAAAAGAAGACGAGTATTATCTTTTGAAGAGAGTATTATTACTTTATTCCACAGGTAAACCCTCAATGGGTTTTGTGGACATTCAAGAGAGCAAAATGTCTTGTAATAATGTGTATTTATTGCATGGCAATTAATTAAAAAAAAACTCTTGCTTCATAACTACGGTAATAGAAGGACTTGTTTTTATGTAGTCTACGACTGTGCGTAATGTTGTGCTCGAAATGTATAACAAAGCTACCGTTGGACAGCGACTTCGTTCATTGCAGTGGATGCATATCGTCGAATCATTATGTGAAGTGCTCAGGTCTACCAAAAGCTACTTATTCTGGAAAAACTGTTGAGGCCTGAGGGGAAGGCGCACTGGCGCTAGGGAAGAAAATAAAGCGGGAGCTCCGACGACAGAGAATTTTTCTTCAGTATTTAATTTCAGTAATTCTGCTAAAATACTCGCAGAACTCAAACAAGATCAGCTGGATGGCTTCAAGTCTCTGAGCGAAGAATTTAAGAAACTAAAAGATCTGTCATTGGAAATGAAAAATCTCCGATCTTGAGTTAGAACTCTACAAAAACAGTGCGCAGAGAAAGACCAGGTAATTGATAATTAGACTTTTCAATTAAACACTTTGGACCAGTACGGAAGAAAGGAACTTGGAGATAGTTGATTGGAATAGAGAGACGGTGAAATGGTTTGAAGACCTAGTGATAAATCTTGTCGAGAAGTTGGACATTCGCCTTGAGAAGCGTGACATCGAAGGAGCGCATAGATTAGGCCAATCAAAAAACCCTTCGCAACCTTTGATAATTATTGTTCAGTTCGCAAGCAGAAAAAAGCGCGATGAGTTCTTGTTGAAAAAACGTGTGGAGGTGCCGAGTTGTGTGGAGGTGCCAAGTTGTGTGGTGGTCCTTGGCAATAATCATTTCGGTAAGCTTAGGGTTTACATCAAGAAGAACTTTAATCCTTATTACAAGGAACTATTTGGGGAGGCTTAGACTAGGGCCAAAGAAGTAGGGTTCAAGTTCGTGAGGCTGAGCCGAGCTAGAATTCTTGCCAGGAGGGACGAAACTCACGAAAGTTCAAGTGAGGTCATCAAACTAATTTCTTTTTCCGTCCTTGACAAGCTTTGTTTTCTAAATATGTGTCACTCGTCCAGTCACTCTTGTGTATCTGCGTTGTTCTCTTATGTCACTTTTCGACGATGACCTCAATGTGATTATAGATGATAGTTGTTTTCGTTGTGAGACCGACGACCTTCATCATTTTACAATAATGTCAATGGCTTTTCTATCTTTTATCTGAACATTCGTTCCTCATCAAAACATTGGGATGAGCTACTCGTTGTACTGCACAATTCAATCGGGACTTTCGATATACTTGTTTTATGTGAAATTGGAATGGAAAAAGTAGAAGATGAATATTGTTTTTTGTTTGGATAATTATATTTTCTATTCAAGAACTTGTAAAGGATCAAGCGGTGGGGGAATTTCACCGAGACGCGTGGCCGAGTGATAACACACCGAACCGTCATTCGGGAGACCGGGTTCGATTCCCGCCATGGTCGATCATCCTGACAGGGATTTTTCGTGGTTTTCATCTGTTGTCGTTCAGATTGATACTGGGATGGTTTCTTAACAACAGGCCACGACCGACTTCTTCCCACCATTCAAAACACCTAATAAAATAACCTTTCATCTCATCATCCCACCATCTCATTCATTATCCACCGACGCCAATAGATCGTAGCCATAAGTATAGTGCGTCGCTAAAACCCAATATATTATATATATATATATATATATATATATATATATATATATATATATATCTATATATATATATATATATATATATATATATATATATATATATATATATATATATATATATATATATATATATATATATATATATATATATATATATATATATATATATGAATATATGGGAGGAATTTTCATTTTTGTTAGAGCTGATGTCAGATTTGACATTGTTATGAATGAATTCAATCATTTCGAAGGATTATGTGGAAATCTCACTTCGAAAAAAATAAACACTTTTCATTTTGGCTCTATATAGACCGCCAGCTCTGAGTAAAATAAAATGTATTGAAGAATTAGATTCGTTTTTGTTTACTATCAAATATACTAACGCCGATATCATTGGAGATGTAAATAATAACTTAATGCAATCAGATGATTATATATAGTTCAATCGTATGAAAATATTTTTGCATTAAATGGCTTTTTCAAATCCATCCTATATGTATAACTAGGTAAGAAATTAGAGGTGAAGAAACATTTTGTGCACGGCCATCCAGATGACAACTTAACGTCATTAGGGCTATGGAAGACCAAGATATTTCACTGCCACTTTGTAATCGTTCTTGCATGCATTTATTCAACTATCATGGCTTTAAGAAAAGGAGAGAAGAATATCCGAATTGCGGGAAGAGTGAAAACTCCAGACCACAGCCTTCTCCATTCAGATCATTCTGTTCTGATGAGAAGAGACTGTCTTATCTGATCGAGAAGGCTGTGCTCATTGCAAGCCAAATGAGAATTCATTTTTCTTCATCCTGACGTGGTTTTTCATGGTTTTCCCACAGTTTGCGAAGCATATGCTTGGATGAGATAATAATCAGCAACGACCATTTATTAGCACTGAGTAGTGAATGATAATTATATCACGCACTACATTTTATTTTTGGCAAATTGATTAACTTCACATCTGCTGTTGAAGGATGGAAGTGAACATTATCAAAGAGACTGAGTTCAAAAGTGAAAAATATCAACATTCGATTGTGTGTGTTTCGTTCACTTTGAATACCAATGTTGGTAATGTCCGTGTATATATATCACAAAAATAGGAAGACTATATAACGTATTCCGGATTTTTGGGGAAACTGGAATACTTTTATTTGCGGGCGAAAAAGTATGGTGACAGACAGCGCAGTCCTGATGTCAAAGTGAATTATTTCAATTCAAAATAATCATTACATAATTATTTATATTTGATGACAATTGACCGCCTCGAAGTCTTATAACAACCAAGGTCTTAATAATTCATATTTCGCCTTAATTGAGAAACAATGATTGAATAATTAAGATTTAGATGTTGATAAAAAATTATCGTTCATATATATTCGATCTCAAATAGACTATGGATTTGAATTTCAACTGATTATGAGACAAACTTATTTAACAAAATAATTGTATTGATTATACAAATAAATAAATCTCTTGAAGTAAGTTATATAAGTTGAACATCAAGTTGATTTCATCTTTATATTAATAATATTGCTAATATTGATGAAATGAAACTTTTCTTGAATCCAATTGTATTCTATTGACCTCTGTGCGTGAAGCATTCCAGCAGCTTCATAGCCTTCTTCCACATGCCTTCGATCTGCAGCGTTGTTGGATAACAGCTCAAATTCCAGCATGCAGACTTCATTCGACAAAACGAATGGAAAACGCTAGAAATTGAGCATTACACAAATACAGATTAGTAATACCTTCTGTTATAATGTAAATCTTGTTACAAAAATCAATTAAATTTTCAATTTCAACATGTTTTTTATTCTCATTAAACAATTACATGACAAATATGAAATAGAATAACAAACACATGGAGATTATAACAAATGAATTCAATACGAATATAACCAGTAAAATGAGAAAAATAAAGAAGAACTGCCATTAGTGCGAAATAAGTTGATTAATAATAAGAAGCTCGCATAAGAACGAATTCCTGTGTGCGGGCAACATAACTTATGATTATTTAACTAAAGTTGGCTATGAAGCAAATAATAAAATAAGTAAAATAAATACGTACATCTATTTTGTTAACGAAGAAGACAGAAACAAATATTGAAACAACTAGAATAAATATTTGCAAAATTACTCTTGATTGAAAAATGAACAATTATGATAATGATAATTACGATAATAATAAGAAGAAGAAGAAAATGCATAGCATGAGAGATTATAAACAATAGCAAATACCAAGTGAAATCATTACTTATACTAAGAAAAATCAGAAATTATTTATGATGTTTTGGATGGGGCATCACTGGGTGAATATGACCTTACCAATGAATGAACTGAGAAGTATACTATACGATTGTGAAAGAATATAAGTTCACCTCATTAATAAGTACTTATCATTATTAGCAATCCAAGTATTCTCGCAAATGAAAACAATACTATGCCTTCTCAATTTTTTGTTATGTTTTCATCAAAATGTCCCATAGTTTTTTCTTCCGTGTAGGCTATAACTTGATATTAATGTATGATTTTTAAACATTCATCGGACTAAGAATCGCGCTCAATAATTTCAACCGTTGCCATGACGAAGTAACTATCATCCATTTTATAACAACAACATCTGTTTTGTCTTTTGTGTGTCATCCTTGTTGTTACATCAACACCAACTACTAAAACAAGCACCTACTAGACCAGAGGCAAGTTATCGAGATAAAATATTGTAAATGTGTGTGTGTGTGTTTGTGTGTTACTGATTACCTAACTGAACTCTACATAATAACAATAGCGTGTTTGCCTGAAAACATTAGACTAATGCATGGAACGTGACAGTTTTCTCCGTAGTGCGACTCAGTACCACCCTACTTATACTTCCCTACGTTTCTATATCTTGAATCTGTGATTACCCAATCACATAACCCCCTTTAAAAATCAAGTAATTCAATCATATGCATGATATTTTGTTAAAAATAGTTCCTATGTTTCACTACAGTTTGTTGCAGCTATATAATATTATCAAGTGGGATTTGAATGGAATAGATTCATTGCAAATTTTTCGCTGATATTTTTAGCTACCATTTATGGATTTTTCTGGAGCCATATAGTGAAGGATAGGCTATTGTTTGCACTTGCAGTACACATCTCATTGATAAGACAGTTGCAGGCCTACTATTGAAATTCATTCACTTTTGTATATTGTATATTCAATAATGGAGATTTGTTATACAGCCAGCTTGACTTGAGAAGACGTAGTATTGGTGTACACCTTTGATACAGGTTGATATATGGTAATAACAAAATCGAGGATGACTCACTCACAATTATTCAAGTGGTAAAGTGAATGTGAACTCGCTTAGTGAACTTCCTAAGTGTTCACCATACGGCTAAAGGAAAAGGTCCCGAATCGAACGCCGAACTCCAGAATGACGATCCAGTTCAGGACGCATTCTATATTTTTACACTGGACACATGCAGTATTAGCAAAAAACAAGACTATAAAAGCACGAACCAAATCAAATGGAAATAAAAAGATAATGTATCTTCATAACCGTAGAGCAGTGTAGAGCAACCTCTTTATCAGAAAGGCCATTTTATCCATTTATTTTGTTCGTACTTGTTTGTTGGTCCCCCACAGGCAGGTGCATGCTGGGAACTTTGATTTTAGTTGGAGGGGGCAGGGGGGAGCCCAATCTTGAATCAAAAGATATAATATATCTGGGGATTCTTGTGCATACGGGGTCTGGGGCAGAGCCCCAGCCACAAGTGGGTGAAAATTTTGAACCGTTTTATTCTTTTGGGGCCATTTCAGAAGCATCCTAATATAGCTTGTATTCTGACGAAAGTAAGTGATTGTAAGGGTGACAAGGCATATAGAGAAAATGATGGGCAGAATCAATGATCAGGGAAGGGTTATTTCACCTTATATCCACCTCTTTCTACGCGTCTGTGCTCACCAGGTTACAAGTGTCCCGCAAAATTATATGAATTCTCTCTCAGGCTAGACGTAAATATAGGCACATACCAATCAGTGCCTATACTAACTGGTCACACTCCACGTTACATCTTTAAAAAATGATCGAGACTCAATTAAAATCCCGACCCGTAGTTTATATAGGTGCAGTTGAATTCATCATGAGATTTTACCATGATTCACTGGCCGTTTATTTTGTTTTGGAAACTGAATGACTTTTATCTGCGGTGGAAAATTATGGTCACAGGCAGTGCAGTTCTGGTGTTGAAGCTGATTGGTTTTAAATAATTAAAATGAGGTGGTAAGATCGCTCTTGTGGTGCCCCGTCTTAACAATCCCACCTTTCATCCATATCCTTAATTGGGGAACAATGATTTTGTATCAAGTTTCGATGTTATTTGAAAAAAAGTTCATTTTGTAAAAAAATGCAAGAAAACATTCAAAATCACAATTAATTCTGGATATATTGGATCAATTCTGCCAATCGGTGATTAGCGGCCATGCAATATGGCCATGCCATATTGTCAATAGAAATATAACGTCACCATAATCTTTAACCAACCCAAACTGGAAACCAAGCCTGAATCAGTAATTAAGACAGTTGGCACAACTGAATATACTATCACACGGTATACACGGTACCACTGAACCTTCTGCAGAAAGTCGTGCGCAATATCGTATAGTTTTATTACAAATTTATCAAAGAAAATGAACAATTGAAGCGGGCAAATGATAGTAATGGAATAGTAAGAAATTATTGGGATGGTATGAAAATTCTAAGAATGTTTCATTCAAATGGCGGGCCACAAAAAAAAATGTCATGACGGGCCGCATGAGACCCACTTGCCTCGCGTCGTGCATCTCTGCCGTAGAGGATGGAGATATACCATAAGCACTCAGCATAAAGACTGTTTCGGTCCGCGAATAGGGATTGAAAATGTGATGATATAATTCTTTCTTCAATAATTCACAATCAGCGAACGATAGAAATTCTGGCGATCTATTGATAATTGTTCTCCTCAATTAGATACAATATACTTTGGTTTATAAAAGAATAAAACATGATTTTTTCAGTGCTGAATGAATGTTACAAGTTCATTCTGAATGAAGCTCAACTTTCGAAGATTTAGAGTCGAGAATAGAGTGCAATTATCCCACATCTAACTCGAACTGCCTACATTCAGCTGTACTGCAGACAAGACTTTCGAAAAGTCCATGAGATGGACCGTCTTCACATTACAATTGTATAATTATTAAGGAATCTCACACCAACAGCCGACAATAGCTCCTGACTCGCTAATTGAGTCATTTGTTTGAACCAAAATGCATTGAGGGTTGCGTTAGTTTGCTGGTTGGAGATGGTGTCCTCCCTTCCTATATCACTCCCATGTTAAAAATATGTTCTAATTCACGGGCCACATTTTAAGAACTATCGATCGTGCGTAGATAAGTAGCGATAAAAGGAACTAACTTTACGTTCAAGTCAGCTCAGCTAATAACAGCTGCATCAAGTTTGTCAGCTTATATCAGCCGTTTCCTCAAAACAACACTAGATAGAGCAGTGATCAATGGTTCTCAGAAAAGTATACTCAGGAAATGGAACGTGTTTTCGAATTAGTGAAGTCACCATCCCAACCGGCAAACCAACGCAACCTTCAATGCATCTTGATTTGAACACAGATATATTTTCTAATAAAATCATGGGAGGGAGAATCTCGTGCGTGCGTACCTGCGTACCTATGTTCGTACGTGCGTGCGTACGTCCGCTCTAATGCTTGGTAGGGCGGGGATTTCGGGTGTGATGTGAACGGGCGGTAGTGTCGGATAGGGGAAAACGAGGAGGTAGGGATACTACCGAAAGGAAGGAGGGCTTCGACTTGGGTTTTTCTCTGATGCGCAATTGTGCCTAGGGGGTAGGGGAGGATAAAGGCAGACCATTTACTTCATAGTCATGGGACGTCGTATACGACGGGCGCAAGCTGCTAGTATATATATATATATATATATATATATGTATATATATATATATATATATATATATATATATATATATATATATATATTATATATATATATATATATATATATATATATATATATATATATGTGTATATATATATATATATATATATATATATATATATATATATATATATATATATATATATATGTTACCGAGATACGCTATATCACTCAACGTTGAGATGGCTTACATATTTGTGTCTCAGCAGAAGCTTCACACCGCAAACCGAGAAGTTTCCGCCATATCTGACATATGTTAGTGATAATATAAAATGCCTTGCCTAGATTATTTTTTAAATGTCCAATATGGACGCCGAGATTGGACTGAGCATGTCGCTATCGGCTGGAGTAACGTATCTCGGTAAGGTAATACATATCTATGGTTTGAATTCCTGTTAATTGATGTACGTGTGCATGCACATGCCACAGTAGCCAATAATGAGTTTTTCGCTCGAACTAGTTTTGTCGAAACTTCAAGTATTGATTGGTGAAGTTTTAAGTGTACAAGAAAATTGCTCCCAGTTAAAATGTAGAGAACTATATAAGTCTCATATATATATATATATATATATATATATATATATATATATATATATATGTGTGTGTGTGTGTGTGTGTGTGTGTAAGCTCATAGGGTGGCTAAAGATTATAACATCTACTCTTATTTCTCAGGTATGATTACAGACGAGTAATGTTGAAATATTAATTTCGGGTATATAATATAAATGAAGAACCACAGAGAAAGAAAGAAACAATTTACATAATCGGATGATTTATTATTTTATAATTAAACTTATTGTGATAACATTTCTGTTCTGTAACTAGCACATTTTCAATATTCCAACATCCCTGTTTTGACTTTCTGGAATTCTCTGTTTTATGTGATAGATTGTCAGAGATTTTTTGTTGTGTTTTCTGTCTATCCTTTGATTTTTATCTTCACATGCATAGGAATCAAACGCATTCAAAACGTCAGTACAAAAGTAGAAAGGATGTTCAGTATAATATCAGTAATCCTGTTTACAATCCAAATTGAATACCATTTGTAGGTATACAAAGAATCAATTTGTCCGGTCTATATAGAAACATCAGCCAGCCAAATGGAGTGTTTTTCGACGTTTTGTTTTTCTCTTTTCATCTACGAATTCAATTTCCGCTATCAATTCAAACCATCGTCAAATGATTGATATTAAAATTAGGTTTTTCCGCTTGAAATTTTCCTATTAATGTTTGTATGAGTATATTTGTATGAATAAAACGAAAACGAAAATATTAAATTGGTTTACTATAACAGAAGTGAAGTTCTCAACATTATGTGGTATTTTTATCTTCATTTTCCTATACTAATGTGTGACTTTGTGTAGTCAGTCACATAATCGGTAGGGCCCTTTAAAAGACACGAATTTGATTACCCATACTGATATTTGTATATTTCAAAAGTGCTGTTAGGAAGTACTTCTTTTCGAGTAATATCTATAGAAGTGTATCGAGTAAGGACTTGAAATTGTAGTCGACTGATTCAAGAGAATACTAATCAACAGCCGTTTAGTTGATGACCATCGTTTCAGAGATTTTTCAACAATCCAACTCTAAATTTTTCAAAAAAAAAGGGAAGCATATGAAATTAGCTCAGTGAGACAAGTGAATACTTGTCTCACTGAGCTAATTTTATATTCTGATCACTCTCAGCAATTAAAGTTGATTGTCATTTGGGTCTGGATGTGAGAATGTCCATATTTTAATAAGATTTTGCGTGTTTGCGTATTTGCACAAAACAAAAAGACGGTGATGTTGATCCATTCTTTAGCTCAAATACTCACTTTTTGTCAATACGTATTATTAATGGGAATAATATCGTTCTTCATGTGAACAAACAACCATATGAATGATTACCGTCCTACTGAATTCGTTTTATTTGTGTAATTGTATCTTCATTGCAGTATGGGCATAATGCAGTGTAGCATCCAATTTGAGAATTTAATCTTACCATTATAGAAGGTGCCTCAGCTCTCTCAACCATCTTAACAGTGTTTCCTGTCAGCCTTCTTCGTGTTATCATCCCATTCCTTCTTAATTGCCTCCTACTAATCACGGCATAGTGAACAAAAAGAAGCAGAAAGAGAAATATTAATAGTAAAACTCAATTATAAGGAAACTAAAGAATGAACAATGAAATTCTTCAATCTTTAATCATCCCCTTCCAGTGGTGGATAGAAGTGTGGGGGTGAGAGGTATATATATATATGTATATATATATATATATATATATATATATATATATATATATATATATATATATATATATATATATATATATATATGTATATATATATATATATATATATATATATATATATATATATATTTATATATATATATATATATATATATATATATATATATATATATATATATATATATATATATACATATACGTATATATATATATATATATATATATATATATATATATATATATATATATATATATATGTATATATATATATATATACATATATATATATATATATATATATGTATATATATATATATATATATATATATATATATATATATATATATATATATATATATATATATGTATATATATATATATATATATATATATATATATATATATATATATATATATATATATATATATATATATATATATATATATATACACATATGTAGAGAGAGAGAGAGAGAGAGAGAGAGAGAGAGAGAGAGAGAGAGAGAGAGAGAGAGAGGGAGAGAGGGAGAGAGAGAGAGAGAGAGAGAGAGAGAGAGAGAGAGAGAGAGAGAGAGAGAGGGAGAGAGAGAGAGAGAGAGAGAGAGAGAGAGAGAGAAAGAGAGAGAGAGAAAGAGAGAGAGAGAGAGAGAGAGAGAGGGAGACAGTGCAATTAACTGGGTAAGGGTAGCTTGCAGTAATTATAATTTGCAAATAGCATTTGGGCCAACTTTGATTTCATAAGAAAAATGTTCCATTTTTTGCACCCAAACATTATCCCCACCAAATATAAAAACGTGTTAAAAGAGGGAGCCCAACCCTTTCTATTTGAACACTTTGCCATATGGAAGTAGTGACATAGAAAGTTTTGGCTAATTGTTAACTCTTTAAGAGAGCGAAAATGCATGTTTGGATATAGATAGTTGCACATATATAATGCGAATGTTCGGTAGTTATATATAAATCTTTATTATACTATGTCATGGTATACATGATTGCCTTCTGACACATAATAATAATCAAATACAAAATTAATGAAGTAGAAAAATAATAATAATAAATCACATATGAATGATTGAAGAGAATAATGAGAGAGTAATAAACAGTAGCCTGATATGAAAAAGTATTAGTATGAACAGAGATATGAAAATAATATAAAAATAATTAAAAAATAATTAAAAAATGGAGAATAATTATGCGATGAATGTGAGTACAAATGGTTTCTCAAAATGGCAGTAGATCCTTTCAAGGCTGAAATTCCTATCAAATTCTTGAAATCACTGTTTAAGCTAAATTTCCTGCAAAATTTTAAAATAAAAATAGAATATGTGAAATATATAAAAAATAAATAAATAAATGAACAAAATAAAAAAAAGTATATAGCTTTTGACGTGGAGAAATGAACACTGTGTGCACATTTATAATTTGAATTGAATTTTATATGCATTTACACTTTTAATTTAATATATCTTGTCGTGTAAGTCGCCTCATTAATATTACAACAAAACCTATTAATTCAAGTTTTTTAGTTTCGGAGAGACGCTCAAAACCGCCTTCAAGTACTATTGTGTATGTGAACAGTGCAGCTGGCTTCGCGTTTGAACTTGAAAATTGGTAATATCAAAAGTTACCTGCGGGGGGCCAGGAGGATGATTGCATATGATGTCTGGACTAATGAACTTCGTCCATTACCCCCCGCTGGTCACCGGCTTCGTCGCAATGTGGGTTATTGCAAAAAAAAAAATTGATGAGCGATAGCGAATATTTTTATCCCACTGTTATAGAGTATTGCCTTTTTTTTTTGGACGGACTGCACAAGTCGCAGGTTTTACTGATCAATATGGAACTTTTTCTGGACACGCGGACTGACAGGACACATACTAACAGTATAGTTTTTGAGCCAAATCGGTCGAACCATTTCGAAGTTTTGAAAAATTTCACAAGCGGTCTAGAGAGAATTTTTTTTGAAACACAAATTTATTTTTTTAAATCAAATTTTCTCTGAACGTGAATATAAAATACATGAAGCACATTATTCGAATTTTCATTGGGATCAGAAAAGCAGATTTGCAGAAAATAATTATTCAATGAATACATTTTCATCAAATGGCACAGAAAAAGCAGTCATTCTTTATTCAGTATCTTGGACACGGTGATTTATGGCTTCATATGCTTCACAGTTGGACAAAGGTGTGTACAGTTCTCGAGTATACTTCCTTCAAGTCAAGGTGTGTAGAGTTTTCGAGTAGACAAACAAATATCTCACTCATCTTACAACGCATACACTGCGTTTGCCAAGTATTATCACAGATAATCGAGCTGTGGTATTATGTACATAAGAAATTCAACTTGTCAAAGATGTGTGCAATTTTATACTTCCATATTATAGAGTGTGGTTGGGAGGCTGGCAAAGGTCATTACAATTCAATAAAAATCGACTGTACTGGGAAACTAAAAGACTTTTTCTCTGCGGTGAAGAAGTATGATCGAGAACAGCGCTGTCAAAGTTCATTGTTTTTGATTTAATATAAAATCTATATATAATTAATTACATTTGATGACACGTTTACCTTGACGTCTTGAAACTACAGAGGTCGAACGGTCTTATTAATTCATCCTTAGCCTCAATTGAGCAACTATGATTATGTATCAATGCAATTAAAGCAGAATATATTGAATTTGAAGAATATGGATTTCATAATTCAGTTCTATAGTCGTAACAATTAATAATTATTGAAAGTTATTTCCTATAGTTTCAACAAAAATTCAAAAGTGTTCAGTGTCATTTAGAATTTTATTTCATTATGTAATATGTATAATAGCAAAATATGCTGAATAAATCATTGATATATCTAACAAGGTTTCGATGCTATAATGAAAAATGTATTATTGGAAAACGCTATCCTGGCCTCAATGTTGTCACGTTGATGAACGAATAAAGTGTTTTGATATTCGCTATTTTTGATATTGATATTTGTGACATTGTGTTTAAGATATTTTATAGTTAAAAAAAACTTGAATAGCAACACTCAATCGGGGTTTATTCTCCCAAAAATGAAATATTCAATAATTAAGCTAAAAATCTATCGATATCCATCTCAAGTACCTTTAAAAATGCTCACGTTGATCAGTTTGCCATTTGACCAACGGAGAAGCAAGAAATATAAACCAAGATCTTTTATACTTCATTCATGCATTATAATTTGTATACTAGGTGGAGATGTCTAATCCAAGTAGAAGAGGGGCGGGAGTGAACCACCACAGCGGTGGGGGCACTATGCTCATGAAGAGCGTCTCGTTGTTTTTGGCGTCGGGACGCAGAGCGTCGTCTAACGCAGCAGCGCATGCATTACACAGGAGCGAGGAAGAGAAAGCCAACAGGCGAGGAAGGAAAATGGGAGACGAGAATTCAAAAGTTGGCAATAATAAGTGTTCATTGAAAATGATGGAACACTTGAAGAAAATTACACACTTTTCGAGGTATGTTAACACAAATATGTATATACGTATTTTTAAGCATAATATAGATTTTGTGTAGAATGAAATTTGTTATCGAAGTGGATATACAGAAAGTAGGTTTTAGATTGGTTTTAGTTTAGAGTGAATTAGTTTGTGATGTTCATTTTATTAGGTTAGTTAGTGTATATGATAGTTAGGTTAGATTGGGTTTAGTTATATTGGGTTCTTAAGGTTATTTTAGGCTGCGCGCAACAACAACAGCAGCATCAGCATGTGCTGACATAGAGCGATGGCCCGACGAATAGTGGCTGCCATTGGTTATAGGCACTCAGGTTTTGAATCATTAGTCAAAAATTGAATGTGACATCATTTTAATAAAATATGAGTTATGAACATCATATACTTACATCGCACGGTCACGGTATAATAATTTGAAATAAATGTCACTTTGCTTATTCCGAAAAAAGACGCAAATCGAATAGTATTTCTTCCATTCAGTGATGTGTATATACATCCTATGTGCACCAAATTAAGACAATTGTTAGTTATAGTTATTATGCGTACAATATGTGTAGTATAAATCTTTACTCCGAGATGTGCTAATCAAACAATCTCCTCAAATTTGGAAAATGATTTAAAATTGAATGACGAGATTTATTTGGAATGAGTTTTTGTTCATTCACGAAGTGAACAACAGTTGAGGTTTCAAAATCATCGAATTTTCAAGAATTTCGTAAGTTTTGTAAATATAAGCCTATTTCAATTTTCAGGCAAATTCATAAACTAGAACTACGAAGTCTATACATAATAGGGTACTTTCACCATCTGGAATGAAAATTATCCGAGCTGGAAGGTACCGTATGCGTTCATTCGTTTTTAGGCAATGTCATTAAGAAAGTATGTGCTGTATTTCACAAAAATTGATCTCACTTTAACTTAAAGCCTATTCGCGAATCTTTCATGTAGTCTACATGACACTTAGTAAATTTCTATGCAATGATTCGAATTGTAGGTTCTGGTTTGGTATGTATTCCGAAACATCGACCTTCATATTGAACGTTTTCATTTTATAGTGCAAAAAATACTAATTTTAGTATATTTTTCTTTTTAACACCTATATATGTACGATCGAAACATAAGTTTTCTTGAACCAGTTCTAAAGTTATCGCACGAAATAGGATGGGACTAAACCAGACTGTTGTTCACGAAAAATTAGCATACTGACCCTACCCCATCCTCATCTGACCCCTATTTTTAAAGCAAAAACAATTCAAAAAATATTGCAAAGAGTGACAAGAGTCCATGGGAGTCGATTCAGCGAAATATCAGTTTTTTTGTGTGATAACTTTTGAACGGTGTGAGATATCGGAATTCTAATACGCGAGAAACACAAATAATAATAATAGCTTCAAGTTAATATAAGTTATGATTGTTCAAGTCATGTCGCATAACTGTCAAATGTATACAAACAGCTAAAAAATGTGTTTTTTCAGCTCTATCGCTTGACACTTATATGCGATATGACTTGAATAGTTATAACTTATATCATCTTGAAGTTATCATAATTATCTGTATTTCTCGTGTTTTAGAATTTTGATATCTCATACCGTTCAAAAGTTATCACCAAAAATATTTCGATGAAATAAATATGAATATAAATATAATATTTTGATATTTTACTAAATCGCCACTTATCGACTCTACAGAGCAATTACATAGCAACATGTCGTGTTATGCGCTGTAGTAATTTTCAGTGACTGACAAATGCCTACGTCAATCTATACTCAATTACTATATAATCGTTCCGAAATCTTCTCATTTGATTAGTTCTGTTTGATTGAACCGGTACTATGTTTTAATTCCACCAGACAGGAGATTGAAGCTTTGCATAGGGTGTACCGAAAACTAGTCGCTAGCAACTCAAGCAACTTCGCAACTAGCAATTCTGCTGGCGGTCCTGTTGCCCCTCAGTCCGCAGCCGTTGTTCCGGGTACAGCAGCACCAGTCTATTCTAATGAAGTAAGTAAACTTATATCAGATGCCCTTAGATGAGTGAGACGGAGAGACGAGAACGGAACTCATAAAGGTCCATATAGGCCTTCTCAATTAAATTTGACCGTAAACTAAGAAACTTACTTGTTTGTCATACTGTATTTCTCGTTAATGTTCACGACAACAGTATTCTTTCGTTTCAAATTGAATTGATCAATTTCTAGAGAAACAATATGCTAAATATTTTTCTCTACTTCTATGAATTATACTAATCATTCAAGTGGATAACATCTAGTATCATACAAATATTGACCGAATAAATACATACAATCAATTGCAGTTAAATAAAGAGAACCAACAAATACGTCTGAAATGCCGATAAGGTACCGCATTAGAAACTGAAGTCACGTTGGGCGTGCATTCTAATTCCGCACAAGGCATGGATTTTTTAAAATGTCATTTTCATTTATAATCACTTATAATTTCATTATCATCTGCTCAGTCGTAAGCCTACTCCTAAATAACTTTTAGCTGTTGGTGAGGTCGTTATTAGCAATGAGTAATCATCAGGACTGATATATATATATATATATATATATATATATATATATATATATATATATATATATATATATATATATATATATATATATATGTATATATATATATATATATATATATATATATATATATATATATATATATATATATGTATATGTATATATAAATATATATATATATATATATATATATATATATATATATATATAAATATAGATATATATTAGTGGTGTCTTCGGGTAACGAACGACAAACCGGATACCTGCTGATAGAATTTCGATTGAAAAAAATCAAAAAACGACTTTTTCCATTTTGACATCATCCCTTTCAATTCAAGCTTTCCTGTCTTGATTGTGAGTTGAAGGTTCATGATAATATGACTTTATTGACCTCATTTAACGGAAACCATATCTCTACCACTGGAAGACGGGGGGAGGAACGTAGATTTAAAAAAAATGTGTATTGAGAGTTGACAATAGAAACATATGCCTATTTGGAAGAGATTATGTTCTTATTTTTAACTTGTCAGGTCATGTTGGTAAAGGTGAAAGGGATACACATTGAATACATCGTTATGTAGAGGACACGATCGACTGTCCGGCGTATTCATTAGTTTGCGCGATTTATGCACGCCATCTAGCTTCTATATTCCGGGTATTCGGTAACAGAATAATACCCGAGTAAAGCTGGATTTCCATGCACGCGATTCTCATATCGCGCGATACCATGTCGCGCGTCATGGCGGCTCGCTCGAATGTTGAACAAACCTCAACTTTCGTGAAGCGATTCGCGACTTGTCCCTGATTGGTCAGTGGTCTGCCGCCTCGCGACTTTGAGCCGCCATGACGCGCGACATGGTATCGCGCGATATGAGAATCGCGTGCATGGAAATCCAGCTTAATACATTACCCGTACCCGTCCCGGGTACTCGAAGGAATCACCAATATATATATATATATATATGTTTGACTTTAAGCTTTCACAACTCATTATGTGCAATAAATTGAATATTTTTGGATGTAGTTGTGTAATGATGATAAAATAAAACAAACTCTTTTAATTTTATATTTAAAATAATTAGTTTTATTCTCGAAAGCTCAACGTTTCATGACCTTTATCGGTCACCTCTTCAGGAGCAATGACAAAAATTAAAAATATTAGAAAAACAACAATTACAAAAACAATCAAGAAAAACATTCATATGAACACAAGTAACATATGTAACATAAGTAACATATGTTCATATGAACATAAGAACATAAGAAACGACGATGGTTCATGGGGTCATTCAGTATACAGAAAGAAAACGCATACAAACCGGTACCTACAAGGCAGTTCATATCACCATCCATCTCAGAAGAAATCCGTGTTGACTAATCTAGTTCAACGTTCTACTGCTCTTTCTGATGACGATCATTTAATTTCTGAATTGAACTATCTGAGGAGAATTTTTTCTCAGAATGGTTACTCGAAAAAAGAAGTTGATGAAGCGTTTAAGATCAACGCAAAGAGACCAAAAGAGACAGAAGAGCAAAGTCCCACAACTATACTTCTTCCTTACATCAATGGAACAACGGATAAGATTGGAAGAATGCTAAAGAAGCATAATATAAAAACTATCTTCACAACAACAAGAAAACTAAATTCCTTTTTTACACCCGTTAAAGACGTTATTCCGCAGGAGAATTGTGGTGTATACAGGATACCTTGTGACTGCGGTTTGTGTTATATAGGTCAAACCAAGAAACCACTGATACAGCGCCTTAAAGAACATAGAAGGAGTTCACCTAATCTATCAGCTGTTGCCACACATGCAACATTGGTAGATGAAGGTGGAAGAATCCATAACATCTTATATGACAAGGCCAAAATAATCAATCACGAAAGCCATCGTTGGAAGAGAGCAATCAGCGAGGGTCTCGAAATTATCAAACATCCTTTAAATATTAACGGTCTCGACTGCGGATACAGCTTTTCTGATTCTTGGGCAACAGCTATTGCATTGATTAAGAAGAAAGAAATGAAACAAAATGAACCGGTAGCTGGACCCGAGAATCAGAAGAAAGGTCAATCCATGAACTCTGGTTTTAATAAAATATACAATCTGAGAAGCCGTGTTCAGTAAACCACAGCCACTTGTGTTCATATGAATGTTTTTCTTGATTGTTTTTGTAATTGTTGTTTTTCTAATATTTTTAATTTTTGTCATTGCTCCTGAAGAGGTGACCGATAAAGGTCATGAAACGTTGAGCTTTCGAGAATAAAACTAATTATTTTAAATATAAAATTAAAAGAGTTTGTTTTATTTTATCATCATTACACAACTACATCCAAAAATATTCAATTTATTGCATATATATATATATATATATATATATATATATATATACATATATATATATATATATATATATATATATATATATATATATATATATATATATATATATATATATATATATATATATATATATATATATTCATGTTATATGTCGTACTCGTTTTCTCGGGTTGACCGCGTTTGCTCTTTTGGGATAGAATTGCGTTCCATTCGGAACCTTGTCGTCTTTACCAACGTTTCGGCAGGATGAGACCTGCCATCATCAAGGATTCTTCTATCGTTACCATAGCAATACATGACGAACTGGTGGACTACAAAATATTCTGATTGGTAAATTCCAGCTGATGGACATTGGTGTCTATCAATTTTAACAATGAGTGACATCACTTGACAGAAGTCTATATTTTGTAAGAGTCAAGGTGTGTAGAATTTTCGATTATACTTCATATCCGCCAGAAAAGCTGCAGGTACGCTGTCAGTGTTATAAAGTGGAACTAGAGGAAAGTAACAAAATGAAGAGCGCGCATTTTTTCAACAATGACATTGATCGGAATATTACATTGTTGACTGCACTTTTGTGACCATTTGTCGGCCATATTGAGATTTAGAAGCGCATTCTGTTGTTATTTTTCGTGTCGAATGGATCTATCGCTTATCTTACAACGCATATGCTGCGTTTGCCTAGTGATGAACATGAATCAAAAAGACGATTACATTTTTTTGTAGACCCTAATACATTTTATGAGAAGATTTTTTCAACAAGCTTTATATCTCAATTTTTTTTAATGAATTGTCAAAAAAACTAATAGATTCTGTATTATAAAAATCGAAAAATTATCACTCTTCTTCATTGGATGAGCGATAGCGAAGACTTCCATCTCACTCTTACGGAGCTTTGTCTGTGTTTTCTTCTTCTGTTTATAAGCACTGCACAGGTCACACGGTTGACTGATCAATATGAAACTTGTTCTGGACACGCGGACTTATCCAACTTAGAACCCTATAGTTTTTGGGTCAAATCGGTTGAACCTTTTTTGAGAAATACCATCACAAAGTCTCTGAAAATCTCATAAAATTGGGCTCGACGGGAAAAATTGTAAAATAAAATCTCTCTCAAAAAATTCAAATTTGCACTAAATATAGGCCTAAACACATATACAATCTTCACATTATAACACATTTTCATTCAAATCGGACCAGCCGGTTTGAAAAAAAAATAATATATTTTTATTATTCATCGAATAAATAAAAATAATAGCAGAACCATGTTGCTGAGATTCACAGATTAACAGCTTCCCTGACTCGATAAATGTCAAGTTCAATATATTTTATACGAGTCAAGATGTGCAGAGTTTTCAATAAAAAATCATATAAATATGTCGCTTATCTTACGACGCGTATGCTGCGTTTGCCTAGCGTAAATAAAATACACATAATCATTGCTATTGGCTTATTTCTCTCTCTTCCAGGGGTTGGATCGTGTTGTATTTCGTGAAGTTATCCACAATACGTTCGATCTTGTAACGGAGGAAGTATTAATGGACCGTATATTCTGTACATTTGACCGTTTCAACGACGGAGTAATTGGGCTCGAAGAATGGGTATGCGGTCTATCAGTGTTTCTACGAGGAACTCTACCAGAGAAAACGGCTTTCTGTTATCATGTTTACGATTTAAACAACGACGGTTTTATAACCAGGGATGAGATGCTTCATCTATTCAGGTACGTTACGATATTATATAAATTGTTTTTTACATTTATGTATAATGTAGGCCTATGCAACTAATTTTCTGAACGCCAAATACAATGTCATTTTTCCGATTTTCAAATCAAAAGATGTATTCCTATGATAATGATTCTATTTCAGAAATTGTCTAGTGAAACATCCGCAAGACGAAGATCCCGACGAAGGAGTAAAGGATTTAGTCGAGCTAGCGTTAAGAAAACTTGACTACGACAAAGATGGTAAAATATCGTACCTAGACTTCCAAATGGCGGTCACTGACGAGCCGTTACTTCTGGAAGCTTTTGGCCAATGTTTGCCAGCAGAATGTGCTTGCTTAACGTTTATGTCAACACTATAGGCTAACAATTATTGTTATCATACTTATTAGAATAGAAATACAACTAGAGTAATAAAGTATGTATTTACTATTTAATTTAATTTCCTTTCCTTTCATGATTTAGAATATGGGTACCAATTAATCCACAGTTTTATTCAGGAGTCATGTGCGAGATCCATAGACCTTGAGTCCTTGACACTGCCCCACGGTTGATACTGCCTAGATAAGGTTTATAATTATATTATGCTATGTCTTTTGGGAAGTGCATCAACGATGGCAGTGAATCAAAAGGTTGGAACATAAGCTTGGTGACCAAACTGACTGACAAAAAACAACCAATAGTTCATTTTATTATTAACTATAAGAAGACATATTTTAGCGCTGTGGCTCCCAATATTTGTGTCATTGTTTGTGAAGTGCCATCAAAGGAAGCTCATCATAGGCTTGCAGCTCCGTCATGGTGCTCGCGCGGTCGGTCGGCGAGACTCGATCTTGAATGGGAAATATAAGATTGGGATATAAGGATGGAATGATAATAACTAGGAAAACGCCATATATGCGTTGTTAGACGAGCGGATAGTAATAGTATGTCGACTTTTATGGCCAAACTTTTGCCTACATTCGCCAATTGGGTGACATGTAATTTCAGAAATGGGTAAAAACATTTTATGGTTTTTCTTCAAAATGGCTCACCCGATCAAACTGAAAGTTTTCAGAGATGTGTATCAAAAGGTAACCCAACTTCACCAAAATTTCATTTTTTGGGAAAATAAAAATATGTCCTTTTTTCCGCCGTGTTATTCTAATGGGTATTTTTGAAATTTCTCAAATTCATGAAAAAAAAGTTAACACCCGATATTGCCACAAAAATATAAAGATCCAAGTTAGATGAGGCACCATAATGAAAAAAAGTTTGAAGTTAATAGCTGTAGCCGTTTGACCTGTGGAGAACCGACAAAAAAACATAAGAAAAAAAAACAAGAAGAAAAAAAAAACGAACACCAATTTTTTTCAGTATGTCAAAATGAATCCTCGCTAAAGCTCGTCTAAAAATGAGTCTCTCACTCTATGTCTCATACTTGAGCCGTAATTGAAAATTGAATGTATACGATATAGGCCAACCACAAAAATTAGCATCAATCAACAAATACAATGAAAAATACTAATAAATTATGACTCGGATAATCTATACTGTATCATACAACTTTCATAGAAAGCGGAGAGTTATTGGATTATATGAAAAGATAAAGATTGAAATTCAACCATATATTCATCGAGAAATTTCAGCTTCGAATTTTCACCAGATTATACTATCGATGTTCTTAACAAATTACGCATCTAAGTCATTCAGATATTTCTCTACATTAATAGTAGGCTTTTTTATAAAAAATTTCACTTCAAAATTGAATGATTCTATTTATTTATACTTTTAAAACTTTCAATACTATCAGGAAAGATGGCTACATTGTAGTGGCGGATACAAGGGAGACATATAGTGGCGATCGATTCATGCGCCCCCCCCCCCCCCCCGCATGAATTGGAAACCAAGAAAAGATGAAAAAAAAGGAGTCAAAAATCATGTCAAGGAATAATTCTTGCATTATCAATAATTTGGGAACAGTGGCTTGGAGGATCAGCCAAGGTCCATGAGCCAAGGTCGAGGTAGTTCGCATGTAGTTTCAATCCCTTTTCATATATATATATATATATATATATATATATATATATATATATATATATATATATATATATATATATATATATATATATATATATATATATATATATATATATATATATTTAAATTTATATATATATATATATATATATATATATATATATATATATATATATATATATATTTAAATGTATATATATATATATATATATATATATATATATATATATATATATATATATACATATATATATATATATATATATATATATATATATATATATATATATATATATATATATATATATATAGGTATGAAAAGAGTTTTCACAAGCATTATTATAATTATACATTTCTTCAGGTTTCTTGTGTAAAAATAAGAACAAACTCGAACAAATTAGCTTAAAGTCAACGTTTCATGTTTATTTCAGAACTTTTCATCAAGGCAAATTCTATCTCATATTATACTTGAATAATAAATGAAGTTTAAACAAGAAACGTTAAGAAATGTATAATTATATATATATACATATATATATATATATATATATATATATATATATATATATATATATATATATATATATATATATATATATATATATATATATACAGGGTTCAACGACGCACCGTACCACGATCTATTGGCGTCAGTGAATGATATATGAGATGATGGGATGATGAAATGGAATGTTATTTTATTAGGTGTTTTCGGATGGAAAGAAGAAGTCGATCATGGCCTGTAGTTGAGGAACAATCCCAATATTGAGCTGAACGACAGAGGGGAACCACAAAAAATCCTGTCAGGTTGGTCGACCATGGCGGAAATCGAAGCCCGGTAGTTTTAATAAAAAGTCAAATTTGTCCACCGCCTAGGCGTCTACGGTCTATTACGACAGTTGGATGAGTAGACCTACTACCAATACTAAACACTATTATTCTTGACACCAAAGAAAATAATACTGAATCATATACATTGATATTTCATTCATCCAAATGAATAATTACACAGATCATTCCCAAAAATTTTGGTATTTTTCAATATTTTGAGGTGGCATCAACCCATAGAGATTTTTTTAATTTTCCACTTTCACTCATGAGATTTTATTTGTGTTTCCTGATGACAAGTACGGGCGAGATTTTGAGTTGGCGGCTAATGGTCGCCTCAACTGCCGGTAGCCAAATCCGGCGAGGCCGGTGAACCGAAAGTCTTAAGGAGAGACCTAGAGATAATTAAAAGAATTAGAAAAAGTAATACAAAAAACAATTGTTGGGAATTTTCAACAATGAAAAAAGGAAAAAAATCGAAGTACAAATTTAAAATTATGGTATGTCCTATATCAACTATGTCCTATATGTACGGGCCCCGTACCTATATTTTTTTTTGTAAGGCAATAATACTATGGTCGATGTTTTGGACTAGAATCAGTATTCTGAAAAAACAATTACCATTATTAAATATTTAATAAGTATTCTTTTCAATTATTGATATATTCTTTTTTTGTAAAATCATAAAAAAAACAGTCTGTTGCACCGACATTGATCATTGTCATTCAATTAACATGAAGCATGTATTAACCTTTCTAACAAAACAGAAATACGATAGCTGGCTTACAAACAGAGTTATCATGTTTCATCATTTTATGAATCATTTAAAACGTGGGAAAAAAATCACAAATAAATGAACAGATGTGAGATCATGTCTCATATTTTTACTAAACCAATTCCAACACATTGAAATAATGTGAATTTTGGAAAAATGTAGACCATTTATACTATATTACATAACTTTATATTGGATCATATTATTCTAAATATTACACTACATTATCGCTTGTAGGTATTATGACAGACCTGATATATATCTGATGAATTTGTATACGCCCTAACGTTAATCAGCAAAGAAGTAACGTACTCAAAACTTTAAGTTGGACTCGAGCTTTTTTCACCGCAAATTCTCTCATTGCCACCCTCTTGCAGTGCTAGCTTTTAGAGTTTTAGGTAGGCACATTTCTCAGATGACCTTTTTATTTCTTTGGTATGCGATGATCTCACATTTTAGCACCGAAACTCGACAACCTTATTCAACGTTCTCGTTTTAATGAGATGCTAAGCTACGAAATGAACATCCTTCACGCTATTATTTATCTCTTTTGGAGCCATATCCTGGATTAGGTAGAAAATTCTGTTTCAACAGTCAAAATGTCCAAAATACCACTTTCAAGAATATGTGCTGCAACTTTCTCCTTAGGGTTCTGAGAGACGGTAAATGATGTTTTGTCGTAATAACTCTTCGTAGTCAGCGGAACCACGAGCAAAATTATAACAACTGTATAAAGAGCTTTCATTTTTTTATTTGACCACTTTTTCCCTTTAGTTGACTAAGCTCTTGAGGCTGAAATCTAATTATCATTGAGAAGAGTGCTTTACCTATGATTTGGTCATCTTCACTTCTTTTCTGAGGATGGAATTACGGAAGCATTTTGCAGTTTTTTGTATCTTTCAATTTCTCCTTCAACTTTTTAAAATTTTCTAAGAGTTTTTTTACTTTTTCAACTTCGTAAGCCTCTAATTATATAATATGCTCGCTTTACAATTTGGTCTTCTGAATATTTGAACTTTTCTTCTAATGTGTGGTTATTAGGAGATGGTATCGAATCGATGTCTAGATTATCATTCGTAATATCAAAGTCAGTGCTGTAGGTCTTTTCATCTTCCGCTTCGTCAGAAATAAGACTGCTGTTGCCATCTGCGTCTGGGAGAAGGCGATCGAGTTGGTGGGTATGAATGATCAAATGCGTCATCTTTGATGGCGACTTTCGTCTTTGTTATAGAAGTAATTAGAAGTGGTCTACTTGATTATTGTTAATGACTCAGTAAAAATATTGTCCAAATAAACGTGCCAACCAAGGCATATAGACTATATGCAATAGGTTACTCCATCATGGTTCGAATGAGAGAGCGTTAGATTATGCAGCATACGAAATAATTCCCAACTAGATTTCAATTTTCTAAAACAAGTTAGGGGCTCGATTGGAGTGGTGAGGAGCTCAGAAACAACCCCATAAGTCACGATTAAATATGCCGCAGAAAAGTGGACAATCGCCAAGATTCACATTCAATATTCCAGCAGTCTCCGTGGTTGGTATTGAATGGTTGCACTACCTGAACTAGTGCAAGTGAACTCAGACAAACAAACACGAAAGTGCGGCTTTGGTGCAGCACCACGATTACAAACAAACACGATAGTGCAAGAACTCGATAATTAGTGCAGAAAGTTCAAGACAAACAAATAGACTTATTGCACTGATCTGATTCTCTGTGGCAAATTCTGTGGCTGATTCTAGGGCGCTGTTGCGTCGGACCGAAAGTGTGGTTTAGATTAGTTTTAATGCAGATTAAATTAGTTCAGGTTGTTTGTTCTGTTGGGTTAGTTTATGTTAGGTCAGTTTGAATGGTTGGATTGAGTTGATCATGGCTAATGTAGAATGCAGTAGGTGTTTTCCACGACTTTTCCAAAGCGTTCGACACATTAGATCAGAACATTCTTTCGTATAAATTAAATGAGATGAGTATTTCAGGTGTTGGATCACCTCATTCATACGTAATCGTACCTATACTGTCAAAATTTAAGGGAAGAAAGGTGTGGTTCTATCTAAGGCTTCTGTCTTGAATGTGAGAGTCCCGCAAGGAGCTACATTATCACCCCTTCTTTTTATTCCATCTTCCTCAGATATTGAGGAATATGTCTCGTTTGGTCGGTTAACGCTACTTGCAGATGACACTATACTAATTTAGTACAAAACAATAATTCAATGAGAAGCCAAGGAGCTGTGAACCAATTAGTTCATTATTGCAATGATAACGATTGATTCTTGAATAAAAACAAAACCGTAAAGCTGGATTCACAATGCGAACTAATGATTAGTGATTAATGATTAACTAAAGTTGGCAGATACGGAATCAGTGTTGACGTTCACATTGTGTTTAATATTAGTGACTGACCTTGAAAGTTAACCAACTTTCAACTTTAGTATTAATCATTAGTTTCAATCATTAGTCCGACCAATCAGAAGTCGTGAATTCGAAACGACAGAAAGTCAATGCAAAAGGAAGCTATCCCGCTCGATGAACCAATAGGGAAGTGTAGTAGGCCTACCCGCGCAACTTTTGGGTTCTTCCACTTGAAACACGCCCATTTGATTAACATGGGTGTACATCTTTGAAACGCCACAGTTTCTGTATTACTACACCTACACGAAAAAAAATTACTTCGTCATGTTCACTGTATTTTTCTCATCATTAAGAGAGCAATAAAACAATTCACAACATCAACAAATTTAAACTATTTGATGAACAAAAACACCTTGTAATTGCAACGTTGCCAAGCGAACGTATGAGAGAGATAGACGAAAAGCAGTTCCGTTTCCTGTTTTTTTCGTGGATCGTTTTGAACAGTTAAAAGCATAGCTGTGTTGTATAGCACAATAATGGAATTCTTCAAAGAAGAAAAAAAATGCAGGTGAGCGCTTATACCTCATAAGTTTCATCCATTTCTTACACTCTCCTTGATCCGTAGGAAATCTGTAAAAGCTCTCTGTTGAATTTGTGCTTGACAATGGACACTCGGGAACACAACAACACACCATTTTGAAATAAGATCTAATGATGCCTCCTTGAACGTGTGATGCGCATGTCGATACAAAAATATCGTATGGGCCGTGACACACAGAAGAAGCAGTCGGGAGACGCTTGGCATCACCGTAATTTGAGCGTTGCAATATTTCGAGTTTACAGTCACTAACGTGGGCGGAACGGAGCGGTTGAGTAGAAGTTTTCGACCTTGCAATTACAAGGTGTGTTTGTTCATCAAATAGTTTAAATTTGTTGATGTTTTGAATTGTTTCATTGCTCTCTTAATGATGAGAAAAATACAGTGAACATGACGAAGTAATTTTTGTGTGTGTAGGTGCAGTAATAAAGAAACTGTGGCGTTTCAAAGATGTACACCCATGTTAATGAAATGGGCGTGTTTCAAGTGAAAGTACCCAAAAGTTGCGCGGGTAGGCCTACTACACTTCCCTATCGTTTACAGCCTTCTAACATATAGATTTCAATTTAAATCTGTCATCTTAAGAAAGCTACGACTCATGAAAATGAATTCTTATTGTGAATGCTCAGTTACTTAATTTTAGTATTTAGTATTAGTCACTAATCATTAATTCGCATTGTGAATCCAGCTTAATGCTACATTTTCAAGGAAAATGCACAAAACATGATTCGTAAAAATTGATATATTTATAACATGAAAGCATTCATGTACAACATGAAGTCAAATTCTTAGGTTTGATAGTAGACCATAAATTAAAATGGTCAACTCACATGAATCAATTATATTCAAAAATATCTTCAGCATGTTATTCAATAAGGAGATTGATGCATGTTAGTAGGCCTACTTTTGAAACAGCAAAAATGGTTTATTACGATTATATTCAGTCTCGCTACAATACGGAATCATTTTATGGGGTCAAGCACCGTCTGTAAGAAATCTTTTTATATTACAAAAAGAGCGTTTCGGTATTTACATAGTATTTAGCTATAGAGCAAATTTCAATCCGTGCTCTGAAATGTGTTAAAAAGACTCGTGAGCCGAACTTTTAAAAGATCTCAAAATTCCAATTCCAGCATGCCCTTATATATATATATATATATATATATATATATATATATATATATATATATATATATATATATATATATATATATATATATATATATATATATATATATATATATATATATATATAATACTATTTTATAAATGAATATGATATATTCATATTGTTACCGCCGATCTTAGAGATGGCGATGAAAGACCAGTGGACTGTATTCGGGTGCCGACTTGGCATTAATAATCAGGCGAGCATAATCCAAACTTGGATTATGCCTCACCCCAAAACGATACGTATTTGGTCTACGTCGACTTGACGTTGTTATTGACCAAATCAAAGAATAAATAGAAAGCGAAACAAAATAGATCAAACCTGAGTGGTGTCCCCGCACACCATTCGAATAAACAATAAACAAAAGCTTGAGAGAAAACAAAACACCCAACTTCGTAAATGATAAAGACCAAAACAAATGTGAAGAATTAGAAACAAGAAAGTATGGAAAGAGGTCCTATTAACGACTCAAGAAGAACGAAAAATAGAAAAGAAACAACTGCGTACATGCGAAATAATGTACAGTACGTCCGAACTCTAACAAAGTAGAGAAGGACGGGAGATGCTCACACAACAAGAGCTGGTCGAGAATATGACCGAATTCACCCACTTGACGAGCGACTAAAAGTACGTCCGACCTCAAGGAAATGTAGAAGATAACTGAACTGGATACTCGACGAGAGCCGTTTTGAGACGTCCGGTCTGGATCGAGTATGGGATAGAACTGAATACTCGACGAGAGCCGTTTCGAGACGTCCGGTCTGAATCGAGTATAGCAGAGAACTGAGCTGCGAGGCCTGACGGGTTCAGGCAACGCGAGAATGGCGAGCTGTGATTGGATGCAGCACATCGCGTGACAACCCACCAGCCAACCAGCAATGAGAAAGGAAGGTCGACTAGAAACACGGTTTGCAATGTATAAACAACATTCCATGACGTGAACGAATGATTTCATGTTCAAATGACAAACTAGGGAAAACGAGCTAGCTGGTCTCAAAAGACCGGCGTTAACATATATATATATATATATATTATACCATTTTATAAATGAATATGATATATTTATATATATATATATATATATATATATATATATATATATATATATATATATATATATATATATATATATATATATATATAAATATATAAATATATATATATATATATATATATATATATATATATGTGTGTGTGTATATATTTATAAATTACCTCCTAATATCAAAAATCGATTAGGGTCAAAATTCAAGTTAGCCCTCAAATCATGTTAATAGGCATACAAAAATGTTTTTATTCTGTGAATAATTTTTCGATTGATAAAGAATAAAATTCCAGTATAATTAACTTCACAAATGTAATGAAATGTGTGTATGTTTCCATGTGATTATGCAATTTTGGGTGAGATTGTAATCGTTCGTAGGCCTTGTTGGTATCAAGTGTATTATTTTATTATATTTTAATTTTTTCATATTTCAAATTTTATCATAATCTGACGATGCTCATCATCGTGAAACATGCAATGAAACAAGAAAATGAAAATCATTATCATTATCATTATAGTTTATTATTCTCTTATTGAATCCGTAATTAGGTACGACATTTTGTCTTGGGGTTTCACCACAAATCATTTTTCAGACAACATTGAAAACATTCTAAAACGAATATTAAAAATTATAGCTTCAAAAAACAAAAACCATGTTCCATTGAATTTGTTTTCTGTTGGAACTATCTGTTTAGAATATCTGATAATCTTTATCATAAATAATTATTTTTTAAGTGAACACAAAAATAGAGCTGACATGGCCACTTGATTAGATATAAGGACAAATTGAAAACAGGAAAAACAATATCTAATAACGACTCTGTTTAACAAACTTCCACCTAATTTATTAAACATACAAAAACTATCCTGTGTAAAAATTGAAATAATAAAATGGATTTGGCAAAATTGTACCTTATAGTGAATTACCATCTTAAAATTTAAAAAATCAAATGATAATATCATAGCAATATCTTTTATGACAAGATTAATATGTATTATTCATTTTCAAAAGAGAAGTAAAGAAGTATTTTATTTGTTTTTCTTATATCAAGTTAACCAGCTGCTATCCAGACATTTCTTGTGATGTGTATCAAGATGCATAGAGGGTTTATTTGCGGCCTTCTCAAACGGGCAAACGCAACCCTCTATGCATCTTAATGTGTATTTATGTATAACATAATTACTACTCACAGACAAGTCTTATTATGACTTTGTGGGTCTACGATATCTGTAAATAACTCATATTTTGTGTAATAAAATATCTTCTAAAAAAAAATAATAATGCGCTCAACAACAACAACAACAACAGTTAATCGGAACCATTTGGCTAGCGGCTGTCATACGGACAGCCGCTAGCCAAATGGTTCCGACTCAGCTAATGGTGGCTCGGCTGCTCGCAACGCTCCAAGCGCGCATGCGCAGTTATATTGCCACGATTTTTTTTTCTTCTGATTGAATTGACTGTATGAACATGGTGTTCGGTCATCAAACGTACGGTGAAGATTATTTTTCTCTCTCTAAACCCCAAAACCGGACTCATCTGAAACAAAAATTATTCTAGTTGTACCGAATACGGTATACGGACTACTGCTAGCCAAATTGCTTCCGACCCACGGAGTTTTCCGAACTGCGTTCGAAGATTAAAGGCGGTTAAAAGCAACTGACACGAGACGCGACTGAAGCGTTTGGGACGTGCGACATCGACGGACGTGCGGCGGACGCATGTGGACTGTGGACAATTTCAGATCAAACAAATAGTTTTTATAGAGTAATCGCCTACAATAGCGAAATCATGGCGAGCAAAAATGACAGTAGTAATGGTAGGCCATGCAGAAAATATTTCATCAACTGTTCAACTGTTCGAAATTTCTAAGTAGGCCTATGCTAATCCATAGGCCGGTAGGCCTATTCTATCTAATGTAGGGCCTAGGCCTAGGCCTAGCCATTGATCTAGAATTGATTGGCGTAGCCTAGGCTAGGCTAATAGCCAGGCTCAATTGTTATCAATTCAATGACCTAGACCGTGACCTAAAATAACCATTTATAATTGAAAACTTGAAAGCCTTGAGACAGGCCTGGATATACCTAAATGATCACTTTAGGCCAGCTTTAGACCACCTTGTTTAACTTTTATGGGCCTGTAGGCCTATGGGTAAATGCGCAGCATGCGCGACCTAGGCCTCGGTATTCCTACTTCGGTAATTTTTTAATAGTTTACCCTCACAGCCCATTTCGTGGTTATAAACCTTATTTCACCTAGGCCTAGGCCCTAGCCACCACTAGTAAATGTGCTGAATCTGTTGGCCTACCCATCATTTTCAAGGTTCTGTTGAGTTATTTTGTTGTTTTATCACTTTTTAACTCTATTTGCCACCCTCAGTAGCTCTGTCAGCTGAGGCACTGCTTCAGAAACTGAAGTTACCATTGGGCATGGGTTTTTGTAAACGTCCTTTCACTTCGTAATTTCATAATCACCTTCTCATTCGTACCTCCGTATAACCTAGCTGTTGGTGGGGCCGTTACGCAAACAATAATCAATCAATCAATTAACTCTATTCAACATGCAGATTCCTTGGTTAGGTTAGGCCAAGGGAATAGGCTAGGCCTATGATAGAAACGAGTGGTTCACCAGAGGAAATGCACGATTTTAGAAACAATCACAGCCATTTTCTGGCATGCGATTTGTTTCAGTTGCTATCAACTGTTTGAAAAAAAGGTGTTTAGAAAAAACTGCCCAAAAATTAAATTGTTTCAAAGAAATAATTTTGGAATAGGCCTAGTTGAATGTGTACTTGGTAAATTAGCGGACCTATTCTAACTTAACCTATGATGATATGAAGTAGGCTTGGTAATTTTACTGATTAACGTACCATGGCCAATTTTTGTCCTATGTTCGCGTTTTTTGTTTTTTCTGATAGATCTTGTTCATATCTATGGTGTGTATAGTTTGGACATTTTGTATTTTGTTTATTTTAATATATTTTTTACTCACTTGAAGTTGATGCTTTGTGACCTGACTAAGATGACAAAGGTGGACAGTAGGTTAGGTTGGGGTCAGGTTAGTGTACAAACCTCGCGTATACTGCCGGCAGGCGGAACGGAGCTTATATACTTGAAAAAAATTGAAAAAAATGGCGTGGTACGTGAATCAGTAAATTTACCGTAGGCTTAACCAAAATATCAAAATACTTCATTATTATTCGAATAGTTTGTTTCTCGAACAGTTTTTTCAAACAGTTAGTGCACTCACTGATTTGTTATAAAAACAATCCAATACCAGCACTAAACATTAGTGGTCGCTAGAAAAATCACCCCGTCCCAAAACATTTGTTTAGCCAAAAGCATTTTTCATATATTTTTGTAAAAGTAGCATGGGGTGGGAATCGAACTCTGACTACGATACTTTGCACTTGAGTGGATGCCTTGCCTTCACATCACAGTACACTACAGAACAAGTGAACAAATGCTTTTTATCAGCACATGGGACGGGATATCGCTGTGAACTTGTGAAGGCGTGGTTATGGCTGTGCTCCTCCCCAGGTGACCTGCTCGTTCTCATAGGCCTAATGGTGGGTCAAAACCCAACTTGAAAATACCGAAGTGGAGAAATCTGGAAGTTTAATTGAGCTAAAAACAAATAAAATGCAACAATTACTTCCGTGTGGTGGCTTCTTTGAGAAAACCAACATCTAGGCCTACAAGAAAACACCAATTCCAGGGAAAACAAATTTAGGCTGGATATCTCATGTGAAGACCCATTATTAACAATTTTCATATTATGGTAATAATTGTTTAGTTTTGTTATGAAGTTATGAAAACTGAACTTAGTGGTTAGTGTTTACTGGCAGAATTGCTGACGTTGATCCCTCCTTGTCCCAATGGCGGGTTCAAATAGCCTACCTACTTCGAAAGGTTCACCATCTTCTGACAGTCATTATTTGATTACTGGTTGGTAACTTTTAGCTATAAGAAATTCAATCATTCAATTTCTTTAAAGATAAATATGGAGTAGGCGTACTAACCACAGTTTTTTACTGTGAACGATTATATGGAAAGGCTGCCATCCATTACGCTTGAACACTGAACAATAAATTACTAAATACTGAGACAAATTGTGAACCGGTCCTTGAGCCAGCCAGGCCTATGCTTGTCAGAACGTATCATTAGTTGCCTGCATCAGTGTTCCATTGGCATAGAATGTAAATCTCAGACTTGAACAATATCAGTTCAGGGGTCTGAAACGTGAACTTGGGTTAGCATAAAAACCTGAATTTTCTTTGTTAGGTACTGTCATTGAGTTCAAGTACAAGCTCAATGTTATTGTATGATAATGATGAGCTATCTATGTTCGTGTGTGTACTTATATTGATGCCACTTTGCCTAGTTTGGATATAAGTAAGAACTTTGTGTTGGCCAGTGCCCAACAGTAGGCACAACATTCGTTTCCAAGTTTCAAATCCAATTGTGACTAATTACTCGTAATTAGTAATTAGTAATTATATAACATAGTAACCCATCTGGCAATAAAACCGAATATTCTTCTCCCAAACCTTGTGACCAAATATCTATTTAATTAACTTATTCAGCTTCCTGGATCTGAAATGCCTGCCTTGTGTATACAAATTATTCTACCTTGTGGAACTTGAAACTGTGTCGGCAGCAGTGGCGAAGCGTGGTAATTTGGTAGCCTGGAAGACTTGCCAAAATGAGGGTCAATTATATTGAACACACAGGGTAATACCCAAAATTATACCCCACAGGGAAAAACTATTCAAGTGTTTTACAGAGTTTTTGTGACACATTATCACATTAGACTTGCTTAAAAAGTGTCAAGTTGAAATGTGGGCTTGGACAGTATAGGAATTCTAGAGTTGAGTGCAAAGTTTGTGTAACTTTTTACTTTAGTGATAGAAATTCTATAGTGATGAATTATGTTCTCAATTTTCGATTACGACCTCGATTTTATTTATAACTTCACTTTGAGAAATACATGACCACCCTTATCGAAATGTTTATATTAACGACTCAATATACGTTTCAGAACCCGTGTCAACTGAAGACATCACCAGTTTGTACATATAATTCAGTTGATGATAAGTTTGACACATTCTATCAGATTTTTTTAATGATGTTTTCATATAGCTTTCCCACTGAAGCCTCTTCAACTGACTCGCAACGCGTTTGACGCGCTGACCAATCGGGTATTTTGTTTGAAGATTACGAGATCTGCGGCACAATACTTTATTAGTTAGCGTGACAAATGCGCTGCAAATCAGTAAGAGCAGTTTAAAAAGAGGAGACTTTTCTTCTTACCAAGTAAGAAGAGAAGTTGATTTACTAATGAATCAAAAGTCGTCTATTTTGGTAATAAAGACGAACAATACTTCAAAAACTAATTTGTTTTGTAGTCTAGTCCCCTGAAAAACGTACTAAAAAGGTTTCACTGTGACCACTTAATACATTCAAATCTTGAAAGAGATGTTATCTTACACTGTCACTCAACTCGCTTAGTCATACTTAAGTCCAAAAATCTGGACCCAACAAGAGTTTGCATGTAGTTTAGAAAATTAAATGATTTTGTGTAAGCAAATAACATGTCATCATTTATTTATTTGGACTGTGTTTCTGTGATGTTCATTAGTAGAACAACTATTTCAAGCTCTTTTTGAGACCCGAATAACCAGTGTCATAAAGACTGCTCGTTCAAGTTTCATCATTTGATCATAAAAATTATTGGTAATGATAGGGTAGAGCCCCAAAAAGAAAAGTGGTTGTGGTTACAGTTGTGTGTACTTTTGATTCAACATAACCATTATGGTTGCACAACAGAAGTTACAATTGTCCAAAACTTACAGGTTTTCAAAGGTTATAGTCAAGTCCCTGGTTTGTAGTACTACAAACTCAACCCTTCATCTTAGCACACTCAATCACACCTCTCGATCGCTGAACCTGCTTGCACTCTTCAAGATTATTTCAACTAAGTCGAACCTTACATTCATTACTATTTCTTTGAGCGTAATAATATGAGATAAATTCGTAAGATTTTAACGTACATGTATCACAATTCAGTATGTTCATACTTTATTTGATAATTACTTGCACTGGTGTACTTATGAAACCTATGCCGATATGTCTTTTTATTGTCTTCTTGCATTACCAATAACTAGACCCTCTTGGTGGGCCAACATTCAAATGAGATGTCATGAATTAGTTTCGATTCAATGTACTGTACGTAAGTTGTAACCTGAAAGAACCATGTACCAAATACCCTATTACTATCAATACCGGAAGGCTGGCTTTTAGGCACAACCCTAGCAGACTGAACTGACCGTGTTAGAAACTCGCGAGTCATTATTGTTGTCAAAAGTCGGTCCTTACCGCCAGGGTGCTCTAAAATTTGTTTGGTTTTTTAGAAAAAATCAAAGTGGGCAGAGCTTAGCAAGGAAAAGTCAGTCCTTGCAGCTAGGGCGCTCTAAAATTCTTGTCACACTTCATTAACAATGAAAGTGGGCAGAGCTTCCCAGATTTATAATTTAGTAAGGTATTTGCGTGTACTACCGATATTTTGCATTTATTTTTGTCTTCAAGATCAAAGTGTACATCTACAGAACTAATATACACTTACTTGGGCCAATTCACTTTTTACAGATCCTGGAGGCAGTCGTGGTGATGCACCTTTATCTTCAAGACGTGCAAATATTTGCCAATACGCTGAAAAATGTTACAGGCGAAATGCTGCACACTTTATGGAGTTTTCTCATCCTCATTGTGAGTAACAAGTTGATCAAATTTTGAAAATACTTCAATATATATGTTACCTTACAC
The DNA here is from genome assembly GCA_964007535.1 of Brachyptera risi. Taxonomy (NCBI): domain Eukaryota; kingdom Metazoa; phylum Arthropoda; class Insecta; order Plecoptera; family Taeniopterygidae; genus Brachyptera; species Brachyptera risi. Next base: position 62,431,993 of record OZ023327.1, on the reverse strand, counting down.
TAAACGGTTTTGTCACTTTTCGTCCAATGTGCAGTTTAATGGCTACATGCTTACATTTAGGGGTGAAACGATAATTGATGATATTGATTCGATATTCGGTTCTCAAAAGAAAAACGATTAACAATATTTATTATATTATCGATGGCATCGTTTTTTGTTTGTATCTCTTTTGCTGTATATTCAAGTTGTATAAGCCTATGGCACTGTTAATTCAAAATCAGTTCATACTTCAATCACTTGATTGGTTACATAATGGCGCTACTAGTCTATTTTGCAAACTTACTCGAGAGCGATCACTTACGTACTCTGTTAGGAATTAGCAGAAACGAGAGCTTTTGCAGTTTACGAAGTGAATCTTCTCATTCACACTATTTTTGCTTTATCCTCGAAATTGTTTGTTGGCATGTTTATAAGCCATGTTTGTTGTGCCATCGTTTATAAATTAAGATTAGCAATTTTCATTCTCATTTAATACTTTGATGCGTACTGCGCATAATTTATCTCCACACAAATTGCAAATTGAAGTGTAGACCAACATTTGATTCAATGTACAACCAAACTCGCGAGAAATTGCTCATGTAGCAAGTTTATTCATGTCGACATTGTAATAGGCCCTAGACGCCTGTTGAATACGATACGAGTCTGACGTATACGACGTCTGTTCGTGGGAAAGGTGTTCAGGCAAAAGTGAACAACTTGTATCTAGCAACTATACGTAGAATAATTGTCAAAAATGGGGAGAGGCATAAGGGGATGAGTAACTTGACCAAGTTTCTAGCTCATGCAGTATTGCCAACAGATTTTTTTTCTGGTGGGGCGGGTAATATTAAATGTTTTAAAAACGATTTTTTCGGTATTATCGATGAGATAATCGAGATATTCATCCCTACTTTCATTACTGTCTCATTAACCTACCAGTACTGCTTGCCAGTGTTGTGCAAGTTGACTTTGAAATAGACGTTTTAAAAAGTTCAGCAGCATCTAAACGACCTTTTTAAAAGTTCACAAACTAATATTTCACGAAAAGTTTAGAGAAGTTCAAGTTTGTGGGAAAAAAGTACATTTTTTTTTAAGCTCATTTAATAATTATTTTTTGGTCATTTTCCCATGATTGTAGGTAGGACCTGCTATATGCAAATGGAAAGGGGCGTAAAAAATAAGTGATTATGTATCTGCCATATATAAGCAGTGATTTCTCACGAGAGAAGCGCATTCAAATACAAATTTTTACGAAAGCTCACAATTGAAGCAAACTTTTTAGAAGTAAATGTTCACTTGCAAAATACCGGTACTGAAAACTTTAGGTGAAATTTCATGTAGAAGTAAACACTTTAATTTTAAAAGTTCACTACCAAACACTGTTGTTTTCCCAAACATTTACATACATTGTTCTATTTTTATCATGCATTTATAAAACACATCATCCGATTTTGAGTAAGACCCTTATTTTAACTGTTGTATTTTCTGTTCACCTAATCCTGTAAATAGAGAGCATTCAATTCTGCATTCATGAACATAAAATACAATAATTTAATCCTATTTATCCTTTTTACTAGTTCCTAGATGTTGTCGTGGTTGTATTGGTGCAACATACTAATTCTAGATTATTACATGCTATTCTTTCTAGTGGATAGGCTGATTGCTGAGCTTGGAGATAAACCTATGGAGTTTGACCCTAGCGTACCGTCAGTCCCAGGTGTACCGAAGGAGGTAATCTCAGCTCAGGTAGAGATAGTACGCAAACAATCAAAAGCGCTGCGGCTCACCCAACAAGCAGCTCGCATCGCACAAGAGGTGGCCGAAAAGGAGCACAGCACATCCACAACCAACTCGACTGTCAAGAAATTAAGTATTGCTGAGAGACATGCAGCAGCTGCACCGTTCTATGTGTTTCTGGCCCGTGTCACTTCTTGTGAACGTACGTACAGAGATCCAAAGTCGATTGCATTCTACGAGTTGCTGGATCCAAGCCTCGGCAAACTGGATTCTTCTATCCAATTGAATTTCATGGTGGAAGGAGACTTTCTGTTACGGCAGTATAAGACTCATAAGCTGGAGAATAAACCACTGATGGTGCTCTATGGCCACCTAGACATGCAGAGGGAGAAAACGCCAACTAACTTCACCGCAATTCACATCAAGCCCAAGCAGCTGTTTGGGCAACATCATACCAAACTGGCAATGTTCTTTTATGAGGACAAAAGCTTGCGTATTGCGGTCTTTTCGGGAAATTTGGTCCAGTCTGACTGGGACAACAGGACACAAGGTGGGTTCACTCTTTATCGCCGTCATAACAGGAACAGAAGGCTATGTGTTCGCGACTTCACAATCCCAAATAGACCCCAATGCATGGCACACTTTTCTCACATTTTTTGCTTATATCGGCTAATATGACAGTCAATTTATCTTAGTCGCGGTGGCTCTGCGGTAGCATCTTCGCTTTTAGACCCGAAGGTTGCCAGTTTGAGTCTCGCTGTAGTAAACCTTTTTTGTTTTCTTGAAATAATGATTTTGATAATGTTAAGATAGTACCGTATCCTCCTTTATTTTCTGAAAAATGATATTAATAGGCTTATATGAAGTCATATTCATAAGAATTACTAATTGGTTATAATCCAATCATTCTAGCTTTTGACCCACCACTAATTGTAACAAAAGGTCTTGAGATTGTGTTACTTTCAGAAAAATGTGCTGATTAACATATTTTGAATCGCCAAAAATCTCAGTCACAGTTTTCAAGTAAATCGAGGTCAAAGATCAAAAATCTTTTTTTATTTTTTACCAAAATAAAATTCAAATATTTTTTTTTTCCCAACAGAATAATGATATGTTTGTGTAATTTTAAATCAAAGTCCATACAATGACAAAATTATTGCAATAAAATGGTGAAAATTGCATGAAACTTGAGAGGTCATTCAAAGTCAAAAGTTGACCTTATTCGAGCAGTTCAGAAAAATGGATTACATCTACTCGATTTTGAACAAGTTTGGTGGGCAACGTTTGTACACACATCATTGTCTGGTTCAGTATTATGATCGTGAAATAACTTCTTGACCTCTCACTCAAGGTCAAAGGTCAATTGCAATGTTTTCCCAAGTGTGACAAGTTGGACGAAGCACACCTTCATTCTGCACCCAGATTACTTTCCGACAATACAGCCAGAAATTGAAACGTTGCAAGCCGACGTAGCTCAGTCAACTATGGCAACGTTTTAGAAACTCGAATCACATTAGGTGTGGTTTGAATCGAATGTGGTTCTAAACATAATGTAATAATTGTTTTGTGGAGTTATAAATTGAAACCCATACAATGACAAATTTTTGGGGAAAAAAATTTGTGGAAATTGCATGAAAATTGATTTCAGGCAAGATCAAAAGTTGACCTTATTTCATCAGTTCAGAATAATGGATAAAATTACTCAATTTTGAACAGGTTTTGATGCAACGTTTGTAGATTGTACACACATATTACTAGGCGAACGCAGCATATACATTGTAAGATGAGCGATGCATCTATATGAAGTAGGGTTGCCAACAATAATCGATATATCGATTTAGATTAATATTTTTTCAAACGATACGATAATCGATTCAATCTCAGCGATACGATATCAATATGATTATTTTCAATTATAGAAATGAACATTCTTTCCCTTTCAAACTTACTATTTTACCCTGTATGTAATTGCTCCAATCAGTGTATGTGGTGCAAAAGTTCTTGTTTTCCATTAGGCACTCCAAAGCCAATGAGAAACGCTGTTTGCAATGACGTCAGAGTTGATATGCGCAAGGGCCTATCGCGCGGTTGGGTTGTAGTTTGTAGGATCAACAAAGAGATTGCAATATGAGGTACAGACTGCAAGCACTGTAACCTATAAAAGGTACCGAATTGTCTCGAATATAAATATAAGCCCAGCTACGCCACTGACCGAAACGACTTGTGACAAACTGTTGAGAGAGGCCTCAATTGATTGCCGGTTTCGAGTGTTTTTTCACGCTAAACAGTCTCGTACTTGTCAAGGTCACACCGCGTCAGGGTAGTGCGTAATAGGAAGACGCATACCATGCAGCAAACAGCTCGACGTGCTATGTTTATTATTGCGCTTCAAATAAAAATGATTGAAATTGAGAAAATGATTCTTCTTCATGATGAAACATTTATTAAACGTGTTTTTAGTGGAATATCTCTCAGTTTCTAGTCGATTCCGTTATTAGGAGTGTGCGGATGTAGTAAGCATACGTCCAATTAAAATGGGCAAAAAAAGTAATTTTGACCGATTATAGGCCAAGATTCGCATATAGGCCGAGGGTAACTTTTGGGCTTGAAATTTCGAGAAAAACCCTCGGATTGAATTTGATACTACGGTATTATATTACCGTAATAGATGAATAATGAATTCCAGATGTATGTTGTTACTTGTACTTTTTTACAGCTCAGAAATCTGCTTCTTCCTCTATCCCATTATCTTTCTACCCCTCCCTGCTAGGACCGAACTCCCGCACGTAGTCCAAGGTCAACCACTTGTCAATGAATCAATCAACACAGCTGCTTAGACCGCAATTTTCAACACAATAATTCCGATGCGATACGATATTTTGACATTCGATACGATTATCGATTAGGAGAAAAAATATCGATATAATACGATTAATAACCGATATTAAGTAAACGATAATCGATATGAGTTTTCATATCGAACGGCAACTCTAATATGAAGTATAATCAAAAACTCGACACACATTGACTCCTATAAAATGTACTCTATTCTGTAAATATAAAATCTAGAAAGCCGTGAATCTCAGTTATGGTTCTGCTATTATTTTTATCTATGTATTTGTCGAATAAAAAACTTTTATTAAATCATTTTCTCCAAAATGGCTGGTTCGAATTGTATACAAAATAATTGTAATAATGTGTACATATCATTATTGTGTTCACATTCAGAGAAAATTGTAATCTTTTTGGAAAGATTGTTTTTAAAAAATTTCTGCCCAGCCAAATCTTATGAAGTTTTTAGAAACTTTGAGATGATACTTCTCAGAAATGGTACAACTGATATGATCCAAAAACTATACAGTTTCAAGTTGGATAAGTCCATGTACACAGAAAAAGTTTCATGTTGATCAGTCTAAATGTGTGACCTGTACAGTGGTACAAACAATCAAACAAAAAAAAAAGCTCCATAAAAAGTAGAATAGAGGACTTTGCTATCGCTCATCTAATTATCTAGTTCAGTATTATAATCGTGGAATAATTTCTTGATCTCACCAGGGGTAAAAGGTCATTTACAATGTTTTCTCAAGTGACATGTCAAACGATGGATACTCCTAATCTGCGGCCAAACAATCACTTTCTGACCTGAGATGTTGTCAATGATGATATATTTTCAAATATCCTTTGGCTTTCTCATTCAACCGTTTAATTACACAAACTTGATCAATATTATTGATCTACGTTCAATTTCGATACATTGACAGATTACACACAAATGGTCGTACACATTATTCGGAATCAGGATTGTCTTCCAAATCAGGTCACTGTCTGGTGAACACAAATTGGTGCAACTTGAGCAATGGCATTCAGTGAGTGCATGCTGTTGTGCAGACAAGACCTTGTTTCTTACAGCTACAACCTTCAATTCAACAAGTTTCTGTTTCAATTTGAATTGTTTCTGTTTACAGAAACAAAGAACTATTGAGAGGAGGTGTTGTGGGGCTGGTGGTAGACTAGATCTGACAGGCATCATTTTCCCATTAATCAAATGTCTACCCCAATCTTCTGCGCTAAGTGTTTCAACTTTCCATGTCTACCCAAAAACAATCAGATGTATAAAATTGCATTTACTGTGTAGGCCTATTGTTTTGTTTTTTCAAGTAAAATGAGAAATGTATTCAGATTGTGGTGTGAGATAATAGATGATAGACTCGCAGACTAGATTCTCTTACAGCTGCTGAGAAGGTGGAAGATTCTCTGGCATGACGTGAGAGGTATTTGTTACCATCTTTTCAAGATGAATAGTAGTGAAGTGTGGATCGTCCAAGCTAATATCATATTAACTGTTAGATGAGATGTAGCTCTTCGAATCCCGTGTTTCACGATCAATAGATCTGAATCTCACGTGGAATGGTGTACCTTGATCCCTCTGTTCTAACTAGGTATTTTTCCTAATCGATCTATGAATCTTTGTTTGTCTGTGGCATTAGATGAGAAGATTTCCTTCTGAATTGGTATTACCATGTCGACGTCAAAACAGATGGTTGCACCTAGAGAATCGTGAGTTTTCCTCATGTGGGTGTGGGTACAATAATTGTCAGTTGAGGGTCCACCAGTATATCTGTCATATACCACTAAGGCATCACCATCGTGTTTTTTAACTTTATACCGTTCAATTCGAAGACACTTCCACAGGTACTTTAACGAGGTCATGGAATTCTGCGCAATAAATGACCTCCATCGACTACAAATTTTGCTTTAGGAGTGAGTGTGGTGTTATATAGACTAATTATTATTATTATTTATTACTTGTTATAATGTTACTCTTCTTTTTCATTGTGTCAACCAACTGAAGTTGATTTGCTACTTCTAATAAACCTGATGTTTCAAAAATAGGAGGAGGGTATTGAGCCATCTTTTATTGAAAACATTGGGCAACGTGGTCTCGGGATAACTGCAGCCTTTCAAAGACATTGACACAAAAGCTGAGCCATATGTATTTCCTCATCATTGATTGTTTGTAACATCAGATTCAAATATCGAATGCTAGTTTTTGAAAATATGGCATTGACAACATCTCGGACCAGAAAGTGATTTTATGAATGCAGAGTGGAATGTGCATCGTTTGACAGCTGTCACACTTGAGTTTCATTGATTCCAAGTACGTTTATCAGCACATTTTTCCAAATAGAACCCAATCTTGAGACCTTGTTTTATATCGCGTTTTTAACAACGCACTGTAATGATGACTAAGATCTATTGGCGTCGGATGAATGATTAATGAGATGATTGGATGATGAGATGAACGTATTATGGGTATGGGAAGGAAGCGGTCGAGGCCTATATTGTGAGAACCATCTTGGCATTAGCCTAGACTACAGAGGGAAACCACGAAAAAACCCTGTAAAGATGGACGAACTAGGCTCTATATGTCCCTTCACCTCCCAGATCACATGAAGCAAATGCGTTAACCACTCAGCTACATGTGCCGGTATCTTGAGACCTTTTGATGCAATCAGTGATGGGTCAAGACATTTATTTAGGTAGAATGAAATCTTGAACTATTAGGGCACAGATAAGCTAGGCCTACATGGTTATAGGGTTAGTTTGGTAAGGTTTTTGTGTTCTTGGTCATTCCATAAGAAATCGCCCAGGACTGGTTGCTGATACGTTTTAGATTATTTTTTAAATGTTCTCATGAAATTCCACATGTCGGAAGAGTACAAAACTGATTGAATTTTATTCTCAGAGTCATTAGTTTTGAAGTTGAGGGCATAGAAAATCTGCTGGCATAACAAAAATGATACTTTCAGAGTTTAGCGGTTAATTCAGCCACTGCCAAATGGGTTTCAAACAAATGGTAGGCTAGCTAGGGGTGAATTCTTAGATATGGCAATTTGAGTTTTGGAATTTCCCCATCATTCAAGATGAAACCTTCAAATTTCATGCTGTGGATTTTGTAACAGATATCACAAATAGAATTATGCTCATTTCAAAATTGGAATGCATTTCAATTGAAAAAATAGTTCCATTTTTCACCATAAGGAGAAAAAAATATATACCTACAATACTTTTTTTTATCCCCTTGGTTTGGAGTCAAGGGGGCAATTCTCATCTGTTCTCATTCTCATCTAATTGTGTTGGAATCATTGACAGTGTAAATACCAATACAGATATGGTCCTGTGACAAATGATAATGATATATGACCACGTATGATGGCCAACTGGTTGACTTCACTCGCTTGCGGGTAGTTTGCTGCTCTACGCTACACATAGTTTGTCCCATCGAGAAGACATGATGTGATCTCCTCTCTCTCCCCCCTAGTAGTTTCTTCTCTACCGGTCACAAAAATCCAAAAAGCCGTTCATGAGATGTTTGAAATGCATACAGATGGTACCTTTTATCCTATGGTAGCACTTGGAGACCTCACTTCTTTTTATTAATAAAGCACGTGCCATTGAGCATAAGCAGTTAGTTGATTCTGTGAACTCTTTGTCTAGGGATTTGGTTGAGTCCAGCTTGTCAACAACTGCCAGAAGGTTCAGATGTGCTCCAAGGCGAAAGTCCAACTGGCTTCAAAGCAGATCTTATGATGTATCTTAAGGTCTACTTAGCGTACATTCACAGTGTTCAATATTTGAATGCTTATAAAGTGTGGCTTGATCGTGTAGGCATGACGGACTTCTCAAAGATCAAGTAAGTACTGCCTGATTAGCATCCACTTGTGCTTTGAATTTAAATTAATGTTAATATGAGCAAAGTAACACTGCCTCATATGGGGCCAAGGTTGGGAGCAGCATCTAGGCACTAGGTCATAAAATGAGTTGTCCTCATTTATTTGTATCAAGTTTAGCGACGCACTGTCATGATAACCAAGATATATTGATGTCAATATGATTTTTTTCAATATGATTTTACGTTCAAACGATTTTAATACTCCACAGTGAAGTCGGTGGCTTCGGACCATCTTGCCTTCCACAAGGTTCGAGCCCTACATATGATATGGTGTTATATATTGAGACCATGGTTTGATTCCTGCTATGGTTGACCATCCTGTCAATGGTGCATTGTGGTTTCCCTCATTATGTCATCTCATCTTCCCACTATCACTAACACCTATAGATCTTGGTCATCATTAGAGAATGTCTTGAACACAACTTATCAGTTTCCGTGTCACACGGGCTAGTGGATATCAATTTCATGTATAAAAGAGTAATGTTGGCATTCAATGTCAAAAACTGATGCGGATCAATCGATTGTTCTAGGACTATAAAATAACCAACGAAATTTGGTAATTCAATTAATCGAATAGGCCTAAACAATTGGCAAAAATTCAGACAATAATAGAGTTGATGTGACCATTCACAATATGCCCAAACATTTATACAAAAATATGGCTTATATTAATATAGCTTACATTAATAGCTATGATATATTGACATTCAACTGTCAACCATTTGTTTTGGAAGTATGATGCAAACTTTTCAACAGTTGATAAATAATTGAATGAATAATAGGCCTACTTATTATTCTATTACTGGCTGATGCAGATGAATTATTAATCAAATGTCTGAAAACCGATGATCAGCAGTAACCCTGATAAAGAGGCATTTTAATTATTTTGCAGTGTATGTTTTGTTGCATCTGTCCCTAACTCGCATCGAGGGAGAGAGCGCCGCAGTTGGGGCCACCTGAAAATGGGGAAAATGTTGGCCCTGCACGCGCATGTGCCGTACCATGAGGAATGGCCAGTGGTAGCTCAGTGCTCATCTATTGGAAGTCTGGGTTCTACACCCGAACAGTGGACATGCTCTGTAAGACTACCTTTTGTTTCTCTTCGTTTTATGAACCCCATTTTACAATGATGAAAACCAAGTATGATACAGATGTAATGGCATACTTATGATATCGAGAAAGAAAGTTCAGTGGTTATAAATTCATTGTGGCTCAGGGGGGTCTCAAAATTTGGGTTGGGCCTTGCGACACTTGGTCCAATCTTTATTACCCAAAAAATCACACCTTTTTGTGTAAATCTCATATTTTGTTCATTGGCATTTTTGGCCACTAGATACTAGAGTGCAGCACATACCATAGTTGATCAAACAATTCTACCATCCTTCATCGACTCAAAGGTCGCTTTTTCTTATTAGTTACTCACAAATCTTGAGTTATTATTTCACTACCAGTTATTTTTTACTATTTTCACTACCGTGTTATCCCAAATATAAGCCGGGGGTTTTTGTGGAAATTCATTCAAAGTTCAAACGTCACCATTGGCTTATATATGCAAATCTCGGCTTACAATAGGTCAAAAACAAGTTCCTTTAATTATAATTGGGTCTACTGTGCTACTTGTGCACACTGTAAATTATTGCATAAACATTCAATTCAGAAAATGTAATGGACAGACTATTCTTCATTTCATTGGTATATTTTGTACACTATATTTTCTTGTTACTACTATGAACTTCCAATTGGAAATTGAAATCAAAGTAATGAAGAATTTAAAGAACTTGAAAAAATTTAGAAAGAAAAACTCTCACTCGAGGTTGTTTGTAATTACTAACGCTAGGATAATTATGCAACTGCATGTTTTTTATTCAATTCAATTCAATTTTTTATTCATTCGTCATTCATTAAATAATCATACAAATCATATGAAAAGACAAAACAAAACACATCAATAGAGCATCACGCAACATGGTTGTACTATATCCATTTTGAGATCTCCTGATTCCAAAAATATATTTTGCTTTTGCATGTTTAAGCACTTTTGGATGAAAGTAAATGTTTTAGCAATTTTCTGCGTGCTCTTGCATTGTTCTCATCAATACGACCCCAATAATTGAAATTCCAACTGAAAAAAATCTAAATGGTGAAAAAGTTTTCTACGTTTTTGCTTGTATAGTACAGCCCGCTCACATGCTGTATTCTGAATTCTCTCTCTCTCCTACCCCACTTCAATACCCCTTAGTCCTCACTGAGCATTAGGCCATGGAGTTGTAAATAGTTAGGGTGACCATCCGTCCCGGAAAACCGGGATTGTCCCGGTTTTCTACCTCTTGTCCCGGTGTCCCGAAAGAAGATTTCGGGACACCTAAATGTCCCGGTTTCGTCGCAAGAGTAAAATTGTTCTATTTTTGGCGACAATAAATGTAATTTAAGTATTTACAATGCCATGAAGAATTTGTTTCTTTGAGTGCAAGTGCCGTTCTCTTTGAAAATTTACCGCGCGCTCAGCAGGCTACATTGATAATTCCCCACCCCCTCCCTTCCGATATATTGTGACTACCTGCCTACTGTTTACACGTGGTATTGTGCATCATTAATTAGTCTGGCTCTTGGAGAGCAACAGTTCACTTGTGTGTTGGGTTTTGTTTTACAATGCCGAAACGAAAGTGCTCCTATCAGGAGAAGTATTCTGCCGAATGGAAGTTTATCAAAAAAGGAAGATATGAGGATGAGATCGAGTGTAAAGTTTGTAATTGTTTTTTAAACATCGGTCACGGTGGTCGATCGGATATTACAGACCACATAAATTCAAAAAAACATAAATCGCGTATGTGTGGTTCAGTATTCTGAACTGTGTTTCACAAACACAAGATCAAGAAACTGCGCCAACAGCAATCATCACATAAATGTTCACGTCACAAGTTTATAACATGATAATAAATAATTCTTGATAAAAACAGTGATAAAACCTATGACTATCAATAACGTAACGGGATAAGCAACATGGCGCTTCCCTTTTGCACCATGCGTATATCAAAGAGATGCCGCCTCAGAAATGTTATGATGATTTGCTGGTATTGTTGTATGTTGATCTATACAAGTAATAGATGTAATGCAATCTGTGAATCCAGCTCTTCCCAACTGCATTAAGCAATATTGGAATAAATTTCATTTGAATTGGCCAATCTGAATTTAAAATACGTCTGTAAAAGCATTTAGTCCCCGAGTCAAGAGCCCTACTGCTATATTCACCATTTGATAACTGAATAATTACTCATCATCTACGAAAAAGGTCAGAAACAATGCAAGTATACAACTATGTACTATACACTGAGATACGAGCCTAATACGTACGATTTGCTTTGAAATTGCGAATCTCGCAAATGTACACGAAAGCGCGCTGATTCCATCATGGTGAAAACGGCCTAATGTTGAAAGGATAGGACTTACGTCATGTTGCTTATCCCGTTACGTTATTGATAGTCATAGATAAAACACATAAAGGTCTCTACATAAGAAAATGATGATGTATTTATTTTTTATTCACACCGTGCTCCAAAGCAACCAAAACTCATTGAAAAAACGCCCCCAAAAAAAAATCCCTGCGGGGCTGGTGTTGGGGGGCCTTGCCCCCCAAACCCCCCGCGGGTCGCCGGCTTCGCAGATACTTCGCTTTCGGATGATTATTTGTCCCGGATTTTATTTCCTACAATCTGGTCACCCTATAAATAGTACTGTCATACATCTCCATGATTAGGCAATGTGGTTTCTGTCAGTCAGAACAACAGTGGTCAGAACTCTGAATAGCTCTCAATAGCTTACTCCAGTCCGAAACAATATTATTGTTTCATTATGGCATCCAGAAATACACATATTATTATAAAAAGTCTAATTAGGATGTCAATTGAAAACTACACAGAACAAGTCATCAATAAACTCATGACTATACAGTGAAACCTCTATACATCGTTCCCGGATCCATTGTTTTCCTGCTTGTATCATTCATTTCTTCTCACCCCACTCTCATATAATCAATGATAAATTTTCCTGGATGGATTGTTTTCCTGCATGGATGGTTTTATTTTCCTGGTCCCTTGAAAAACGATGGATAGAGTACACTGTACTATGTGAATATTTATTATGCAATGCATTACCAACAGTACCGATGAATGTTATTAGAAAACACATTTGTCTTTCTCAGGATATTTACATATGCATGATGATAGGCCTACATAAGCGATAATGATGATTTCTTCATCATCATCACTCAACGTCCCCATGAGTGCTATTTCTAACATCCTTCATAATAGTGAAAGAGAGAACAGAGAACAGAAAAACCCTTGTCCCTTATGAGAAAGAAAAAGAGAGAGAGAGAGAGAGAGAGAAAGAATACGCAGTGACCGTTGTGTCTCGTTTATAACCTTGGATGTTATATATTACTACTATGGGCTCCCGACCGCTTATGTTGAAAATAGAGAAAACAGGCTGAATTCCTCTCATGAAATACGTAGTTGTGACAACTTGCGTGCAATTGTTTCTGAAATTCGAAATGAACAAATTGAACAAAAACACCGAATAAGTTCGTGATTTTCGTACTTTCACTTTTTTTCTTCAGATAATAACAGGTCTTACCGGGTCTTTACTAACTGGTTCTCGGTCTTCAAACCTCAGGACCGATGTCATCACTAGTTACTAATTAAGTGGAGAACTGATACTGCTAACATGAACAGTCTTGTCAAATATGTAAACACTAATTGAATTGAATGAATTGTGTTGTTTTATGGCACTTCAACGATGGGGTTATTTGCACTCTATTAAACTGGATATTCTGTCTGGGCGATTGCGTGTTTGCCTATTGCTTAACACTGACAACCACGGTCTGTGTTATTGTAACCATTCTGTGTGGTTCTCAATCGTCAGTTGACCCTCGAATTGTCAGTGTCAACGCAAAAGCAGATCCTCACTACGAGTCACAAAATGATTACAGACGACTAAAAAAAATGATACAGACCTAAAAAAAATCTGTATTGTTGATCAATATTCGTTATCATCATTTCAATTCGATATTGAATGGGATTCCTAATATTTCGATATTTTCGATCAATTTTCGTTACATAGCACATTTTGGTATAGTTTGCATTTTCTTGATCAATGGGCAACCCTCATTATGTTGAATTACTATTTCAACATGAGGGGGGGGGGGGGGGGATTTTGAAACATGAAAATACTCCTGCAAATTCAAACAAAGAACTCAGCATCGGTAACTATCAAAGGAACGTTGAAGGAACTTAATTTTAGTGTGAACTTTCGAGTTCCTTTTTCCCTGAGGAACTGTAACGGTAAGTAGTTCATTTTTGGATCGAACAACAGGAATTGGAACTTGTTTCTTTATTTGAAGAACTTACCCAGTACTGGTACTACTCTACCATTTCTCTATTGTGAACATCAAGAAGAAATTTTCCATGTTTCAGGAATTTCTCGGAAGCATGTCGGTGACCACGGACTCGGCTAATGCCGTGCATGCCATGGACTTGGACCCTATGACGTTTTCCTCCATCATTGTTCCGAAAGTCAAGATGGCTCCCTTCAAGCTGATCTATCCATCACTTATAGATGTTGGACTGAGCTACAATGGTTTGGCCGGTATGTACCGAGTACGGTAGGCTACCTTTACGTGTGGGTTGTACAATAAAACTGATACAGTAAACCCTCGTTAATCTGAAATTCAAGGGACCCCAAAAAGTGATTTTGATTTATAAAAGTTTGGATTAACCAAGAAACTCCTTTTCCACGAAAATCATCACACTTCCTGGTTAAAATTGAAGCAATTTTGTATTGAGCGCAAGAGAAAGCTAGATGCCACATGTGCGAGGAACCGAATCACTGATCGTGTGTATTCGGCTATCTTCGACAGCAAACGAACGTTAGATGGCCAGCTTCCATTGGCGCTCGGCCGTTCCGAGTGATTGAGTGTTCCGAGCTTACCGCTCGTCAAGGACAGACAGAGCGGCCAAAGACCAAAAAATCTAACCGAACGAAGTTAGATACTAAGGTCTTTGGAGCGGCCCCAGCGCACTCGGAGTCAGATGACGTGCAGTGCAGTGGCAGCGAACAGCTGAGCTGGCTTCGGCCTATTGTTACGCGTCAAATAAAAAGGATAAATTTACGAAAGAATGATCAATTCAAGGAATTCACTCGATCTATTTCGGATTATCCAATCCGAAAACAGTGCTAAAGCAATTGAGGGGTTGAAATATTAGTTCGAATTACGGATTAGCTGGAACTCAGATTAACCATATTCATTAACATTGAAATGCATATACCCTCAGCCGGGGACTGACTTCAAGTTCGAAATATGTCAAATTTCAGATTAACCGAGTTTGGATTAACGAGGGTTTACTGTAGGATGGTCAGTTGTAACTGTCATTCAGAAGAATGGGTTTCAGGTTATTAGTGGTTATGTTCTAGCCATATAAATTACATGTTTTGTATTACAGTGGAACCTTTTCTATACGTTCTTCAGGGGACCAGGCTAAAAAAATGTATCAACGTGAAAAACTCTTAATGAAACTATTTAACATGTGGAGCATGTGGATTGAATCAAAAGATGAAATGTTTAAATGTAATAAATGTATAATCTAGAAACTTACAACAGGTTCTACTGTATTATTCATTATATGCTTGTCCTTAACAGGCGGTAGCTGTTTGCCATACCAGAAGAAGGTTCATGACAAACAAGAGTGGCTGGAACAGTTTTTGTGCCGCTGGCAGGCAGCCCACAGTTTCCGCACTCGCGCCATGCCACACATCAAGACTTACGCACGTATCTCCGAGGATGGGAGCAAGTCGTCATGGTTCCTGCTGACCAGCGCTAACATGTCGAAAGCAGCCTGGGGAACAGTCCTGAAGGATGGAACGGGTCTTAGCGTCAAGTCTTTCGAAGCTGGTGTGCTCTTCCTGCCCAAGTTCATTCTTGGGGTATGTACCTGATTGTTTTTTGTTTTTCTAGAAAAAGGGATGACTGTATTCTGTAGCAATACATAGAATAGACCATTGATTTGCAGAGCAATTCAAATGAAAGTGATGAGGTGTATATTTCGATAAAAATTATTATTAATTCTCGTGGAAAATCTTATCTACTTCAGTTAAAAGACAGTTAATTCAAAGTGACTGATAATAGTTTCTTGAAGTTTACTGTATCTCTTCGCGTGTTGAAGCAATTTTTTCCCTTATTTATTTCAGGAAACATTCGCAGAATTCGACTTACCTGGAATACGCGCATTACAGGTGCCGTACGATTGGCCACTGACCCCATATCAACAGGACGAAGATGCTCCTTGGTTCTTCGATGTGCTTCAAGGATTACCACGCTAGTGCATGCCTGACCAGAGTCACAATCCGTACCTGAGTAGCGCTTCTTGCCTTATAGTATTTCTGCAAGCTGCTGGAATCCATTTCTGTTTCGTATTATCAAGACATCTTGTCACTCACTTTCTGTTGATCATACTACTAACTAATATTGTTATCACATGGTATGTGGTGCTGCAGTGTTTTATCACTTATTGCCTGCATCATTGCTTGCTTTGCTTCACCGGTACTTTTCAGGTTATGTACTTTTATAAGCATTATAACGTATCAGTTTCAATAATGTACGATATTAGAATTACCTTCCTGTTATACCATATACCATGCCGTACATTAGTGTTACTTCATTTAAAATGACCTTCTGTATCCCTAGCAGAATGAGGTTCATGTGTGTTGGCTGTGATTCTTTTAAAACCTGTTGAACATGTGTATTTTTAATTTTAATTTGTATTTTGTAGGTTATACCATAGGGTCCATAGTATAGAGTTGATGAAGAATATTATAGTCCACGTAAAATTTTTTTTTTTTTTTTTTGAGAAGATTTATTTATTTCACAAAATATAAGTTGTTTACAATATCGTAGACCCACAAAGTCAAAACAGACTTGTCTGTGGGTCTACTGATTATGTTGTCATACAAAAATATACATCACAAGAAATGTCTGGATAGCAGCTAGTTGACTTAATATTACAATTTAAACAAATAAAAAACTTCTTCACTTCTCTTTTAATAATAAATAAAACATATTAATCTTGTCATAAAAGATATTGCTATGATATTACCATTTGATTCTTTAAATTTTAAGATGGTAATTTACTATAAGATGCAACTTTGCCAAATCTATATTTTTATCTCAATTTTTACACCGGATAGTTTTCGTAAATTTAATAAATCAGGTGGAAGTTTGTTAAACAGGGTCGGTATTAGATACTGTTTTTCCTGTTTCCCATACGAATTAATATAAATTGGTGGTACAAATTTGTCCTTAAATCTAGTTATGTGGCCATGTTCAGCTTTATTTTTGTGTTCACTAGAAAAATAGTTATTTATGATGGAGATTAACAGATGCAATTGCCTCACAGTGAACAAATTCAATGGAGCATTGTTTTTGTTTTTTGAAGCTATAATTTTGAATATTCGTTTCTGAATGTTTTCAATGTTGTCTAAAAAATTATTTGTGGTGAAACCCCAAGACAAAATGCCGTACCTAATTATGGATTCAATAAGAGAGTAATAAACTATTTTCAAAGTATCAAAATCAACATACGGCTTCAATATACTAAGGCTATACATTCCAGATTGCAACCTGTTACATGTTATTTGAATGTGCTTGTCCCATTTAAACTAGTTATTGATTACCACCCCTAAATACTTTTGCTGAAACGTGTTTGTTATTTTGACACTACATGTCCAGTTATTACCAGAATTGTTGCAAATCCTAAAGTTAAGATGAAGACATGAATAATTATGATAAACTAGGTCAACATTTTGAATAATTTTGAAAGGTGAATGAATGTGCATAGTTGTAGTTTTCTTATAATTAATTGCCAAGCCACTATCATGGGACCAACAAAATATTGTTGAAATCACATTGAAGATACTCATTTGCAATGGAGAAATTTTTGTGAATTGACGCAAGTGCTGTATCGTCTGCATACAAGAATACATTACATTTTTTAACTACTTTCAACATATCGTTTACATAAATTAGGTAGAGCAAAGGTCCTAAAATTGAGCCCTGAGGCACTCCAGATTTAACTGAAACTAAATTACTAAATATGTTGTCAATTTTAACAGTCATGAATCCATTTTCTAAAAAATCTTTGAACCAAGCTAAAACGGGCCCTCTAATTCCAATTTTCTCCAAAGCATTTAGTAATCTGTCATGTAGTAAAGTATCAAATGCTTTGGAGAAATATATAAATAACACATTCACACAAAGATTTTTATTCAAAGTACCAAATATTAGATCAGAAAATCGTACAAAAGTTGACCAGTACTTTTGTTTTGTTGGAAACCATATTGTTTCTTGTCGATAATTTTAAATGTATTCAAATAGGTTATTAATTGATCAGCCATATGTCTCTCCATGATTTTATCAATTGATGAAAGTATAGCAATTGGTCTATAATTTTCAAACAGAGTATGGTCACCATTTTTATGAACTGGCTTGATGATAGAATGTTTAATAAGGTCAGGAATTTTATGATGCATGTAGGTGAGATTTATAATAATAATAATAATAATAATAATAATAATAATATCATGTTTATCCAGCAGTCCTGCTATTTTCATTGCATTCATAAATTATAATACAGTTCACATAATACTATTACAGCTAAGAGTTAGCACTTCCTCAAAGTATTTCTACATTTAATAACCTAGAGAGGAAACTTATTTTTAGCAAATATTATACATTCATGTTTAAACACACTTATATCAATAGAATTTACAACACCAACATAATTTGCTTTGCTTGTTTTTGAAGGCTAGTGGTATATTTCAGTTCATCTAATCTCTGTATCGCTAGAGTTGTCACATCAGAGTCCTTTCACCAATGGCTTTTATGCAAATATTAAAATTAATTAATGTAGCCTATATATATATATATATATATATATATATATATATATATATATACACACACAATTATACATATAATATATTGGGGTTGCCAATCGATGTTGAATATTTCGATCGATTTTCAATATCAAGGTTTCGAACGATACCGAAATCAATTTATTCGATTTTGATTATTTCAACATCAGAAGTGAATTCGATATTGAATAAATAAACAGCGGGCTGTCAGTTGTGCGTGAGATTGGCCATATCGCCGACCCAAGTGCGTTTGCACTTGGTCCTGTGTTTCCAGGACCCATCTTTATCTGCTGGTTCAGTTATCTTTAGTGGGAGGAGGGGAAGCCGCGTCTGTAGCGTTGATATTGGGTATTGCGATGTCAACAATCATATTGTTGTAATCAGTAATATTATTGTATAATATGAAATTTGATGATCCTGCATAGCAGACTTGACTCTAAAAATGTTGTAGTACTTGATAGTGTAATGTAACTTGGCAGTTAATTTTAATATCAGCATATACATTAAACATGGAAGAAACACTTGTTGAATTGTGCGTCGGAGAGATATTGTGTTTAGCGTTTATACTGCACTCGAAGTCCTGAACGGTAAGTTGGCCTAGCGTTTCATTTTGCTAATTTGTGTTTCAATTTAGAGGATTCAAGAATGTATATTCAAACTTGAGGCACAATTACTTGGGTCCAGATCTAGACCTTCGCATGATTATTCTGTACTTTTCTAAATAGTCAATTCTAGTTGTTAGTGGCAGAAATTCATCTCCTGGTTCACTAGGATCAGAAAATGTAACTGCTGCAACTGAATCAAGTGCAGCTGCCCATTACGTTTGACAGCCAGACAATCATAATCATTCTAGAGGACTGGAATTGCATGCCACCTGATCTATCGTGATATTGTTCTCCTCTGTCTTACCGTTCTTTCAAAGTCACAGACAACTGTGGGACCAATTGAAACCTTACATAATGATAAACCCAATGATATTGAAATGATGATCTAGCTTTC
The DNA here is from genome assembly GCA_964007535.1 of Brachyptera risi. Lineage (NCBI taxonomy): Eukaryota > Metazoa > Arthropoda > Insecta > Plecoptera > Taeniopterygidae > Brachyptera > Brachyptera risi. The sequence goes on along the minus strand of OZ023327.1, from coordinate 62,412,585 downwards.
CATCAAGTAACTGGTATTATTGTATCAAAATATCGAGACTGAAGTCTGGCCTATATTGTATTCAAGTACCGTATTTTGGTTGAAATGTCTAACCACGTGAACAATTGTTAATATTCACATTTATGGTAAATTATTCAAATGATTAGTAAACATCAGTACCCGTGTAACAGATTTGTGGTTAATACACTGAGCCAGGAGGCCGGGGTTCAATTCCCGCCATGGTCGACCATTCTGACAGGGGTTTTTGTGGTTTCCCTGTCGTTCAGGTCAATACTGGGATGGTTCCTCAACAACAGGCCATGACCGACTCCTTCCCGCTATCCAAAATCACCTGACGAAATGATATCTCACATATCATTCACGCCAATAGATCGTAGTCATCGGTAGAGTGTGTCGTTAAAACCCAATATATTTTTTCTTTTTTTTTTTAATAACATCGAAACTTGATACAAAATCATTGTTCCCCAATGAAGGCTGTGGATGAAAGATAGGAAGAAGGATGAAAACCCAATATAAATAATTTTTAAAAAGGACTCGTGTAGAAACTGTTGAATCTGACCATCATACTTCACAATTCTTTCCATCAGTTTCTGTGTGACCTTGTTGAGCAAATCATAATTCAACCTAGGCTTCTCTTATTTGAAGTAGTCAATTGTTATAACACTTGGACAAACCGTATTCTTTTTAGTTTTTGACTAATCACAGCTGATAAGCCAACAGTCACTAGACAAATTATATATATTTAAAAAATTGAACGAATACATGCCAAAAAAGTGAATATGAAATCGTATGAACTATATGTATGATTTTATGATGACCACATTCATAATCAATTATCTCTGATTGAGGAACAGTCTTCATTATGCAGCACCTAAGCTATGTAATCACTTGCCTAAATTTTCGAAACAATTATTTGACCCAGCTTTTAAATGTGAATTGAAAGAATTTTTAATAAATGTATCTTGATATACTATAAATAGCAAATGCTTTTAACAGAAATCATAAATTGAAAATATGTTCACTGTTTCATTAATTGAATAATAATGACCAAAATTGTCTTGACATTATTTTTCAATCAAGTTGGAGTATTCAAGTACCGGTATATATTCAAGATCAAGTAGGCCTATATGTTAGTTCAAAATTGAAAATATTTAGAACATTCCGATATAAATTAATTTTAGTCATCATCTAGTATTAAATTAGGCTGTCTCTGGAAGCACACCAATGTGCTTCTAGAAGAGCACACTGCAGTTTTCTTCTAGAGGGGTCTCTAAAAGCACACCGGTGTGATTTATAATTGCATATATTTAGGTATAATTAAGTCAATAGTGAGTTTCTAGGCATTTTCACTGTCTATTTGACAGGTATAAATGTCCAAATTTTGAATCAAATTATTTTTGTCATGATCTAGATATGAAATGATCATAAACTACAGTACGAAAATTTCACTATACTTTTAATGGGAAATCTTCCGATAAATTGACAATAAACCATATTGTTAATAGGCCCTAGTATTATTATCATTATTATTATTATTTATTTATTTAAAGAGCCACCTCTTCACTTGAAAAAATTAGATAAATTCAATATCGTAAAACGTGACGTGCAGAAATGGTACATTGACAATATTGTAGGCCTACTATGATTGATTGTTCAATGATTGATTGGTTAAATGCGATTCTCTTCAATTCCTTCTATTGTCTTCTGTGACTAAGGTTTTTTAATTATTCTCTTATTTCATCATTTTTTGCATGTGAGATTTGCAATAATTAAATACTAAACGGTCAAAATCTTGAGTCCATATCATACGAGTCTATTTTTTTCCCTACATTTTGATGTTATATAATTGGGGCCCTACTTGAAATCTTAGACCATCAGTTTTAATATTTATTCTTATCAACTCTTGTTTTGTATTCACGTATTTGTTTTCAAAGTTGTCCCATTTGTGATAAGATATTGATAGTAATAGAATTTTTGTGTAACTATTCCACTCTTAATAATTATTGGATAGACCTGATTCTACATTTACTTTTATTTAAGAATGTTTTCCAATTGTTTTTCTCTTCATTCAGATTTATTATTCATACAGGATACCATTTTTCCTCGTCAATATTTTCATTATTTTGTTTAGTCACAGTTACAGTTCAACTTACGAATACATCTTTAGATTGAATTTTATTTTCAAATTGTCATCAATCATACTATGTTATGGACGTGTAATTATTTTCGTTTTGTTTTGTTTTGACTCGAATTCCATATTTGTATTCTAAATGTATTCTATATTTCCAAATTATTCTGTTTATATCACTTTAAATCTAAAAAAGAAACTATTTGACACTAAACGTATTCCTTTCTTACATCATACTGAACTTGATATGTAATACCTATTCTCTATTATTTTCAACTCACTGATAAGCCTTCGCAGGCTTTGTGGAAACGAGTTTCGATTTAATTTAATGAATTGTTGTCATTATTCTCATTTTTCAAAGTATTCTGCTATATTTTTTGGTGATTTCTCGAAACCTTCATGAATATATGAAATTAATTCAATCGAATATATTGTCATGCTATAATTGTAAAAATGAGTATAATTTGGATTTGTGCATACAAAATAAATAAATAAAATTTAGGCCAAATAGACTTCCTTCATAAGTATGCAGACTAAATATTTATTTTCAATTCACCTTATTCGTATTTCGTAGGCCTATGTATTAATGTTGGTAGACCTGCAGACCAGTCAACTTTTTGTGAATTAGCAGTTCTACAAATTTCACCTATTATATATTTTACTTATACCTATGTTGATATATTGATAAAAATCCTTGAAAAAACGGGTTCGTCAGTACTTTGCATAGACCCAATATGTATTAATTAATAACAGATTTCGAGCAAGATCTTTTAGTCCCCAATATAATAATTTCTTGAGAGTGAAAATATTTATGAATTCAATTAGCCCACTATAATGAAACAGAAACATGTGCCAATAAATACTTCACCGTTAAATCAATAACAATTACGTCTATTTCTTACGCCCCATGTACTTTTTTCCACGTACACTTTTCAAATGCTGTCATATATATTTTCTCCATAAAACGAGTGATTTTGAGAAATATGTCACTGCCAGTTTCCTCATTGAATCAATTTATGTTGTATATTTTTTGATTAGCTAGCAAATGAAGCGTTACTTTGTCACTGACGCAACCAGACGTTTGCAGTGAAGTCATACTCTACCCTATATAGGAGAAGGCGAGGGGTGAACAACTAATATTTTTTTGTACAATTGATTCTTGATTTTTTCTTATTCTTATGTTTTTTTTTTACTCTCATGATTTTTTTTATTTGTGTGATTTTTTTTTTTTGCGCGATTCTTGCTTGATTCGAGTGATTTTTTTTTATTCGCGTGATTTTTTTTTATTCGCGTGATTTTTTTTTATTCGCGTGATTTTTTTTATTCACGTGATTTTTTTGTATTTGCGTATTTTGGGGGGATTTTTGTTTTCTTTTTTACTCGTGTTTTTTTTTTTTGGATTCGCGTGATTTTTTTTGGATTCGGGTGATTTTTTTGTGTTCACTTGATTTTCATTTTATCCGCGTGTTTTTTTTTATGCGCGTGATTTTTTAATTTTTTTTTTTCATTCTTGCTTGATTCTGGTGATTTTTTTACTCTCGTTTTTTTATATTCGCTCGATTTTTTTGACTCACGTGATTTTTTTATTAACGTGATTCTAGCTTGATTCGGACAATTTTGTTTTATTCATGTGATTTTTGTTTATCCGCTTGATTTTTTTTGATTCGCGTGATTCTTGCTTGATTTGGCTTATTTTCTTTTTATTTTGGCTTATTTTTTCAATTTTTCATGTACACCTGATTTTTTTAGTTGTTCACCCCTCGGGAGTAGGTTATGTGCGAGAGAAGAGTGGTAGTAACGTGACCAACGTGACCCATTGTTTGTCATCGTCGTCACTGTATCGATCAATACTGGATCACATGCTTTCCAGATCGTCATTACACGCACTTTAGCACCTTTTTTATACTTTCTGTTTTCTTTTCTTTTTGTCTTCTCTCACTAGACTATAGAAATGATTATAGTACTCGAAAGAAAAAATGAATAAAATTCAACCTAAGGATGTAGCCTATATCTGAGTTGAAAAAATTGAAAAAATTGTATAAATATAGTATGAATGAAGAGAGGGATGAGTATGAAGCATCATTATATGGTAAAATAAACAGAGAAACATATATTTCCAATTGTATACTGTGGAATGGTTGTACAAAAATGAATAGTAATTCTACACATATAAGACAAATTAAAAAAAAAAGAATACAAAACGAGAGTTGAGCAGAATAAATACTATTGATAATTATAATTTTCAAGTAAGCTATATAACACGAAAATAGATGAAGAAAGGAATCTCTCAAACTGATATGACATGAATTATGATCATTCGATATTGAAATACTGAAAAGTTCACATGCTAAGATCATGAAAATTAGGAAATTGGAATACACATAGGAGACAATCGAAAGGATTATAGAAAAACTCATGTTATTAAGCAATCAATCATAGTACAATATTATCAATGTACGATTTCCTCGCCTCGCGTTTTACGATATTAAATGTATCTATTTTCTTTGAGTGTAGCGGTAACTCGTTGAATATGAGAGAGACAGTATATTCTAGTCTTCTCTGTCCATTCTTTTCAAGTCGTCGAAGTAGAACTTGAAATCATATATTTTTTTTAGGTTATATGTGAAGAGCATAACATGATGACTACAAAGTGCCTGTAGTTTATCTGTGGGTTTAAAACAAATTTTATGTTATAGGTCATATTTATAAACAAAATTAAATATGCACATAATTGAGAAAGAAACAACGTAGTATTACATCCCTGAGTAAAACATAATTGGATCGAGTTGATGCTATAATTAGCCTATAATTAATTTATAAATATTGAGCGAAATATGCTTTTGTTTGAGTCCTAACTTGACCTAGGCTTAGAACACGCGCGAACAATAGAATACAAATTATAAGAAACTGATTAAAGCAATATAAAATTTTGAAGCGATAATATGGAACAAAAACATTTTAACTACTAGTTATTTTAATCATCATATAATTCTTCAATTCTAGTTTCGCTTTTGAGTAATTATTCAAATTTCTGATATTCATTGGTATAGTTTATTGAAAAGAGTTGGGGTTAGAAACTGTAATTTCCTCTTACCATGTTTGTTCTACAAAGATCTACTCTATCTCCAATCTGCTTCATCATCTTCACCAATGATCTTCCACAAACATTAACATCAGACTCCTTAATTACGTTTGCTGATGATTCCACCCACCTTGTGCCTTATGATCAAGATAACATAATACATGTAGGCCTACAGAAGCCATTTCTCAAATGTCTGAGTGGAGTAGAAATAATAATTTAGTATTAAACTATAAGAAATGTGTTGTTTCAAAATTTAATGTAAAGAAAGAACATTCTGATCCCCTGTTATATCTGAATGGACGAAGTATCGTGGTTCAAGAGTGTACCAACTTTCTTGGCATTACCATCGATTCACAACTCAAATGGGATAAACACATGAATAGGCCTATACGATATCTAGTAGTAGTAGTAGTAGAAACTTTATTTAGCAATCATGCTATCTTACATAATACATGAAAGAACAACAAAATAATAATGATGATAAAAACAATGTCATATAAGAATAATAATAGTAAAACATTGTGAAAAGAGTATTAAAGAATAATTAAATAATAATAATAATAATAATAATGTGGACCAGATTGGACATAACATGTAACATCATGAATTTTCACATAATAACTAGAATAACAAATAATAATAATTGTGAAACAGTGAACATGTCTTCGTTCAACATAATTATGATCATATAAATTATAAAGCCTATGTACTAGTATAGTCTTACAATTATTTATTTACAATTACATTTCATCCCAATAGTTAACTAATTCTCTACAATTTGGTAAAAGTCTGTTTTCTCTGATTAATTTTGAGCATTCTCTTCGAAAAGTTTTAACATTTTCCGAATTTCGTATATTTTCAGGTATTCTATTAAAAATCCTGATTCCTTTGATATAAATTGAATTGTTTCCAAATTTTGACTGCTGTCTTTCAATGACTACTTTACTTCCCTCTCTTGTGTTATATATATGAATATCTCTATTGAATTGAATTTTGTTGTTTCTTAAATATGATGGTGTTAATCCTTTTATAATTTTATATATAAGACATAGTGTATTTAAGACTATTCGTTGTTTTATATTTAGCCAGTTTAGGGCGTTGCACATTTTCTTTATGGAAGAATATTTATTGACTAAAAGGATACTACGCATTGCTATATTTTGAAGTTTTTGCATTTTCTCTATTTCATTTTTATTCAAAAGAAATAACACGGAACTGCAATAGTCGATGTGTGGTGCTATTATTGCCTGATACATCATAACCTTTGTTTTAGCAGGCAAACATTTATTCATTCTCCGGAATAGATTAATCTTTCTTGACATTTTTTTAGTTACATATTGAGCATGATTTTTAAATAATAAGTTTTGGTCAATAATAATTCCCAGATATTTGAACTCTTTCACCATTTCTACCTTCTCTCCTTCTAACATTATGTCTATATTTTCAATTTCATTATTTGTTTTACGGTTTTGACTACAAAAGATCATCCCTTTTGTTTTGGTGACATTCAATTTCATTTTGTTTGCTTTCAGCCATTTTTCTATAGTAATTAAGTCATTTTGTATATTGTTATGCACACTTACAAGATCATCGCCACTACATGTTATAAGTGCATCGTCTGCATAAAGATTTATTTTAGAATTTTTTGTAACTTTAACAATATCATTAATATATAATATGAATAGTAAAGGACCCAATACTGAACCCTGCGGAACCCCATATTTGGTCTCTAATGTTTTAGAGTAAGCATTGCCAAATTTAACTTTTTGCAATCTCAAATCCAAATATGATCTTAGCCATTTCAAAACTGTCCCAGTCATACCATATCTTTCTAATTTTTGTAGAAGAATTTCCCTATCTATTGTTTCAAATGCTCTTTTTAAATCAATGAAAACTGCTACTGTTATTTTACGTTCTTGCATCTTTAATTTCAAGTTATTCAATACTAACTGAATAGCCGTGTCACAGCCATGGTTTTCTCTAAACCCCGATTGTTCTTCTACGAGTATTTCATTATTTTCTATAAATTCGTTCAATTGTTTTTTTACAATATATTCTAATACTTTTTCTAATATAAATAATGTGTTTATTGGTCTATAATTCTCCCCGTCAATAGCTTTCAGTATTTTTGGTACTGGAATTAAGAAGATGGCTTCTGGTTGCTACTTGGTGAAAGTGAAATGCATTATGACAATTTGTAATTTTAACACTGCTAAACTTGTTACTCTTATATTCACTCTACATTGAAATATGGGATTGAATTGTGGGGACATTCGGCACTAGCGAAAAAAACTTGTATTCTCCAAAAGAGAGCCTTAATTGCGATATCTGGCTTGCGCAAGTTTCAATCCCTACACCCCTAGGTGTTTATTTCAAGGATTCTTATTTCTTGCAAACCTTTGTTCATTAAATATGGAATTACTCTATCTGTTCCATGTCAATACAAATACATCCATATTGATTCAATATATTTCAATTTTTAAATCATTTTATTCATGTTTTGTACCTCTGAATTTGTAACACTTTCACATTTTCATATAATAAACCAAAACAAGAAGCCCGCGTAAGACAAAGTCTTGTGTGCGGGCGGTCCTATAAAAATAAAATAAGAGTAAGTCGGTACAAAAACTATATAACTTATATATGATTAAACCTGAAAAAAAGAAAAACAAATGCAAAAATAATGTATCGGCCACTATTACAATATTGGACACAAAACAAACTCTTCCGGGGAAATCCCAATCAAACCGTATAAACCTTTCGACACACCTACACACCTACAGCAAAAAAAGACAAAAAAAAAAAAAAACAACCACAGCTATTAAAGTTTTAAAAATCCATCAGTTTCAATATATAGGAATTTTCAGTGATTTCTAGCCACCTGCTGAGATATGATCATTCATATCTAACTATAGAAAATCACTATGATACCAGGAGAAAGTGTGACCTGAGAAGTATTGACAAACATTCTTCTGCTAACAACAAAAGATCAATTGACCATTGAAGATGGGCGTGACTTATACGAAGCAGGGGAAATTTTAGATACCTTGAATGGTTATTTCCCTATTTCCCCTGCTTCACTGTCCACTTGATTGGTTTTTATATTTTGTGACATCACGAGGGCGGACGATCTACAGTGGTCAATTGCTGCTGGCATTAAACCATTCAATGCATTACCAGCACGCACAAAATTGTTGAAAGACCACAAGTTATTCAAGACGGTTTTAAATAAATATCTATTGGACAATTGCTTTTACTCAGTTCATGAATTTTGTTTCAATATCGAGTGATGAAGAGATATTCGTATTTATATTAATTCATATTCTTAATTCAGGTTTTTCTTTTTCTTTTTTTTTTTCTTTTTTAAATGATGTGACGATTTCTGGATGATGGATAAAATATGGATGTTCAGAATGATGAATCTTCATACCACACTTCAATATATTTGTATATCAATTATCAATATACTGCTGACGATAACAATATCAAAATGTATTGATCAATCTTTTGAAATGAAAAATTATTAATTATTATTATTATTATCATTATCATTTTGAAAGGGTGGGATATTAAAAACAGCTTTTTGCCGTGCTCGAGTATAAATTGACTGATTTTCGAGCACCCTGTGTAAGTTGCTGAAATAAAAATATAATAATAGCAGTATTCATAATTTTTTCTAGTCAGTAAAACTTTTTTTTAATAACATCGAAACTTTGATACAAAATCATTGTTCCCCAATTAAGACTATGGATGAAGGGTAGGATCGTTTTGATGGGGCACCACAAGGGCGATCTCTCCACCCCAATCTATTTGATTCAATTTGCTCCACATGCTACAATTTTAGTGAAAGTTGATAATGACTTTATTAAGCAAGCTGCAAACTGAGTAACGCTCTGTAACAATAACGAAATTAGGGAAACTGTATCCGGAGTGTGATTTTAATTGATTTATCGAACTTGTTTTTATTTGATCATGAACGTAATTACCATCAAATAAACTGGATTGAAGCAAATAAAATTTGAGTCGGTAAAACGCGTCAGAAACTGTAAATATTACACGCTGTTTAATTTATTGAGAGGTATAATTTGCCGTGGCATTTTGTGCCGTAAAAGGTGGATTTGATTCATTTATGAATGTGAGGCATTTGCCTTACCCAAGAATGCCGTATGCTATAACTGATTCCGTTAGAGCCAAATACACCGATCTCAAAATATTAAAAGGTAACATATATTTCAGATTATATATTCAAAATGCGCATGATCTAAGCCTTTTACATGAATGATTTATATTTATAGTTGCCATGTGAAATATTCATCAATTGAAAGACCAAGATATTCATAACTTACAATACGTTCTCAATTATATCATTGCAGTCACAAACGGCAATCAGAGAGACAAAAATACTACCTACATGAATACAATAATGAGAATGACTAATGATATTAATTTCTTTGTCTCTGTCAATATCAAAGGGTGAACAAATATGTATCAATTTAGTTTTTCAGAATTATTAAATCTCGATCATGGATCCATTTGATCATATTAGTGAAATCATCTTGAAGTTATTTTTCTGCTATTTCCCAATTTTAATGAGCGTTGACGATTACGGTGTCATCGGCGTATTGAAAAATGTCACACTGACTTATTTCATTAGACATTATAGCCTACTTTTGACATATTTCAAATATAAGATGGGTCCCAGAATTAACCCTGTGGTACACCAGAGGTATACGAATTTGAATTATTAATATCATTTTCAACTTTCACCAATAACCTTCTACCTTTTGAAAAATAAAAAAAATCAATTGGTAAGCACCCACGAATTCCAATATTTTCCAGCGATGTTATTAATTTAGCGTGATTTATAGTATCGAACGCTTCTGAAAAGTTTATAAATAAATGAATATTGCATGATATTTTTGATCAAGGTTTTCGTTGATCTAGTCAGAATATAATTACATAAGATCCGAAGTACATTTACCCTTCTGGAATCCAAATTGAATAGATGATCTGATGTTGTATTTTTCAAGATGATTTACTAATCTAGATGCTACGCATTTTTCTATGATTTTTCCAATCGAAGGTAGAATTGATATTGGTCTATGATTATTATACATTAAGTGACTACCCTTTTTTTGTAAACTGGGCGTATAATTGAAACTATTAAATTTTGAGAGACAGTACTAGAACCAATGAAATGTGAAATTAACGGTGATAATTCAACTATCAGAAATTTCAAATCATTCACTCTTATTTTGCCCCCCCCCCCCCCCCCTTCACCCCTGCTTCCTTTTTGCTATCTAAAGCTGCTATAATATTATTTATTCATATTGAAGTAACGGGTTTAACATATACTTTGATTTCAACTGAATATTCTCTCTATCATGAGTCATTATTTCAATCTGGCATTTACGTTGTGATTGGGTTATTTCATCACCAAAGGTTCGAACAAAAGCATTTACTATGGTTAGATTGTCATATTGTATACCTTACCTAGAAATTTAGCAATGACTTCGTCAGTCGATTGCTTTTTTCTTTTACTAAGAAACAGATTTATCTTATTCCACGTTTCTTTGATATCTCCTCTTGATTTTTCGAACTCATTTCTATAATAGTTAAACTTCGCCGTTCTGATTTGTTTATTGAGTTTATTACGAAAGTTAGTATATACAACTCTGGAATACGTTTTGCATTGCTGATTTATACAATCTTCTCATTTTTTGAACAGTAGGCCTAAATCTCTCTCTTTTGTTTTTTTCCAGGAAGTCACACGATATCCAATCTTTTTTCATTCGCTTTCGAGTTTTGAAGATTGTTTCAGTAGACGCTTTTTTGTATGCTTCATTGAAATTATATTGAATATGAGTTAAAATTCGGCCAGAATTGTCGAAAGTATGACTAGGTGGCTATTTAATTAATTTTGAAAGTATTTTAAGTTTGTTTTCATCAATGCGTGAATACTTCAACTCTACTCGAGTCACCTTCGAGTTTAAAATTCAGTTTTAAATGAGTTATGGTCATGTAATGTTCAGTCATTTTGGAACGCAAAATAGCAGATTTATTTTGTGAATACTTTCCACGAACGAATATGTGGTCAATACAGGTTCCAGACACAATATTTGCTCTGAATTCCTCTCTTGTACTTAATGTGATACATTTTAAGTAGCCATTGACTACCAACACATTTTCTTACATTCCAACATAACTGTCCAATTCGTTCGTCTAATATATTAATATCGACATCCCCTGATAAAATATAATTTTCACTCGTTAATTGACAATTTAATATATGGTTATCTAATTATTTTATAAACATGATTTTACTGTTGTCTGGCGGTCGATTTACCAGCGAGTAGCGAGTAGCGAGAAGGAAATTGATTTATTTACCAACAGATTTCCAGATAATTACCTTCAAAGTGATTTAAAGTATCACAATTATTATCTTCTGTAAACAGTATGCCACATTATACAAATAATTCCAATCCACCTCCTTCCTGTTTTCTCTAATTTTATAAAACGATTCATGTAAGGATATTTGACTTCATAAAATGGCATCAATAAATGCCAACTGATTATTAATAGTAATTTTAAATTCATCCCAATGTTTTTTCATCGAACAAATATTTTTATGAACAAATTTAATTCCATTTGTATGACTACTTTCAAACCGTGACCACTCATCAAAATCATCCACAAATACAGGATGCAGGATACATTTTAATAAGGCTTTTTGAACACTTGATGAGACCGCAAGTACATTTGTGATTGACTTGCACGACTTAATTGGTTCTATGAGTGCTGTTGTACCGATCGTCTCCACCTAATTAATAAATTGAACCTCGCTCTCACGCTAACTTTATAACTATAATGTTTAATCGTAACAAGAAGAATAGCAATCATTTCAATAGTTGTAATACGGCTATTATACAGTGTACTGATGCCGGTACTATCATTAACTCACGAAATACCCCCAAATAAGCGAACTGTCGGTGGGGTTGTTCCTTAGTTGGTGAGGAGAGTGGTGAGGAAGGGGTGGTTGGTCCAAATGCCAGCATCATTCGCGCACGAGATCAATGCCTATCACGTGAAGGGGTGGGAGGGTAAACTGGTGACTGGGAGCGACTCTGAATTGCAGACGACAGAACGTGGTGTGTGTTTCGCTCTACACTATGTGTCACATAGGAATACCGAACACGTAGACAGGTAAACACCATTCAGATAGAATTACGATCATAATTGCTTGGAATAATATCATACTCATATTGCTGCTAGTGTCTTCACCGTGGAAAACTTGACATTTATTCTTACGGCTTGATATTTCCAAACTTGAAGATGAGAATATTGACTTGTATTGACCTTTATTTGCATTATATATTTTTAATAATGCCGAAACTTGATAATAAGATCATTATTTTCCATGTAGGCATCAAGGATGAATAGATACACACCATTATTAGTTAGGCATTGCATTTACGGTCTATTCTATATCTTTTATTATACATTCGTGGAAAATATCCATTGACCACCAATGTAGTCAGTCATATGTTCAGGTTTTCTCGGATATGTCATTTCATCAACAGAAGATACTATTACTCTCGCAAAATACAGGTTATATTACTATGAATTGCATTGGTGTATTGAAGAGAAATATTACTTTAGTTTCAGCTTCTTCTCTAAAGATAAATATATGAATATATATATATACCGGTATGTATCAACTATACACTCGACACGGATTTGTACTTGTGTCGACTACACTTTGGTTGATATTGTTCAATGTTCTCGATATTTTATTGTGACTCTTCTATTGGCATGAGATGAGAACCCATGCAATCAAATAACTGTGAGAGACTGAGAGTAACTATAATTACCTATCACAACTGTATTCATAACTTGATCGTGCGTGACATTTTTCATTCGTGGATTCATTGACCTTACGTCAATATCTACAACCATTCATAACTATTCATTCATTCACAACATTATATTCTCACCACACGATTACGGTTTACTTCGTGAAATTACCGTTCTGTTTTAGACAACAAATGTACCTTATTTTGAATCTTGCCTCTTATTGTACTATCTATAAGGCTCGGTATTACCAAGTCTAGTTAGCCGTTATCTGGAAGTTTCTAGAAAAGAATAGCGTGGGTAACCACGGTGATAACATCTCTATAAACTACCAGTTAGAGCTATTCCCACGCTGGTAATTCGAATGGTAATTCGTACCACGAATGGTAATTTATGAGTTTTACAGCAGTTGACAGTGTATTAGAATACAGTATTTGTAATCTGTCTAGTGATAAGGTGAGCGCTCATGACATGAACATTATTATATCAATTAATCTAGCCATATTTATACTAGGCTGTATGATAATTTTTATATGAAACTGACTATGTGGAAGTGTACGTATGACTGTGTGTATATGAAACTGGATGAATGATTGTATATGTGAAATTGTATAATTGTATTTGTTTTTAGCTGCTAACTGTATTTTATCATCTGACTGACTTTCCATATATGTAACATTATGTCATTAATGTATATGTCCTTTGGAAGAAAATAAAATAATAATAATAATAATAATAATTCCTGCACTAAGAATGTCTCACATTCAAAGTGTAATTTATTTTATGCACAATTGTGTTGAGAGAAACTGCCTAGTTGAAAGCCGCTATTGCCAAGATTGTAAGCCGATGTTGATTGTTTCTCTGCTCTTATACCAACAGAGGTTGCGGAGTCGGTCGTCGACTCGAGAACATTTAGTCAGTCTCATTCAGCGATCAGTGGTCTCATCATGGACCCTGGTCTGTCAATGGACGACACGTTCAATGATCAAGCTCTTCCTATACCCATCCAGATCTTTTTGTGGCGTCAAATAAGGTAACCATAGCGTAAAAGGCAATATCTTACTTCATACAAATGTGCATGACTGATTCAGATTGATCTGTTTTCATTCCACAATCAGGTGTATATATATATATATGTAAATATATATATATATATATATATATATATATATATATATATATATATATATATATATATATATATATATATATATATATATATATATATATATATATATATATATATATATATATATATATATATATATATATATATATATACATGTATATATATATATATATATATATATATATATATATATATATATATATATATTTATATATATATATATATATATATATATATATATATATATATATACATATATATATATATATATATATATATATATATATATATATATATATATATATATATATATATATATATATATAAAGGCCATATTACACGGTTAATGGTTACGATTGAATGCAATCAATTCATTCCCCAATGTCACTCTAAACAGTCAATTGACCTATTACACACAATTATATTAATGGCCTGGTTGATTGAATGGCTTAATTAAAGCCTCCTCAGGCACGGGCCTTCTTATCACTATTTACAAAAATATCTCTTATTATCACGCCAATATTCAAAGTGTCACTTCCAATTTTAATCAAAAAAAGATAGCTGCGTGCTATCTTGTATTGCTACTGGAAATAAACAATGTTGAAAGCAAGGAATACACCGAGATGCACTGAGGGTTGCGTTGGTTTGCCGGTACAACAGGCAAATCAACGCAACCCTCAATGCATCTTGTTTTCCACATTCATAAACTTCGATATTGATATAATCACGATTGGCGCGAAAACGTTTGACATGCATTGGCATTAATTCATCTGTTTATACTTTACATGGCGGTGTTATTTGCCAGTCTCCTATTGGCCGAATCGGATCACGTGGGCTCCATTCGATTAATGCAACTCAATCATTTGGAACTGTATCCAAATAAGTCAATTGGACTCTATTGAACCAGCCGAATGGCGATGATTCTTCTGCACATGTGCGCATCAATTGCAACCAACCCATTTGGGCTATTCATTCACCCGTGCAATACATGCTCAATAGCCTAATAGGTCAATCGGCTGTTTGGAGTGACCTTGAGGAATGAATTGATTGCGTTCAATCGTAACCATTCACCGTGTAATACCGAATACGGCCTTAACAATGAGAATTGGACCTGCTTCGAGATTTTTCAGCCTAGTCAGTTGAACCAACAGGCCAACAATTCATTATGTTATATAGTGTTATATAATGTGATAACTCAATAAAATCTTACGTAATTTTACCGTACGATGTAAAATTTAACAATCTCTGGGCGCCAACGGTAGATGCCAAAAAGTGATGACCTGTGCTAATTACATGTTTTTATTCCCTTCATTTAGTCCCTTCATAAAACCCAAACTCGGAAAGCTACATGAGGCATCCTGTACGGTAAGCATTGTTGCTCCATATTGATTCCACCTCCAAACTAACTGTCACTCTCCGCAATATGTGCCATTTCTTCTTGCAATGATATTTATTCGGCTTCCATTGTCTCACAATCGACTTAGTTCAGCACACTTGTGACCGAGAGCCCACAGAGAATTATTAGATATCTACCTCATAATTAACACAAATAATATAATAGGGCCTACTTACCATCGGAAAAATTACTTAGGTAGCTGAGCCAGACTACTTTTCGAGCCATTTTCCAATAATTAGGATGTGTGACTTTTGTGTTCATTATGAGGTTATTTCATTGTTCACCCCCGGTCTCATTGTTTTATCAGAATTAGACGGTGACATGTACATAATGGAAATAAAAGGACAAAAATACTAGAAACAAACAACACTTAGAACTTGGAAACATGAGCCGCTAGAGAGAATTGAATCAGTTTGAAAAGCCTTCGTGAATTTGCCACTATCACGCTAGGTTTGTTCGTCTGTCGTATACTTTTTAAAAGTAGTTTCGTCGGCCGTTCGCCTTTTTCCGAGTAGATTTAGTAGTGTAAATTACTAATTGGCTTTGTGCGTTTGTCGTACTTGATTTCACTCTAAATTACACTTCTTCTGGGTGGAGCTAGTGCAGAGTATGGCTTGGAGTAGAATAGCTATGTTCATTTGTCTTACTCGACTTGGGCCCAATTCTAAATTTTACACTTTTTCTGGGCGGAGCTACTTTAGAGTAGAATGAAACACGTTATAGAGTAAAAACTGTTCGTGAAGTGCTGATGTCAAACGAACGCCCATTCGTAACACGAAATATCATAATAATGATGATATATTGTATATAAATATAGTGATATAGTGTAGACCCTATATATACCTCTTGTCTGACGATGAAACTTTACCAATAGCATATACCCTAATAACACTAGAATTCCTGAGGAGGTACTGAGTCCCTCACATTGGGCATTCTGCGCGCCTGAAGAGTGCCTCGGGACTGCCCTTGTTATTAGGGTAATAATCTTGCACAGAAATCATGAATGCCATTTTTAATTTCACAATGCGCATGACCCTCAAATATAATATTTGGAACCACTTTCATATAATTTTGCACCATCTCTCCTCACTTACACCGTGCGTACACTTTTTACCCCACTTCTCGAGTAAGAGTAAGAAAGCTTCCACTTTTTACTCTCGATCACTAGCAGATGCAAACGAACAGCCATCGTGTGATAACACTACTTTAATCGATAACAGAAGTACGGCCAACGGAGATACTTCATCAGTTCTGACACAATCGAGTAAAACGTGTAAGACAAACGAACAAACCTATTCTCAAATTATATGATGGCTGTTCGTCTTTTGTGATCTAGATTTTAAAAGTATAAGTTTTTTACTCTTGCTCGAGAGGGCGGGTAAAATGTGTTCGCACGGTGTGAGGAGAAATGGTGCAAAATATGAAAGTGGTATAGGCTAACCCAAATAGTGTATTTGAACTTTTTGAAGGTTTTGTGCATCCTGTATGCATATATGTACATAATATCTATGATCATCAATAACGTAACGGGATAAGCAACATGGCGTAAGTCCTATCCCTTTAACATTAGGCCGTTTTCACCATGATGGAATCTTTCGTGTACATTTCTGAGATTCGCAATATCAAATATAATTGTACGTATTAGGCTCGTATTTTTCGTAAAAAATATTTTTCGTAAAAAATACATTACCATAGTTGTATACTTGCATTGTTTCTGACCTTTCTAGTAGATGATGAGTAATTATCCAGTTATCAAATGGTAAATATAGCAGTAGGGCGCTTGACTAGGGGTCTAAATGCTTTTACAGACGTATTTTAAATTTAGATTGGCCAATTCAAATGAAATTTATTCCAATATTGCTCAATGCAGTTGGGAAGAGCTGGATTTACAGATTGCATTTCATCTATTAGGGCCAACTTGTATAGATCAACATACAATAATACCAGCAAATTATCATAAAATTTGTGAGGCGGCATGGCATCCCTTTGAGATACGCATGGTGCGAAAGGAAACCACCATGTTGCTTATCCGGATCCCGTTACGTTATTGATAGCCATAGATAATATATTCCTGTGTAAGGTTAGTAGGCCTATATGTCATTGGTCAAGTTTCATCTTCAGACTTGAGGTATTCTATACATTCTCCTATAATATTTCGTATTACGAGTGGGCGTTCGTTTGTCAACAGTACACCCACGTACACTATTTAATCGATGACATGTTTCACTGTTTCATTCTACTCTGAACTAGCTCTAGGCCTACCCATACAAAATATAATGTAGACTGTAGAGTAAACTCAAGTACGACAGACGAACAAAGCTATATACTATGAAAACTGAGTGAATACAATTGATATATTGTATAGGGCCAGATGCTGAAGTTTTCTTAAAAAAACGGTCAAGTCTTATCTTCCTTTTTCATGCGATAACTTTTAGTTCACGAAAATCGTATGCATCCGATTGAATGTGGGGTTATAGACTACTTACTTTAGGAACAAAGCCACTTGATTTCATTAATTGCTTTTATAGGGCTCACACCCAGCGTATAGTGCACAGGGTCTATGGACGAAGGTATATTTCTACGGGGATGTTCATAATTTAGTATTATCTTTACACGAATTTACTACCTAGGTATCTTGAGGTTTTCATTATTATAATTTATCTAAGCGGGACGTTTCGTTCATTGAAAGTGAATAAAATAACAACCTCACGGAGCGGCTACATAATACATTACCACATTTTCAATGCTCAACGACTATAAAGGGACATATAATGGTACTGAATAATGTAAGAAGAAACGCATTATCAACCGAAAATTATCGATAGGCCTATTCAATTATGATTGAACAAACGTGGGAAAGCCTTGCATTTGAATATGATTTAAGAGAGGTTATTTGAACAAAATTACACAATATTATTGTTTCTGATGAAACACACACACAAAATATAAATATCAAATCATTAATAAATTATTTGTAATGTAGGCCTACCGGTAATGACACTTTCAAGAACGTATGTAGCGTGCTCTAATTATTTTACAATAGCGTGAAATATATGACAAGCACGAGGCTCAAAAATATGAATATACTTCGTAAATTAGGCGATCAAGCGGGACAAAAGTGTCAAATGACTTGATGTCGCGGGACTGTCGCGCCAAAATCGGGACGTAAGGCAACCCTAGTGTATCTATACCTAACTGAAAACTTTTGAATGTTTCGTTATTTTTAATTCAGCACCCAGACTAACACGACATAGGCCTACCATACAAAATGCGACTATCTATATTAAAAGTGTAATAATACATGGCCTATCACAACAAAATTGTATAGTGTTAGCCTATAGAAGAAAATATTAGATTCTACGAGTGGCAGATCGTAAATTTAACTATTCTTGTTATAAAGTGTTACAATAGTAATGTTTATATCTGGTAGTTTGAGCATTCACAGTGGTTTGAGTGTTCAGACGAGGCACTGTTTAGTGCCAATCCCACGTTATTAAGCAATGAACGCGTCCAGGTCAAGACAGCATGCCTGAATCACATGGAATTTTGGATCGACAGGGGTTCTATATTCCAATTATGTAGTGTTGAATCATGTGATTGATTAATAGGAGAATATAGTAAAGCGATAAAAAAAATGACCGCCTAGTAGGCCTACTTGTACGCGACTGCATCCAAACTTCATGAACAATTTGAAAAGTTATTGCTAGCCTATGTCTAACCTAAAAATAGTGATAGAGGGGATAGAGGGTGTAAATAATTAATATGTAATAATAAATATCACCAATTATATCAAGTTAATAAATAGAAGTATTCGACTTTTCAACTCTGCATTGCCACGATGTCACTGTGTCTGATTTCTGAACTATCCAACACTGTCAATAGAAGATTGAACTCTGTATGATTGACATTTCATTGTCTCGTGTGAACAGGCCATTAGACTTGAAGCATAGCTTGAAGGCCTAGTTTATCTCTGGTCGCCGGATTTACTAGAACTATAGTGAGTTATAGATGCCATTTGCTCGACACAAAATACGGAGCATTTCTCTTTGGCTATGCAATTTAGAAGGAACTTATTATAGCCAGAACCGTTAAACTGGTACCGGTACAGCTCGTTCATTACTTAATTATTTCAGTATACCCACTTTGAACTGAAAGTAATTGACTCAAATTATACAGAGAGAGAGATTGTAAAAATAAATGTATCATTTTATACAGTTGCTCAAATTCTTACAGATGAGTTCATACATATGAATGTAAAGACAGACAGGCAAGTTCATAAGCTTAAAATACTGATATTTGTACAGTCCATGCTTCATATTACATAGTTTGCCCTACCTCATACTGTAATCTGTCAGCATTGTTCTTCTCTGGCCGTTTGTCCGTAACCTTCAGTCAGTGTAACCCAGGTCGTACAACCCTTTGCTAAATCGTAACGTCACAGGGACAAAGAAAATCTGTATACAAATTAAATTAAGAAAACACTTGTTGTCGGAACGAAATGAATTATCATGTCTCATAGCCCATGCTCTAATGCTTTTATATAATATACTATAACAAAAACAATAGTAGCGCGGGCTGAGAATTGAAGCCATGCCCCTCGCATAAGCTTATGGACAGAAACGCTAGGTATGTGACTCCTAGATAGATACGGTATCAACAGTTTTAATCAAGTCGCTATGACGTCACGATTTGCCTAAAAGTTGTATACACTAGGCTACCCCATTCAGTCCGAATATGGTGTGACTAGTTCTGTTTGTTTGTCCTGTACTACCTGAGCTATTTCTTCAGTTCTTGCACTTTCGTGTTTATTTGTGACCGTGGTGCTGCACCAAAGCTGCACTATCGTGTTTGTTTGTCTGAGTCCACTAGAACTGCAGTTCAAGTAGTTCTACACCAGCTGGTGTTCTTAGTTCAGTTCAAGATGGCAGGTGCCAAAATCAAAATGTATAAGGGTTTGAATAAGGGTTGTAATTATTTTCAAGCAAGTTGACATACAGAATTACGTCTCCATGATTTTACCCAAATAACGTTTCCCATTTTCAAAATTCGCGTCCATGAACCGTAGAAATCGGCACTGCTGTGTTTGTTTGTACCACAGGATCATTTTCTCTTCCAAACCAGTAATATGAAGCACTTTCTTCGTGCACCAGCAACACTTTAGTGCAGGTTGGTGCAAAACAAACAAACAGGCCTACTGTGATTGTTGTGTATTGTATCTTCCGTCGTGGACCCGTATCTCAAATCACCAAAATATTCACTCTCAGCTCTTATCTGCTTAAATTAACAAGACGACAATATCGTCTCATGCATTTCATTTGTACTTTGTTTTGACTAGATCTTATTTTATGTGCATAGAATGTAAATTGACTGAATATTATTTGAAATAGTTTTCACGTGAGTTAGGTGCCATAATATATGTGCTGACTTATGAGAGTGGTATTGTTGTGTTATTTATGGCCACGACGGATGAATATGTCAGCTTTCTGTTGTTACTTACACTATGTCGTTGTGTCTGTCTGTTGTGTACAGTTCTGTCAACAAGCGCCAGGCCACCATGTAAGTTAACCACCGCTTGATCTATCTAATCTTTAATCTCGTAACACGATTAGTTAACTTTACCGCGGTACTTGTAATCCAGAGAAGGAGGTCGTGTACGAAATTAATAATAGTATAAGCGGTGCTCAGTGTGGAGAAACTGACTCTAGCTTTTAACATTGGAAATTCTGTACGGTTGGCCTAGGCCGCCTAGCCATGGCTAGCTGTGTTTCTAATCGTAAATCTCACCCTAAAAAATGATGTGATATATGTATGTATGTGTTATATGTATATATGTATATATGTATAGTGGTATGTGTTTATAGGAAGGTTAATCAATCTCTTAGACTCATTTACCTGCTCAACAATAATCTGCTAACGCTTAGTAGGCCTAGAACAAAAAAAATGTATCTACCTTTCACAATTAGGGCCTACATCTGAAACCCAACCAATAAATACAAATCAGGATAAATTTTTCATACTCGGTACTACACATAATTTTCCACTCCCTACCAAGGTTGAGACACCAACCGTGACCATTAGACCTAACCGGAACGACACCTTGACCATCTAACCCCAACCAAAACGACATGCTGTGCAAAAATACTAATGAAACATATCATGAACACATCGCAACAAGATCTACAAGAAAACACCACTTTAAGCCACACAACGTGAAAACTAAATTTAGTACCGAGTGGTTCCGACACAAAATTACCTAATTCAGTTTCAAGGAGTGAAACTCCCAAGTTACTGTAGAAACAGGTGCCAGAAAGTTGCTATTTTGGTGCCAACGTCCCGACAAGCATAGATCTGTTCTATCCCACGTTACTGATCTGATCCGTCCTTGTCACCTCACATACCATTTTGGAGGAAAATGACACGTCGCTGCGACATCCAGTGTTTACTGGGACCCTACTGGAGAACATGAATTGAAATAACACAATATGAATTGCACTGTTGACAAGGACAAGGTATGTGATTGTTACGAAATTCAAAAGAACAACAGTGTAAAATACCTCGGTATAATGATGGACAATAACCCACGATGAAAAGTACATATTAATTCCTGTGAACTCGTACGGTGGTTTATTATACATGTTTTATAGACTTCGGAATGTGAAAACGAGAACTTTGCAACTACAGGTGAATAGGCCTAATGCACTTGTTCATTCAATTCACCAATACGGCGTAATAGACTTGGGTGGAGCATATAATACGCATCTTCAACCTCTTATCATTATTCAAAAGATATTACTTGAAATTATTCTTGAAAAGCACAAACAGTTCTCCTCGAAATGTATTTTCGAAAAATGTGAGAGACTAGACATATAACGATTTTTTTTAGAAATCTTAATCTATACTTACAAACATTTTGATTTTTGACAGATATGAAATAAACGAACCACCCACCTACATCACCAGATCAAGAAGCGTGTCCAAATTTTCATTCACCTTAGATATATACCTAAAATAAATAAACTCATATGCCAGAAACATGCATATTATCTTAGTCCTTAGGTCTATGCATACAATCAATTACCTTCGTATATTAGAAAATGATGTACACTATACCGTACTCGTTCAAAAAGGAACTTGGCATGTGGCTAGAAAACACAGATAAATCTTATATTTTACAATATTTTAGTTTTATATTTCAGTTATGGTCACAGACAGCGCAGTCCTGATGTTGAAGTTCATTGGTTTTAAATAATTAAAATGGGGTGGTAAGATCGCCCTTGTGGTGCCCCGTCCAAACGATCCTGCTTTTCATCCATAGCCTTAATTAATTGGGGAACAATGATTTTGTATCAAGTTTCGATGTTATTAAAATAAAAAAATTGTACAACTTATTTTTGATGGATTTTTATATTTCAATTGCTGTTAATTTTTTATTTTTTTGGGGTCCCAAATGTGTCTCGCAACAAGTCCAGTAGCCGTTAGTTTTAAATTATTGTGTATGGATTATTATAATCACTATTGTCAATTTTGTAGATTGTTTTTGAATTTGTTTGTTCGTTCTTTTGTTTTTTCATAAATTATATAGATTTCATACTACATTTTTTTTTAGGACAGCCCACACACAAGACATTGCAGTCTTACGCAGGTTCCTTGCATCTTCTTCTATATACGGTACAATCAAATTTTGAATTTTATTTGGAATATTTGAAATAAAATGTATATAAGTAACACATAGGCCTACTATATAAATTTACTACTATTATTTCCATATACTCCATACTATTTCTACTATTGTTTCGCGGCTGCGCCACTCTGGCGCCAGGGTTGCGGAGGCCGGCCGCGAAAAAAAATACGCGTGATCTATTATTATATTCATCATTCATTATACTGTATATTATCATTATTATTCTGATTATTAATCAAGTGTTGCATCACTGTGTATTAAGAAGCAAGAATAAAATTATTTGAACTTTGAAATTGTCTTTTGCGTTGTTAGAGGACGTCCTTCTTGAACCGATACAATTAAGTAGGCCTCTATATCAATTATACCCGTATATCATTGGCGGATGGACACTTTGGCGAGGGCATTTTCTCTGAATAAAAACTGTAAATTGCTACACGTCTTCTCCCATTGTTCCATTTATTCCTTCAGACAATACGTTTTTTTTTATTATACTCTCCAAAAAGTGTTCATTTGATCTACTGGTATTCAAAACTTATAAAACAATTGGTTTATTGGTGTTTGTACTGACTGAAACTTACATGAAAATTTTGGTCGTGTGTATTATTAAACTTATATTCACTCCCATCATACATTTTATGGGGTACTGCTCTTGTGGACCACAGAATTCTGAACCCCGATATCCTGCACCCACAAGAAAAAGATAAAGTGGGACCCCGAAATAGTGGCCCACGCGATTAAACCCGAGAATGGTTCAAATACATTGGTTTTGTGGCCCCTAATATAGTGGCCCACAAAACTAGAACACGGGGGTCCAGAATATCTTTTCCAACGACTGAATTGGTATTGTGGACCCCAATAAACTGATACACAAAGATTTGTCATTGTTAACCTCGATAAACTGAACCCCGATACTGTGGCCCACAAAAGTGTATCCGAATGTCGTGTGGATATAGTGGACCACAAACTAGATATTCTGTACCCCAAAGCTTGTTAGACATAATACACCCCGATATTCTGGCTCCCAATATATTGGCCCACTAAACTAGAACACGGGGGTCCAAAATATCTTTTTGAACGACTGAGTTGGTATTGTGGACCCCAATGAGGTGATTCACAAAGAGATCGGCATTGTTAAAGCGAAAACTGTACCCCGATAAAGTGATCCACAAAAGAGATATTATACTGACCCCCAACCCGAGCTAGGCTGCATCCCTGACGCCGTGCAAGGTAGGCAAACCAACAGCCATGTATGCAATGTTAGGAAGCCACTTGGAATAGTATTTCGGAAATGATTTATACATATATATATATATACATATATACATATATACATATATTTATATATA
>OZ023327.1:62324411-62387772 GCA_964007535.1 Brachyptera risi | reverse complement strand
ATATATATATATATATAACTTTACTTAAACTTCAAATTCAAAATTAAACGTCAATTTGAATATATATATATATATATATATATATATATATATATATATATATATATATATATATACATATATATATATATATATATATATATATATATATATATATATATATATATAATATATATATATATATATATATATATATATATATATATATATATATATATATATATATATATATATATATATATATATATATATATATATATATATATATATATATTTATATATATATATATATATATATATATATATATATATATATATATATATATATATATATATATATATATATATATATATATATATATATATATATATATATATATATATATATATATATATATATATATATATATATATATATATATATATATATATATATATATATATATATATATATATATATATATATATATATATATATATATATATATATATATATATATATATATATATATATATATATATATATATATATATATATATATATATATATATATATATATATATATATATATATATATATATATATATATATATATATATATATATATATATATATATATATATATATATATATATATATATATATATATATATATATATATATATATATATATATATATATATATATATATATATATATATATATATATATATATATATATATATATATATATATATATATATATATATATATATATATATATATATATATATATATATATATATATATATATATATATATATATATATATATATATATATATATATATATATATATATATATATATATATATATATATATATATATATATATATATATATATATATATATATATATATATATATATATGAATAATCCGATCTAATGAACCAACTAAATACTAATATACCCGACCTCTTCTACTCGACTACTTATTGTGTTCAATGAATTCCACATCGTGTGAAACTATGACCGAAAACTATGACCAAAATCGATAGCCCTATTGCCTGAATGGTGGAAATCTAAAGCAACATGACTGAAATCAAAAGCACCAAAAATCAAACACAATAACCGGGAGAGTTCCAGAAGTTTATTGTAGAAATGGGATTTCTAGGAATTCTATTGAATTGAAGAAATTGGATTAACATTTAAAATCAGAAATAGTGCCAATACGGTATCAAAATTCAGGTAATAAGACTGTTCTAAGGTGAGTTGAAAAGGAAACCTTCAATCGCATTCTAATGAGGAGGCAAGGTCCTAGAATCAGGAGCACTTTTTTCTTTCATCTCCGGGAGTAAAATATTCGAACAAATCACCAAATAAAAATTAAGTGGAATCAAAAACTCATCAGAATAAAACCTTCAACTAGATCAATAAAAAGTAATTGGAATCTCCGGAAAACAACGGAATCAAGCGGAACCAAGCAATTTAAAATGATGGAATGGAATATTTTTTCAAGCAGATCGACGGAATCAGAAAATCGAAAACATCAAAGGAATACAGCAAAATGAAAATGAAATCCAGCAAGATAAAAAATTCAATGGAATCAAATAAAATCAACGGAAAAACATAAATTATGGCAGTCAAAAATCACGGCAATCAGAAATGAATTCAATAGAAAATCACCGAAATTAAAAAAATCAATGAAATACAAATCATTCGAATCTTCGATAATCACTCGCAGTAAAAAAATCAATGCAAATTAAAAGGATCGCCAGAGTCAGAAATCACTGGAATAAAAATGTCAGAGGAATCATAATGATTCATGGAAAAGCCGCCCTCAGTAGCTTGGTCAGCTGAAACACCGCTTCAGAAACTGAAGTCACCGTTGGGCGTGAGTTCGAGTCCCGCATAAGGCCTGGGTTTTTGTAAACGTCCTCCCACTTATCATAACTTCATAGTTTCATAATCACCTGCTCATTCATACCCACATATAATCTAGCTGTTGGTGGGGTCAATGAGCAAACAATAATCATCACTCATCATCACATGGAGAAGAATATTCTTTATTCGCTCTGGAATCAAAAATTGGGTGGGGTCATGAAGGTATATGCACCTATACACCCTTGCCTATACCCAAAAAATGTCCAAGCTGCTGAACTGGAGAAGGTAAATTATGTAATTTTTGATGTATAAAATGGAGGTAGGTATAGGTTCCACATGCAAGGACCTGTTGAAATTAGTCATTGATGTTCATTTTGTGTTTTATTTCTCATTTTCATTTATGTATCTGTTGTCATATAAACATTTGTTGTACTGCTATTTGTTATTGTATATAGGCCCAGTGTATTTTCAGTATTTTTAAATGTATTGAATAAATGAATGTATAGTTTTGCATCAATACATGATAATATCATCATGTATCGATGCAAAAAATAGCTGAACTTACTTTTAAACAACGACGATGACGACAACGACGATGACGACTATACGACTAGGACGGCCCCCACCACCACCACTCCTTCGTCTACTACTACTATTACTAATAATAGGCCTACTATACTACTACCTACTAGTCTACCACTACTACAATCACTACTTTTACTACTAGACTACAACTTTTACTACTATCACTAATACTACTACTACTACTACAACTACTTTCACTTCTATATTTACTTCTACTACTGCTACTACCTATACAACTACATCTACTACTTGTACAAGTGGTAGTAGTAGTAGTATTTGTGAAGTATTTGGTTTGCATAAGTATTATTGGTAATGAAGTAACATGATGGGCATCTGTCTGATCCATATGTTTTGTTTGTTTCATACCGACAAACAGGAACTGAAGGAAGCATGCAAGGTGAGTGTAAGGCGTATTTAACTCGTGTATAGGCCTACCGGCTAATTAACAGGTTGCTAATAAATAAGTGAGAGGTTGGTAATATGAGATTAAGTAATACGAGATACGGAAAATCTCTTATACCATACAAATAGAAAGAGGAAGTATGGAAATAGAAAAACGTTGACGTAATGAATATAAGGCATGGTGGCAAATGACTACCGGTAGCATGGAAACCATTATTAGATAATAGGAGGATGCAACTAAAACATCCCACAGAGGAGTCCATTCAGATGGTGAAGGATAGGCCATGGAGTTGTACAACTCCATGGATAGACCAACATGGAGAGACGTCCGGCAGTAGAAAACGAGCTGACCCAGAGAAGAGAAGCTCAATTCGACGCTCCAATCTGTGAAAATGGTTATACATATATATATATATATATATATATATATATATATATATATATATATATATATATATATATATATATATATATATATTTATCTCTCTCTCTCTCTCTCTCTCTCTCTCTCTCTCTCTCTCTCTATATATATATATATATATATATATATATATATATATATATATATATATATATATATATATATATATATATATATATATATATATATATATATATATATATATATATATATATATATATATATATATATATATATATATATATATATATATATATATATATATATATATATAATTATATATATTATATATATATATAGTGGAAGTGGAAAGGTTAGCATTCAAAATGGAGAGAGAGAGACTCAGGTGGTATGGACATATGCGGCGAATGGATAAGGGAAGAATTCCGAGAGTTATGTTCGAGTTAGCGGAAAAAGATGGAGCTAAGAGAAGAGTTGGAAGGCCGAGAGAAAGGTGGCAGGAGGGAGTAGAATGCGGTGTAGTCAATCGAGGAGAAAAATGGGAGGTAGTGAGAGATGAGAGATGGTGGGAGGATAGGGAACGGTGGAAGGAACTCGTAGGAAGAGAAGAAGAAGCAGAGGAAAGTAGTGGTGAAGAAGAAGAGGAAGAGGTCGGAACTGGCAGGAACCGATGGAGAGATGAATCCTGCCCTAGATGAATCGGTGGAAACACCCCCTGGCCCAATTTAATTGGTTATCTGGGAAAGATATATATATATATATATATATATATATATATATATATATATATATATATATATATATTCATATATATATATATATATATATATATATATCTTGAATATATATATATTATATATATATATATATCTTGTATATATATATATATATATATATATATATATATATATATATATATGTATATACATATATATATATATATATATATATATATATATATATATATATATATATATATGTATATATATATACATTTATTTATACATGTATATATATACATATATTTATATGTGTATATATATATATATATATATATATATATATATATATATATATATATATATATATATATTATGTATATATATATATTTATATGTGTGTATATATATATATATATATATATATATATATATATATATATATTTATATATGTATACAGGCTATAGGCCTATACAACTGGCACATTTAGCTCAGTTGCTAATGCGGTCTCTCGGTGTGATCTGGAAAGTAATGGGAATATCAGGACTTGGTTAGTTAACCTGAACCTTTGGTTAATCAATCTAAAAGGAATATCAGAAGAATACGAAAAAATACAAAAATGAGTGAATCAGAATAAAATCATTTAAAATTATCACTAGAATGAAAAAAATACAGGAAATGAAGATTTAATGATTGAAAATAACCCTAAATTAGAACTATATAACGAAAAAAGTGAAAAATAAAATCATACACAGTAATAACAGATGTAATAAGAACAGTGAAAATAGCACGTAAAGATATAGACTGTGGAATTCAATAGTGCTTAAATAGAAATTTTGTTCTTTGTTTTCAGTCATTTGAAAAGGTTCTTGTTCAAAATCTTCAGTTTGGTTTATCACCAAGCTTGACAGAAGCCATCAAATCAATTCCAAGGTGGCGCCTCATCCAGGCTTCATTTCCTCATGTTATGCACTGTGCAGCTGCTCTACTTCATAACAGGTATTAAGACAATTAATGACAATAACAATAAGTAAGTGGTCCCAACATTAATGACAATAATATTGACAATAAGAGTTTCTCCGATATTTTGGGAACTGCTGGTACTGAGCACTGATCAGTGGTACTGAGTCGCGTTTAGGTCTGCCCCAAGATGCATTGAGGGTTGCCTTTGTTTGCGGCCGGGGGCAAACGCAACCCTCAATGCATCTTGGTCTGCCTCACTGATCTAGCGTGGAAGCACTTGGTGACATCCACATTACACTACATATCATTCATTTCTTCAATTTTAATTTAAATCAGTTGGCACCACATAATTTGTATGAAAGTATATTTCAATGCTAAAGTAGGGTGAGAATGTGAGAATTTGGATATCAGAGTGCTCTAGGAATCTATGGACCATATACTGATGCAGTAACATTTTATTAATTATACATTTTTTATTACGAATAAAGTTAATCAGAAGCTTGTTTTCAACATCCCAATACAATATCTCTAATATCCTGGATTTTCAAAATTCAAATAAACAACTTGTAAATGGGGTTGTACTGGATTGTGACGTCATCAAAGGGGGGGCCACGGGTCTCTTTCTCTGTGACCTTCTCGGACAAGGCGGGAGGCTGGAGCAGTGTGATTTACCTCAAAATTGTGTGACATCAATATCATTTATGGACACTTATATATACTACAAACTCGTCGATGGCCCAGTGTAGAGATGTTAGGTCTAATGCTCTACTACCTGACTCCACTAATCACTGACTCACTGTACTGCATGCGCTTTCCACGAGAGTTGATAGTGATTAGTAATCTGTCCCTAGCGAGAAGTAATGGACCACGGACCACGGTTCGATTCCCGCCCTTGCCCGCCTCATTGAGTAGATCTAGGCCTATATAAATATGCCGCCATTTTCGACAATACTGTCTGACGTTTCTCGTGCATTCCCTCTGAGGTCTGACTATAGTGCTAGGATAGTTCCTTCCTGGATTTATAGCAAGGCCTCGATCGTTACTTCTCAATCCTCATCCTCTCACTGAATCTATACAATTATTATAAAATAACCTTTTATTTCATCTTCCCATGCATCACTTAGGTCGCTCATTCATTGGCCACCTGGACAAGAAAATGTCCGAAAACAGTCTTCTTGATTACAATATGTCATTAAAATTCACATTGAAGAATCTTAAAATTCAATGTGGCTCTGATATTTGACGTCACCAAGTGGGTACAATAATTGTGCTGCAAATGGTTTTGTAATTGTGCTATAGAGTCATTATTTTAGAGTGGACCTTTTTCATAAGAGTATGTCCTTAAACCTGTCCTGTGTTAGCCCATTATAACAAGTGAGAATTTTATTAGAAGAGGTCGAGTGATAGTTTTTCATTTTAAATTATGCATGTGCTTCAACAAAATTAATGGTAAATCTAAGACGTGTTAAAATGATCTTTTTAGTACCGGTATTGGTATGTGTATAATATACGATAATTCCTGAAGAAATTCACAGTTCACGAAGGATTGAAACATAACCTATAACCCCTATAATATAATTTGCCTATAACAGTAAGCGGCAAAGTTGTAAATAAATACATAGGAATATGACTCACTTCAATTTTTTTTCTCTGAAAAGTGTACTTTCTTATAATGATGATGTACGGTAGAATAGTTACAGCTAGTGTACATTCTAGTGACGTCAGACGTGCTATTGTACAGCAATCATTTCTGATCCTGAAATTTCAAAATTTCATAAAAGAGTAGACCATTCCATGTCAATAAGTTAGTTAAGACTGAATTAATTAATCTTAAATTGTTTATAAGTGAGAAGTAACATGTCACTTCTAAAACAGGGGGGGGGGGGATGTTCTTTAAAGTCTTGACATACGAAACATGTGACACAACGAACATTGACACGTTATTCCATGCTATATTTGTATTATCTCTAGGAAAGACACCAACTTGCAGAACCTTGGAGCTGCTGAGACTAAGATCTTGTACACTCTTCACTGGATACTACTGGATGCTGCGGAAGAATGTGCAGAGGCTGACTACGACAAGGGAATCTACCATTCGTCTCCATTCTACTATCTATTCTCGATACCATCAATTTCCGTAAGTTCATAGTTACTGTACAGATTTTTTACTATGGAACCAAGATTATTTCTCCTTACTAGCCATGTTCCTAAATGTACCAGTGTTCTCTCTTTTCGTACTGGTCAACATTTGACTTCTTGAAGAAAATTATGATATATTCCTTCCCAACTTTTTCATTTTTTCATGATAATAAATAGGCCTAGGCCTACCAGTAGTTAATTTTTGTTTTGTGTAAGTCATTTCCTTCCACTTTATTTGAATGAGAATAATACAATATTTACGTAAATCGTTGTAAGCCGAAGTAAGCATGAACTGAAATGAATAAAATGAAATGAAGAAAAATAAAATGAAATAATTTAAAATGAATAGGCCAAATGATGCACATTTACGTACCGTATGCAATTACCGTATTTACGTAGCCATGCATCATCTCAGATGGACTTTCCAATATTCTTACCCTTTCTCCCCTTTCGTTCTCTACTTACCTCCACCTCCTAGCCCTACCTGTAACCCTTCTGACTGCTATCCTCTGCACCCTTTCTACATCCCTTATCTCACCTACCTTATATGGATACCATACCAAACTTGATTGCATATACTAGCTGAGGACGCACTAACGAAAAGTTAAGATCAAGTTAACACAAGTTCCCAAGGTTTAACCATTACAGTGCAACTGTTACCTGATGGACAATATCAATTACATTCTATTGAATGAACAAACAGTTGTGAGAAACCCCCTTAACGGTACCCCTGACGAGTATTGATAAGTGATGATTAATCAACTATGTTGAATATGTTTCAAAGTACATAGGCTACCGGTACTAATTTAAGTAATTTTACAAACATCTCTACGACCATCATACGGTGGCAATACTGCCAACATAATGAGGATGCTCCTGTTTGTTTCAGCTTTTCATCTATTTGTTCGCTCCAATATGCCATCACTTGAAGGAATCCGACTTTCAGAACTTCCGGCTAGAAAATGGCTTGAAGATGTGGCAATCTCTGTGGGACTACACCCACCCTGAGACCTCTTGCTTTACTGCTCATGTCAAACCAAAACCTCGAGCACTATGGGCCAAAATGCTAAAGGGACCTCATCTGCAATTCGGTGATGTCTTCTTGGGACGTATGTTTCCAACAATCTGATCCAATTTTTCTCTCCATTTATGATTTGGAATGTAAAATTTTAAACAATTACAATTGCTTGAATGTATGATTTCATGTTCATGTGGTCATAATTGCCTCATGTTACGCATGACTCGACAATGAATTTAAGTTGCAATATGAATAATCTTGTTTCTAACCAGGGTTGTGTAATGCATGGTAGGCCATAGACAACTCCGGTTGTCACAGTTGCCAATTGGCTTGGCCAACTAGCCTGGAATTGATCGTGTGAACGTCACACCAATTCGATCACTCCTGACTCAAGTTCGGTTGGTGAGGATAGAGAGAGCTAATGAAAATGCCAACTCAATTGGCCAATTAACCATAAACATCCAATGAGAATGCAGTGGATGTGTGACGTCATATCTGCCGTCCTCTACTAACTTGGGGTGTCCATTTAGGAAAAGTAAAAACGGGACAGTCATCAGATACATTTGGATAATGAGGCTAGATACCTGGAAATACGGTTTATTAGAAATATTCTAACATTCTCCGTGGAGAGATCACCCGGGGGGCAGAGTTAGGTGGGAACGTAACGAAAGGAACGCATCCCTTTTTTGGGAACTTTTAAGGAAACTAGTTCCTTTTTATAACAGGGAACTTTGTCAGGAACTTCGTTACTATATTTGTGGCACGTAAGAACGAATTCGCGTTCCTTTGAAAGTTCTCTTCAAAATACTGTACTTGTTGAATTATTTTCACAATATGCGTGGTTGTTATCGATTGCTATTTCCGGTTAATTAGTTGTCAACAAACCCAAGTCGTGAGTCAAACTACCCTCAGGAATGCTTTATGCTTTCGAATATTGACCAGTCCTACTAACTCTCGGATGTGCCGTCGACCCAATATACACTTCCGAATTGAAAGTTGGCCCACCTAATCTAGTAATCTACCTAACCCTGCCAAGGCAGGCGTCGACCAGTCCCTTCAACTAGCATTCCTAAGGTTTGACGTCATAGTTGCCACTACACCACGCGAAAAGAATGACATCATCAAAAACCAATCACTAGATGCAGTAGTATACATTTTCATCAACCAATAGAAAATACGTTCTCATCAAGCATCGACTTTGAACAGACCATCGATGCCCACATGGCTCACATGTTTCATTGTTGTTTATACTTTCTCACTGTTTGGTCACATTGTGTATTTTGTTTGAGGTTTTACTTTTATTAACATCACGGAAATCGCCATGAGTGATAGGCCTACTCAAGTACCGGCATTGAATTTGTAGTGTTCCTTACAAAATCAATGGTACCGGTAACTGATTTTTGCAACTTTTCCGACTCGTACTCCACAAAATTTTCATCAAATTCAACATTCCCATACCATCCAGTGCTGGGGTAACACGAATATTTCTAGGGTGGGGGGAGGGGGGGGGGGACTTTTTTTAGAACCAGAGAAGGTAGACTTTTGGATGAGAATTTTGAGGCTTGAGAATTGGACTCTAAAAGGTAAAAACTGTATTATAAATAGTATGATATCATATATGATATCATAGATATCCTAAAACCCCTTCTATAGTGTGCACACATGAATACCTCTCTCACATTCTATAGAAACATATCATATCAGTTCGTAACTATTTATATTCTATTTATGTTCTATGTATGTCATAAAATGTTATTTTATGAATCGGCCTATATTTGTATTATGTATCAGTGAATCAAAAAGGTCAATCAAACTAAAACTAACTAAAATATATATTACCAAGATACGTTACTCAACGTTAAGAAGGCATACATATTTGTGTCTCGGCAGTAGCTTCACACCACTTTGCAAACTGGGAAGTTTCCTCCATATTCAACATATATTAGTGATAGTATAGAAAGAATGCCTTGCTTGGATTCTATTTGTAAATATCTAATATGGCTGCCGAGATTGGAACGAGCATACGTCACTATCAGCTGCAGGAGTAACGTATCTCGGTGAGGGAATGTATATAGCTATATGCTCTGATCACTGCTCAACTCTTTGTGATTGCATTTGCATACAGAGTGAGAATCAACTTGGTGGCTTGTGGTCCACTTTCTTATGGCACTTAAGAATAGCAGCTGATGACTTGCTCGTCTGTTTAGGTAAAGGTTCCAGCGAAGAAGGCTTTTTGGGTATGGAAAGTCCACCTAGCCGATCAGCCAGCTTTTCCTTCTCAGACCAAGTGCGAGCAGAAAGCAAGCCAACTGATGATGAGGTACGCCAAGTATTAGCCTAATAGATAACACTGTAATTGCACGGATGTAAACGTCTGCTTCGCTTTCGTTGTGGCTGTTCTAGTTTACGCTAGTTGGCCTGGGTTCGAAACCTAGCTTGTGACTACTAGTTGACTCTAGTTGACCTGGGTTCGAAGCCTAGCTGAGGCATGGAAAGTGTAGTTGGTTAAGAACCAGAATAGCTTTCAATTGGGTAGTGTTTTAAAGATGGAAATCAAATGGAATACGTTAACGTAACTATTTTTAACATAAGGCTAGGTCTGCGAGTTCAAGTAGTTGAATAGGGAAAAGCTCAACACCTATATTTTCTTCTCTAAAATGAACTTTGTTCAAGTAAATTATACTCTCTTTGATGTTAATAGTCAGCCTAGTGCTTCACTCTAATAGATATTATGTACTTTTGACTCGACCTATAGTTCACGCAAATCATGAGAATGACTATGTTTTGGAGTAAGTCTCAACCAAGAGTGAATGTTCATCATTGACACAGATTTTGATCGTAACTGTTGATATTTTTCAGAATGTGTGGACAGGCAGGTAGGAAGGGGGGATGGGGGGAAACCCCCCCACCTTCCACTAACGTTTCTCGTGGAGTCAACCAAAGTCTAAATTTACTTTACAGCCCAATTACTATAGACTGAAAGTATGAACACATTTTATCATATTTCCACACATCAAACCAAAGTGGCTTCAACATTCCGACTGGAATTTTCCCCAACTACATTCATATTACTGTAATTTGTGATAATAATCAATTGGATAGTATTCAAGATGAACAATTTTCAAAATGTAATGAACCGCAAGACTAAATTCTCAATAAACATGAAATAATTATCAAATAATTATAACATTACCGTGATAACAGGTCTTATGACTCATCTTGCCCCGTATTTTGCTATTATAACATTACCGTGATAACAGGTCTTATGACTCATCTTGCCCCGTATTTTGCTATTATAACATTACCGTGATAACAGGTCTTATGACTCATCTTGCCCCGTATTTTGCTATACTTTGGTGGTTAGTCAACAATTTTGAGCTTTCTTGTCGAAAACTGTGATTATATGGACTTGCAGTTTTACTTTGAGCAAGTCTGGTTCTTGCTCAACTTTATACTGGATGTTGTAACCATCTCACTCATCAATCACTACCAGCTCACTCAGGTACCCTGTATACTGTTCTATCAAAAGAATGTTAATAATCAATGTATTTATTTGGTCCATTGGCTCAGCTCAATTGGATAGCGTCGCCTAAAGATACAATATTCCCAGAAACTATTCCGGAAGAAAGCTCAAGCACGGAGGAAGAGCATGTGGTAAGTTACAAGTTAACCTGCTGGTCAAAGCGTCTTTCATTTCACAATCAGGTATTTGCAACACAAAATGTTGGTGATGATGGAAAATAATTAATTAATTATTGGGTGTGAAAAAATATGGAAAATTATTGAATGTTAGTTTACCTTGATCCCAATTTAAAAAATAAATAATGAATTAATGGGTCCATAGTTGATACCATAGTACCCTTGTAAATATACTGATTCATAACCCATATTTGTTTTAGGCCTAAGTGTTGGTAACTGCTATTGATACGATCAGTCAATCAGGGAACAAATTTAACGCTCGACCATGGAACTTGTCACTTAGCTGGAGGGCAAGCTAAATTTCAATTTGAACTTTTCTGTCAATTCAAGATATTTGTATTTTACTCGTTTCATATCACAAAACATTATATTATTATCTATACTGACAATATAAATGTGGATTTTAATACACTTGAACTCACTGAACTAGTGATATTTTAAATGGGCCAGACATTTTTCAACTAGTGCGTCCTGAAATATAATCCCTTGACTATATTACTGTATGAATTGTGATGAGATTTTTCCAAGACAACTTGTAGTCACGTGACTGAGTGCTTCATTTCATTTATCACCATGATTGCTGTTCAAACGGGTGTTCTACGTCATGCTGCCAGTGTGCAGGCCTGGCATAGTTGGCTCTGGCTGTATTGTTTGTGACACACAAAGTATAGCAGTGTAAATGATTGTCGTACATGAGTGGATTCAATACCTTTTCAACCACATGACAGCGCCATTTGTGAGTGCCGTCGGGGAGTTGGCTAGCTGCAAAATTTTTACTTTTCTCGATCTTCATTTTTCTATTTTGAACATTTTGGCCTATACCACTCGGGAGTTTGGCCAAATCAGTTAGTTTCAACTAAAACCTTGTCGCTTTGCACAACGTTGACTTCTGCTATATTATCCATCGTTAATCTCACTGTATATCTTTTGGTGTGATGGATTACAAATACTAAAGATGATGTATAGTCTAGTAATGAATATAAGATGGCATTTCACGGCAACTGCGGAGTGGTTGAAAATCCAGATTCAAACCGCACATGTACATTCAGTTTCAAAGAACTTGGAGTTTTGTATGATTACATTTACATCTTACATCGTGGGATTATCACCAAACGATGTAAAGGAGAGAAAGAAAATGTTCCATTCCTTCATTTTTCTTCAAAATTATCATAGCCCTCAGAGGAGAAAACTTGTGAAATAATAACATGACCTAGTTATTAAGATAATCGGTCAAAAACATATTAAAAATAGAATGAAGTGATTAGCTGGAAAAATAAATTACAGAAATATTTTTCAATCCTAGACATAGACTATTTTCAAATCTTGAATCTCATTCGTGTTGTATGTTCTTTGTTCTCAATAATCTTAACGCTCCGTCCATGGTTTATCTATCAGGTAATCTTTCGTCTACCATCTTTGCCCGAGTCGGACGGTTTGAAGGAGTCTGCTATCTACACCGCTGAGAGCAGTGTCTTCCACATGGCCATGGGACGAAATACCTCATCCAGATCACTACTCACTATTGAACAGGTGACAGCCATCTCTGGCTCTGACATGAAACAGAGAACCAAGCCACTCAAACTGAGGTGAGACCCAGGCCTGACACCCTTATCATTTTTGAAACCTAGCTGATTAAAAACTACAAGAATGCTGTATAAACTTAGGAACCTTTTTCAGAAACCAGATTAGTGTTGACAAAGATAAAAAAGATGAAGAAAGAAAGAAATGTGAAAATGATTAAGAAAAATACAAAATCAGGGAAAATGAGACTAACAGAGGAAATGAAAGTAAACATTAAATATCAAAGCAAAATAAATGGTGTTTGGGCGTACTAAATATTTGCTCGTCAACACCCATCAAATCCATTGTAAGAACCGATACCTTCAATACTTTCCCTGCGAGACGTGGCTTTTCCTGGGCTGGGAAGGAGGGGATCACCTCCTCCCCTCATTGCTAACTTGAACCCTTTTATTTTTCAACCTCTACCCACTTGCGTTAATAATTTTGCATCTCAATCAATATCATTTTCTCTTCTTTTAGTTCGTCAACAGACCACGACTCGGTGGGAAGCAGTCGAGTCAAGTCCCATGGTCCGGGACACGGATCCACGGACATATGTGCCGCCACATTCCTAGATGTTGCTGTGTTGCGATGTTTGTTCGTAGCTCAGTGGCAAGAGGAAGGCATTTACTGGGCACTACAGTTCTATTACCATCGGTAAGAGAACATATTTTAATGTACAAGTTTGAAAAAATAGCCAATGCCAATTATTCTGTCATTGGCACTTCTCTTGCTCTCACTCAAACATATAAGAATCAAGCAATGTGTATGGTCAGCCTACCAACATGAAAAAGTAACGGAACAAGATGGAATAGATATTTTTAATGTACATAATATGTATAGGTCTATTGAATGAAGTTATAAGTTAATAAACATTGGTTATGTTCAGTAGAGCCTCGAGGGCAGATGAATAAAAGAGATGAAAGAAATTTAAGAAAAATCAGTTCGAGTTCGAAATAAACTCAATCATTCGCGTAGTCAGTCGCACGCCGAGAACGAGTTCTTTAGTGACGAAACAGTTCAACTTCAAGCGATAGAACACCAACATTGGCAGATACTCCATTTTGAGTCGTGCCACTCCTCACTAGAACAGCTTTCCACGAGCTCAGATGATGTCGCTTTCTACTATATGGGAGAACTTGACCTCTTACCGGTACTTTCTGCACTAAACTCAATCTGAACTTATTTAAGTATATACTTGGTCCAAGTTTATAAACACCTTGTACACCATTCAACCACCGGAAATGATAGCCTGTATCACACTGGTATTTCCTACGTTGTAAATAAATATACACTCACACACACATATGAAATGAATATCAGACTGATACTTTGAGAACTACGATCTTGGGAATTAGCAGTGTGGAAGCTCACACGCTTTGTAGAAAACCAGCACTCTTGAAGTGGTTCTCAGAAAGACATTTCTAGTGTTAACACCAGTTTCATATTTTACCATCGGGGCTGTCCGTAAATAATTATGTCTCGCAATTTTAAGGTATATCACACCCCCCCTTGCCCCCTTGTCCGAGAAGGTTACAAAGATCATGACCCCCCTTTTTAGTGACGTCACAATTGATTCCATATTTAGTTATTTACCACATATAAAAAATTATATGCAGATTTAGAAAAACTGGGATATCAGTAATGTTGTTTATTGGGATATATATTTTTTTCGTATCTTTGCAAAGCTTGTATTACACATATCTTTTGCATATCAACGTGAATGTATTTTCATACATTAAAAAATAATTAGTAGAAATAGCAAGGTTTAGGCCTGGACCAAGATGCATTGAGGGTTGCGTTGGTTTTCCTGTTGGAGATGATGTCCTCACTTCCTATCCCTCTCATGTTGAAAATATATTTCGATTCAGGGTCCACGCTTGAAGAACTATTGACCGTGCATAGATAAGTGGTCATAGAAGGAACTAACTTTACTCAATGACGTTGGCTCAGTTAATAACAGCAGGTCATCAAGTTTGTCAGCCTTTCAGCCATTTCTACAAAACAACACTAGATAGAGCAGCGATCAATATTTCTCAAGAAAGTACTCAGGAAATGGACCGTGTTTTCGAATTAGTGAAGTCATCATCTCCAACCGGCAAACCAACGCAACCCTCAATGCATCTTGGCCTGGACGGTATTTTTGACAAACATAGCCTCTGGATATTGCTCTGAATCGAAGCAATTTACATGTGAGAGATCCAATGCAATAAACTTGACAGGTCTAAACTCTCAAAACTCATAGTTTAGACAAAAGGCAAAGAAATTCAAGCTTGAAGATGGAAACAATTCACAGCCATCTACATTATTTATTAAAATACAATTTCATACAAATTATGTAGCGCCAACTGATTTTCCTGAAAATGTAAAGAAATGAATAACATGTAGTGTAAATGTGGATGCCACATGGTGTATACCCCCCTCCTTCCCCCTTGTCACACATTGTCACATGTTTGATGGCCCCTCCCGGAATTGTAGACGTCATTTTTAGACAGCCCCATACTGTATTATTCTGGTAGAAACAAGTACCCACCCACTCGCAGTCAGAGCTCCATGATCTTGACTGATTGTCATTGCACTATGTTCAACAGGCTCCGTGAAATAAGCGAAGAGTCATTCGCTCAGCAACCAACAAGAAGGCGGAGTAATTCCTTGCCCATACCAAAGATCGAGGTATCTATTTATCAGAGTCCAGAGCTGAAAAAGAGAGAATCAAAAGACTTTATGGAAGTGCCCGAGGTGAAAGATGTCTCACTTCATACCGGTGAAGCATCTGGTAAGACTTGACAATAGACGTGTGACTTCAAAGTTTTCTCTTTGTGGCCAGTTTGTTCCTTCTTACCCTATCCAATACATGTTCACAATGCTGTTTCAAAACTTTCTCTTACTGTAAAGTTTATTTTTAAAAATGCTTTTAATGAAAATATGATTTCCACTCCAGCAAGCTTTTATGTTGCAGAATGCCCATACATTGTTAAGAAGGCAGTAGAAGAACCTACTGTCACTCACACTCGCCGAGCCAGCGAGAAAGTCAAGAAACGCATGAAGATGGCTGACTTACGAGCATTTGTTGAAACTAAACTATTGTCAAAGTCTGAGCGTACGTTGGAAAAGATAGGCCGTGATGAACCAAAGGCTCTCTTCGAACAAGTAAATTTATCTTTATACTACTACTCGTATAGAGAGTAAATAAGCACTTCAAATTGAGTGATTTTATTATTTGTTTATAGGACTACCACCGGAGTTTAGACACTGGAGATGAAACTCTGGCTCGACCAGGCTCGGCTCTCTCCAAGCTGTTTGAGCCAAAGAATGAGTTGGAGAAGATACAACACCCAACCAATCTCGTCAAAGGCAAGAGTATGCCTAGTTTAAGGTAAAACATGAGCATCACACTATTCACTCTTAATTTCTTCAATAGCGGTACGTCATGGCTGCTTACGCATTTTTCGTGTAGGTTCAATCAATATTCTTTCGGAACAACGTTTGGTACAATCTCTGTCATTTTGTTTTAATGTTTAGGTCTACATATTTTTTCAATCTCCAATTTATATTCTGTTCATTTGTTCTCCATTGATACGTAATTTCCTATTTCTACTTTCCTTCACATCACCGTATGACTCGGTACATAGTGTACTATCTGTTCCTATCATTTTTCAACCTCAGCATGAAACAGTCATTCCAAATTCAAAGTAACATAATTTGTGTGCACTCGTACTCTATTTCTATCATTTCCGTTATTGTAGAACATTTTAAGCAAGCTAGTAATTCAGGCAATAAAAGAATTGTGGTTGTATGTAGCATTATTCTCAATTCTTAACATTAACAGTCTTCACATCTCTGAACTTTCTAACTAGGGTATACAGAACACAAAACCTAAATGAAGTGACGACTAATAGTATAACATGGATGTTTTCCTCTGTTGCACATATTCGTTACAGCTGATTGTTAAACAAAGATCATCGTTGTTCTATCACTGCACTTATTACTAACTGAGGTCGAACGAGCCATCTAGATTGCTTGCTTCACCAACTTGAACATGCGGTCTGCCTCTTCAAAGCAAGCTGTAACTTTTCGTTGCATATGCCTCCCTGATACAAAGTCGTAAATTGATAGTCGAGACGAATATACTGATCCCTTTTCACTGCATCTCAAACGGTACTTTTACAAACTGATGAAAATTAACTTTCAATATACATTACCGTATACTATCATTACACCTTGAATTTTAAGAACAATTGTTCTGAAAACCTGTTGATAAAAACAAGATGATAGAAATGAATGAAACGAAAATGTAAAAAGATTTCAACACTCATTAAGGACGATACATGAAACATTATCTTTGTCTTACATTAGCCATCTTCTACTACTTCTGCTATTGTAGCCTACTATTCCTAAAATGATATCTCTGAAATACCGTTTCTAGTTACTACTCCCCTGTCACTTTCCCTACACAGTGCCCTTCTTCAGGCCTATATGAAACAATTATTCTATCTCTGTACCCTGTCGTTTACTCTTGGACACCTATATAACCTAGAAGTGTGTTTCAGCTGAAAATGCCACTTGCATGATCTCCATATCAAGTATCCTCTTTCTGCCTCTTCACACTCCGGAATAGTGTCAATTTCAGTCGTTTGATAACATTAGAAGAACATTACAACTCTTTGGTATTGAACCATGCAAAATCATCTACTATAGAGTCAATTATTATATATCAACAGCATGCTGAGCTTATGCCATCGTCGAGATGGTACAATTAAAATATGTTTTTTTACAACAATGAAATCTCTAACTTACATTCTTGATGAGCACACTTGATATTTTCTTGAAGAAAATAATTGTCAGAAAGAGTTAGTTCAATATGGTAACATGACCATCAAAATTATTAACTATGTAACATTATGAAAACAAAAGATCACGTATAGGTGGCATTCTTAGCTGAGCTTCATTTGACCACTTGATTGTTGTTTCTTGTTGTCTCATTTCTCTTTCTCTCTCTTGCGCCAATCAGCTGTTTGATAGATGAGTTGGCAAGTGCAGGGTAAGTTAGATTGTTAAAACCACCACATTACACTACACATCATCTTTCAACTATTAGCATTTTAATATGATACCATCAAATCTATTCAGAGTACTGCCGTTAACTATTCATAATATTCATGAGATAATGAATGCAATGACTGCTTTGTCATTATGCAGGGTCAAACTGGGGCTAAAAATTTCGGAGTGCGATAGTTATTGAAGACTAGGCTTGTGTCGAGAGTTCTTGCCTAGAATCTTGTAGAGTACCATTATTGCGTATTTCCAAGATTTTAAAACATTTTCTAGGCGTTTTTAAATAATGCGTCATTGAACTGTTGAAAATGTATGTATAAAATGTCTCTATATTTGTGTAATTCTGTTTTTTATGTATGTAACAGTCTATTGTTTAATCCCACATAAACAATGTCTAAATATTTAAAATTGGGTTTGCCATTGTGTGCAGAGTATTCAATTTGATGTTTCTATGCATATTGTGATAGTAATTATGAAATGCCCAAACTGCTTGAAATGGTACATATCTTGCATTGATCGTTCCTATCACCTTGTTGCTAACAAGAAAGAACTTCTTCGATTATATATGCTCTGTTCAGTCAACTTCTTGTAAATCCCGCCATGCTTTATCAAATCTTCATTTGTTTACTGAATCAAGGCTCTTATTTTGTGTCACAGAACAATTGTAGTTATTAAGAAAAATTGATTATGTTTATGATATTGAATTTTCATAAAACTAGGAAAATGCAGTATATGCATTGTAAGACGAGTTTAAAAGTATGAAAATCTATAAAGAAAAATAATTTGCCAGCTCAATCCAAATCTTCAGACCGTGGATTACTTCAAACGTTCAAAACCCCTACTAGAATCAATCATATCATGGACTTCCTGTTTCATTCATCACTCATTTTAATCGTTCTAAATTAATTTGTGACACTTGTTGCTATAGATTTAATTGGTTTCCCTTTTAACTTTGATTATGCGTTTTAAATGCGTTTGCTTCGTTATTTCTCATCCCATTGTTGCAAAAATCACTGAAAATGTGTAAAATAGTTTTTTTTCATATTCAGTGAAAATGTGAGAACTCCTGAAGGATTTTTGTTTGTCAAGTATTTTTCCTCCGGGTTATTCTTATGGAGATTTTTCAAACTTTCCGATTTCTTTTTCGGAAAAACTGTTGAACCGTTTTTCTTGACAAACAATTCCAATCTATTCTGGTGCAACACCAAGATGCACAAAAAGTTTCCATTCGATTTTTTTTTTACCTGTATGCTGCGCACAAAATTACAAAAAAAAACTCAAGCCCATTTTTTTTCGGTATGTGAAATGAAAATCTACGCTCATCTAATTATTACTTCCAAAGTACGGTAATTAATTATTTTAAATTAATATGAAGTTTTTGAATAATGGTTACTTCTCTAATCATTTTTATAGTAAGCTTCTTAGTTGCAATTATGAGTAGCACGAGCTGACATCAGACGGATGGTTATCTTCGATGGTCAAACTAGTAAAACCGTTGGAAAAATGGTAGAAACGTGTA
The DNA here is from genome assembly GCA_964007535.1 of Brachyptera risi. Taxonomy (NCBI): domain Eukaryota; kingdom Metazoa; phylum Arthropoda; class Insecta; order Plecoptera; family Taeniopterygidae; genus Brachyptera; species Brachyptera risi. The sequence goes on along the minus strand of OZ023327.1, from coordinate 62,367,866 downwards.
GTCTGCAACTGGAAGATTGGTGCTTCTTTCTCCAGTTTAAAGTTGTTGTGAATTTGCCATATTCTAACCATGTGGCCATGGTTGTACAGGTATATCAGTGAAATGCACTGGGAGAAAAGTAAACCTAGCCGGTTTGGAATGAACAACCATGCTCACACGATACCCAACCCGATAATAACCGTGACCGAGCATACACCAACACCATCACCTGACTACATGCGGCGCCAGGTAACTTCAGATGTCTAGAGGCTCAGTATTATCTATCTAGTTCCGGTAGCTAGGATTTATTTTAATGCTAATTACACTTCCATCTCAAACTGAGTATGTAATAACATTCACTCAACATTTCCTAGATGTCTTCACAGAAACAAATATGAGTTTTTATTAAAAATCATTCTCTTTGCATTGGCATATATAAGTCATTCTATTTTTAACAAACTCGTCGTCATACTGTGATTTCAAAAATGCAAATTTCTTGCTACTTGGTCAGACATCTTGAAAATGTAATCAATCGGCAATCAGTGAATAGTGTTTCATGGGCAACAAAAGTTGAAGAAAACTCAGCATAAACCAGTGAAAGTTTCTCAATGAAAAAGAGTGTTTCACATTTATTGATTTAAATTTTATATTCTGCCATTCAATCGCTGAAGTTTCATAAATTTTATCGCTAGAGTAGTAGTGATTCGGTTACTTGGTAGGTGACAAAGGAAAGGGATTCTGCAAAATTGGTAGAAATTTGCTGTGCAAAAGCAATTTTGCAACATGTGTAGCTATTTTAAAATTTAAATATAACAACTTGAGTATTAGATATTGGTATGTACATTTTAATCCTCAATGCAGAGTATAAATATATTGAATGTGTACTTCTTTTCTTCATCTGATTCATGGTGTTTATTGCTAGTATTATTCAGACCAGATTTTAATTAATTATTTTTCACCAGGGGTTTACCTCTATCGAAATTGAGATGAGACTTTATATTTCAACAGAAAAATTACTAGCAAAGAGGTAGGCTCTACAAGTGATAAGTTAGATTAAATCTCATAATAGTGTTTGGTTAGAAGCAGGGATCGATGGATAGTCAGCTTGACCTGATCAGCCTTCAAGGTCATAAGCTGAGTCAAGAACGTAAGCCGAGTCTTACCCGGTCTCAGACTGATTCCAATATAACATACGCAGGAGAGGATATTCCAGAGGCCCAAGGATCAGTCTGTTATATCACCAAGGATGGTGACATTGACTACCAAGTTGTCTTGAAGGTAAACGAACAAATGCACCCTTATATTGACCAGAACAATTCGGTTTATGGAAGTGACTAGTGAATTCGTTTAAATGCAACACAGTTTACCAATGATAAGTGAAGTGACATATATTTCAAACTTTTGTTCTTTGTGAATAGATAATGAATGTTCTGTAGCTTGTACATCATAGTTTCATATTTCCATTTTTTTTTCTTTCTGGAGCTGAGAAAAATCAGTAACTATTTAAAAATGTACTCTTTTTAGCGTCAATTTTCTCCCACTTTGTCATCCGAGTTTCATATACTGTACAAGCTCAGTGACTTGGTGTATAAACTGAAGCCTGATTTTAAGGCAAGTGGTGACCAACTGATGGGAGTGAAATGTAAGTGGCTATGGGCGTCAGTAGGAATAAAATCAGGGCGATGGGTGGGGGAGGGAGGGATTGGGGGAGAGTACAAATTTGAATTGGAAAGGGTAAAGTATAGGGGGACGAGGTCTGGGGAAAACACCCCATCTGCTGGAGGCCCATTCGCTGAAGGCGATACATTTTTGATACCAGAATTTTGCTCAGCTGAAAAGTTTGTTTAAAAATAGATCATAATTGATTTTTCAACCATCAAACACAGTCATTATCTTGGTTATTACCAAACTTTCACTGAAAGTAATCACCCAATTATACTTGTTATCAACACATATTTTATATAGTACATCATTACTGAGACGGGTGAACGAGAGGCTAGTACCTTGAACCGTCACTCAGGAGACCGGGGTTTGATTCCCGTCATGGTCGACCGTCCTGAAAGGGCTTTTTCGTGGTTTCCCTCTGTCATTCAGGTCAATACCAGGATGGTTCTTTAAAAACAGGCCACGACCAACTCCTTCCCACTATCCAAACACACCTGATGAAATAGCCTTTCACCTCATCATTCCATCATTTCATATCATTCACCGATGTCAATAGTTTTCAGTCATCAATACAGTGCAATTATTAAATCCAATATATAAAAAAGTACATCTTTCCTCACAAAACTTGATAAATAAGAACAAAACTGTGTCACAACGAAATTCCTACATTACGTCTTCTCTATTAGAATTTCCAGCATCAACTAACGTATTAGGCACAATTACAAGACGCAAAAGGAACCAATAACATTGCAAAATGTAATTCATGTGCATTCTTACAGAAGGTTCCAATACCATTACTAACTTTCACTTACATTTATTATGGGCATCATAAACTTAGGTTTTTGGGTTATTTAAAGTCTTGGAGATAAAAATCCATATAGGATTGATTTTCTACTGAAAGGCAGTTGGGTTCATTTTTTCCATACCCATACCAGTGGATTATGGCATTACATGCAAGCTTGAGTGTTATATCACTTCATAAAATGTTGACAACTGAGTTGAATACTATAAACATGTTCAATGTATCGCACTTTGAACATATCAAAATAACCTCGCTGTCGATGTGCCTTGGAACCCTAATATTCATTCATTCAAATCAGTTATCAGTGATTTACCAATGGACTCAACTTTCTATATTAGCTGTCAATTATTTTGATTAATAAATTGTTATTTTATAAGTATAGCATATATTATGCTAGTCAGTAAATGAGAGTAGATTTGGGAGCATAGAATATTTCATAAAAGCACTCAATGTGCCAGATGTAAACATTTGAAATTTTACAACATACAGAAAAAAATCTATAGAAATGTGAGAGTTGTACTTCTACACTCATAGAAAAGATTTTAAAAGTGTGAAATATTCCCTACATGTCGATGTATAACTCTGAGTTGTATATCTTGTGCAGAGATTCTGATTTCCTGTCATCTAATCTGTCATCTGTTCATGAAATCTAAAACCACAATTGAAGAGATGTAGACCCATCAAGTCAACTAATTGATTGATTTGACGTGTTTATATTTATTATTTTGAATTTTGTAAGATATGAGAGAGCAATTAGCTAAACTATTATCCACAAGAAAAGAAGGTAGTCCACCAAAATAACAAACAAAAATATAATTGTTTTCTTTATATATCTGTAGTATTTCTACGGTGATATGATTTTTCAAAACGAGGTTTAAAATAAGAAACACCACTGCTTGTTTTCAAAAGCATTAAATCCATAATAAAAATGCAGCTATGATACGTAATTACGAAAAATTGTACGATTATTTAGGTGGTACAAGTTCTTCTTTCGTGAATTCAAGTACATATAACACAATTCCAAGTAGATTTTAAAACATAATATGCTCGCTTGAACCTTCTTTCATAGCAACTTATAAAGTCTTACAATGTCATGCCACTCCAATGCCTTTGTTTGCAAGGAGGGTGCAATAAACAGTATGGTCACAGGTGTTATACCCTGACTACCGTCACAACCCCACATAGGCCAACAATGACAAAACTTTTCATTTTGTCAATGAAAAACATTTTGCAATGAGCAAAATTTACATTAAAAGATCCTGGGATAGGACACTCCTGTGTGTGCAAAGTGACCTTGAATTTGGTTTAGCTTCTGATGAACATAGATGGGCATGTTGAAACAGTGCTTACTAAATTCAACTTTTATGTGTGTTGATGTTAGGCGGTCCATGCAGCAGCCTTACGAGATAATGTATGCTGTACTCTACGAGTGTGCGAAGTGATCTTGAACCTGGTGGAGCTTTTGATGGACATGGGCGTGTTGAAACAGTGCCTTAGGGACGAAGCAGCTGCCACCACCTCTCAACGCCCTCACCAACAAACACATGACACCAACTCGGACCAAGACGGTGGCAATAAGAATAGTTTGCTGGACAAAATGACTACGCCACACAACTTGATTATGAACTGTGTAACTCGGTAAGTTACGTCCTACTTCCCAAAGTGGATATCACAGACAGCTCACCGTTCCCAACTGTCTGCTAATTTTGACTGTTTCAAACATTCAGATAGTATTGTGAGCGATCAACCCATTTAGTTATGAGAATTAACATCAATAGAAATAATTATGGCAAGTAATATGTATTGATTTATAGAAGAAATCTGATGAAAAGTCAAAGTGAACATTATATAAATATAAATGAATACAATTGTATTGTTGACTAATAATTCTCACTCATCAACTGTATCAACACTTTTCATGACAATATTTTGTTGGTTAATAGGGTACTCAAGCACCTAGGATGCCCCCATGGCTGTTCAGATGGGCAAAGAGGTCCCCCAGCAGACTTTCTACGTTCTCAAGGTCAGACTATTTTATCCAAGCTACATCGAGCCAGCTCCAGACAGTTCTCTAGCTTTCTGCGTCAGATGGTGCGTAATCAACAGATCACAGAAATACTCGACTTCTTTCATTCGTACGTTGGTTTCTGTGTGGATCCCAGTTCATTGCTCTCTCCTTTAAGTAAGTAATATTTATTCATTCTTATATTAATGCAAAGCAATTCATAATGTTTTGGTATCTTTAAATTATTACTTATTACCATTATTTTATCGCATACTATGCACTCACGTTTGCTCTAGCGGAATGAAGAAGAATGAATCATATCAATTAGTTTCTTTGGTTCTTTCATATAATAATAATAATAAAAATAATAATATAAACAGCTATCAATTTAAAAAATCTTCATAAAACACCTCTACGTTATTAAAACACATTTCTGTAAGCACATGTTCCAGTGAAAAATAATAAAACACATTTACCCCCACCATAGACCAGAGAATACCCAAGACAAATCATGCAATGTTGAATTAAAATTCATCTTCAGTCCTTTGCCTCCACCCTCCCCTAATCCCTTACTATGCAGTATCAGCGTTCACCGCTAGGAGTGCTGAAAATCATTCCAGTAATTGTGCTTCAGTCGACGGTCATTTTACGAATTGACTGGGTTTGATAGAAATCAATTGTCAAGGGTATATTTTGTATTTGCTCTTTTCGCCTGGAAAGTCCTGAGTTGCGGTGTATATGCCTATGCTACAATACAATTGTCCTAAACAACTGTCTCCCCTACACATCAGGTTCAGTGCACACGTGTTCCGAGCAGTCAGCTCGCAAAAAAAAAGCGGCAAACATCAAAGGACATATTTTAAGAATTGTAATGATAATTTATTTTCAAATAGAATGAATATTGAACTGAAGTTTCTCTGTCACTCATTTGATCGTACAAAGTCATATACAAAGCCTATAGCATTACGTTAGTTGAGAGTTTCTAATTTGAAACAAAGTGCATACAACACATCTGTGAGTGGGTTTGCATCTTGCTAACCCATGAAGTCCTAAATTTTATTGATTTCAATTTTTAATTTTTTCCAAGGATTGTTTAGTTATAAATTAAATTACCAAATAATATTAGTCTCATCATTCAAACTTCAAAAAATCATTGTAATAAATAATTTTATATAAAGCTCACACCACAATTTTTAAAAAGATGTTTTAGCAAAATGATGTATTTCACGAGAGTTTCAACATGTTATAACATAATTTACTACACGATTTGTTGATATTATTATTGGGAGAAGAAAAAGCAAATTGATCTCTTCTCGAATGAATTTGAGTTTTTCAGTTGTACTTGCATCATTGGAAAAAGTTATAAAATACGCATTCAAAAAACATCAACTGCTATTGATCGTAGCATACCAACATAAAGATATTTGGATTTGCATTTTTATCTGTCTTGTTACACCAGATAATGAATATTTCGTAATTGACAAAACAGTGTATGCGCGTCTTCTAACTCTCCGGTGGTATGATAATAACTTGAAAATCTCGAGTGTCAATGACCAAGAGTAGAAACAGCCAGGCGATCGGACCGGCTTCACGAACAATACTCCAATGCCAAAAGTCTTGAGGTTACAGTGTTCGTTTTCTAGTAATTGGCATATCGAGGATGTTTTTACTTGAACTGGATAAATTTGAAGAATTTTAATTGTTTTAGCTTTTGATAATCTACATCAGTGGTAGCTCGAGAATACAAATTCTCAAATTCAAATTTTTTATAATACAAAGGGGTTGGTGGGTGTCTGGTCAGGAGGCTCCCTATGGGACCTACCTGACTAGACATTGCCTGATGAGTTTTAAAGTAGATCGTCATACAAAATTAAAAGATGAGTTATCATTATGCCCGTGTATTTCGTTTTCCCATATATGTAACCTGTAAACGTATGCGAATGTATCGATCGATGATATAGACGTAGACTTCGAAAGGTACATGAAATTTATTTTATCCACTCACAAACTATGATTTTGAACAAAACTATTGTGTGTTAACTCATCGTGTTGAGGTGAATGTCCAGATTTTCCATATCTTACGGACAACGTTGTTGGCTCAAAGAGAAGAAGGGATAAAAATTGCAGAAAAAAGTTGATTGTTTCCAAGTACAGTGAAACCTCTATCCATCATTCCCAGATCCATTGTTATCCTGCTTGTATCATTCATTTCTTCTCACCCCACTCCCATATAATCAAAGTTAAATTTTCGTGGATGGATCGTTTTCCTGCATGAATGGTTTTATTTTCCTGGTCCCTTGAAAAACAATGGATAGAGGTTTCACTAGTAAAGAATTTCTCATGAGTAAAGTTCCTCAAACACATGGCCATTTACTAAGGTCACATGAGGAGTAAAATTTGTTTGAAAGCTGTAACTGAAAGACAATCAGTTACAGCGGGTCAGAAGATGTGGTAGAAATATTGCATATAACATTTGTCTCAATTGTATGTACAGATCAGAAGCGTAGCTGCAGTAAGTCACCTGACATGGCCTCGCAAGGAGGTTACTCAACCAACTTTGGAGCAGGTCTTGGGGGAGGAGGAAGTCGGGGCATTGAGGGGCAGATCATGTCAAACGTATTCAAAACATTGGTCACTCGGTTGGTGAAATCTGCTAAGGAACTGAAAGCTCAGGAAAATATGGTATGCTGCCTTGATTCCAATGACTGTAACTCTGAACGACAATGGTAATGGTGATAATGAGATGGACTTTGTGTTGTAGGCCTTGTACTGTGATGTACGTCAGCTAATGACTTACATCAAAGAAGCTCACGGCGGTGTGTTTCGTCGCGTAGCACTCAGTGGTTTACTGGACTCCGCTAACCGTCCACATGGGAAGGAGCCAAATGTTACAGTACAGACTACACGAGTGATACGTCACGTGAACCAGTCAACTGAAGAGCAAGCGGACTCCACTACCGGACCGTGTTATGTCGTGGATGATAGGGGTAGTAGGAAGCTACTATTCAAGAAACGCAGTACTTCATCTGCATGCGGGGTAAGCCTTCCTAGCCCCACTTGTCACTTCTTGCCTTACCATTCTAGAACAGTCAAGTTTTTTATTCAAGCCCCTCAAAATATCTGATTGTTGCATTACATCGAACCGCAACCTTCTCTCAACAACCGAATGGAAAGCGTTAGGTAAAGAATCCATTGTATCGTTGACTGACAATACACTTGAACCTATTGAACCCATTTGTAGCTTAAATTACAAACTATATTTGATATACAGTGTCAAGTTGGCTAAAATCAAAATTAAATGAAAAAAATTGACATAATTCTTGAAATATATTGATAGCAGAATGATATCTCCATTACCTTATTTTATTCTCATTGAAAATGTATTGAATGTAAACAGTCATATCGAAAAGACATTATATTACCAAGAGATGCATCTTTGATGGAGCAATGGCAACCCTGGCTTGTTGCCTAATGTGTTCACAACTATACTAAAGCTTCCCCATGTTGGTGCAGGCTGTCAATATGTTGAAAAAAATATTACCAAAGCCATCTAGATTGACTGTATGTAGACTAGGTACTATAGCCAGGTAACTTTCTAAGCAATCTATGAGGCTCAAGCAGTAGTAGGTTATTAAATTATTTTTTAAATTATAGTACCAGTGTGAAGATATTTGGCCAAAGAAAGTGCAAGGTGCGTTACATGAATTCAATTCTCTGATTGTCGTTTTCAATCCATTAATTGCTGTAAAAGCGTTCAAAGTTCTAACACATGTAACCTTTATTACGTATGGGTGATTAGTTGACACATTGTAAATATTATATTGTAATATGCTCATCTTTGCAGACCGGCAGATGGCTAACGACGTGATGTTATATCATTCGTTACATGTATCGGGCATGCCAAGTTAAGACAAAGATGCATCTCTTGGTGAAATATTTATCTATGTGGTCTTGAATATTTGCAGTAAATGCTTCATTCAGAATGTTTTGCTATGAAATCTATTGTCTATACTTGTTAACAAGTATCAAAATAAGGCACATTACCAAAGTTAAAAAAAAACGTCAGAATTGAGGACTTTAAATCAAAATGATTTTTTTTTTAAGTAGGGTTGCCAATCTATATTGAATATTTTTATCAATTTTCGATATCAAGGTTTCGATCGATATAGAAATCAATTCATTTGATTTTCGATTTTTATGATATCGAAAGTGGATTCAATATCGAACAAATAAACAGCTGGCCGTCAGTCGTGAGTCAGATTGGCCATATCGCCGACCTTGAAGAACAAGCAGCAAGCCAAACAAACCAGCCTGTCAACAATTTGTATCTATGTTATTATGTCTGTCTATGTCTCAACAATATATGTCATCATTCAATATAACATGAACCCTTCATGGACCTCACAAACCCACATCCACTTGACTCCCATTTCTCATTATTTACAACTGCCGTATTAATTCCAGCAATAGGAACAATCATTGAATGGAAAATATAAAGTACTGAGACAAGTGGTCGAGTGGCTAGCACACTGAACCGTCATTCAGGAGATCGGGACTTGATTTCTGCCATGGTCGATCATCCTGACTGGGTGTTTTGTAGTTTACCTCTGTCGTTCACGTTATTACTGGGATGGCTTTTCAACAAGAGGCCACGACCGACTCCTTCCCACTACCCAAAAACACCTAACAAAATGACCTTCCATCTCGTCATCTCATTCATCATTCATCATTCACCAACACCAATAGATCTTGTAGAGACATATAAATATAGCTTCTATTTTTTCTTCTCATAGCATTCAGAATTTGAAAAGTAGCACTTTGGTGCATCCATTATTTTGACGCATTGTGTTTTGTAGTGCAACAATGTTCTGTAGCATTACAACAGTATGGTACCATTAAAACCATTATATAACGTACAATAGGCATACAAGTGAAACACTCAAATTGATAGTTTTAGTAAAATGGTGTCCACCCCCAGATCAAACCTACGCTTCTTCTGCCTCCTGCATTTGCAGATGCATTTTGGTTTTCAAAATTCCTTAACTGACTTCACCTGTTTATTTCCCAATTGATATATTCTGCAGAAAGTAGCATGTATAATGCTTTTACTTCAAATATAGCGTTTATATAACCAATACGTTGAAACCTAGCAGATTCAGATGTTTGTAGCACTTTTTCGCCTCTCAAAAACATAATGAAACAACATCAAATGTATAGAAACATGAAGAAATGTTATAAGAATTTGCTTCAGAGCACTTTTATATTTTGTCACTTTTATAGCAATTGCTATTTTTACATGTCTCTAGATCTTGGTCGTCAATACAGTGTGTCACCAAACCCAACATGAATGAAAATACAAAAAAAAAGAAATACAAACTGAAACAATAAATATTTGATGAAAATAATATCTTCATAATCAGGTTTATCAAATTCAGAACAGACAGGATATTCTCTATTTCATCATCTCTCTTTTTGAAACAACTTAATTATGAAAGAAAATAACTGACTGGAAACTAATCCATTTATTATCAGTAGACATTTTCCCAACATTGGCACTCAGTTCCCCCTCCCCCCCCCCCCCCCCCCAAGAGTTGTCAATCAACAGTCTCCCTTTAATTGTGACCATTCTGTTTTGTTCTCGGTTGGCAGTCGTATGTTGACGCTTGAAGTATGAGCACAGATAATCAAGCTGTGGTGTGAGTGTGAGTGATAAACACTACGCATCATAAATTGATTACAGATGACGAGAAAAAACATGATTCAGACCTAAAAAATTGATTATTACAATCGATATTCGATATCGAATGGAATTCTCAATATTTTGATATTTTCGATGAGGTACACTTCAGTATCATCTGCATTGTCTTGACTGATTGGCAACCCTAATAAAAAGTAAAAACACATTTCAGATATGACAAGAAATGAAAAGCATTATTTTGTTGTTTGTCAGAGCCTCCTAGATACCGAACTGATGGAAGAGAGTGTACGAGCCAGTCAGAGTCCTGTTGGTGCTATCCGTAAGACACGTTATCCACTGACACCGCGGCAGAGTGAGAAGAACTTGGGGGAGACAGCGGCTGCAATTAATGCCAAGAATGCAAAGGCTAACAAGTTCCAAATAGGAGGTCTGGGTAAGTGAAATAGTTTATTACGTAAACACCCAACTGCTATAGGCCCTACTAAATTCCTAACAATTTCATTGATTAACATTTTTGGAAAGTAGGGCTTCATTTGAAGAATATCAGTTTGTAATGGATGATTTGTGATAGACAATGATGCAGTGTAAGAGGAATAATGATATTGGTACAGATTGGAGGAAACACATGGATAGGGCACAAAATAACAAAATGGACTTGACATGAGTTCTGGGAAGTAGGTTCCACAAGAATTAACAAACTCAAATTTCCCAAAACCTTTTCCACGGACTGTGAAGGAAATATCCACCAGGTGAAAATCACAGAAACATCCAATAAGACCGAAACATGTCTCGAGTTTTAGTCTATATAAATGTTTCTGTGATATTTGTATAGGCCTAGTGGTCTATTTCCTTCACAGTCTGTTGAGATGGTAGTGGGAAACTTGAGTTTGTTGATTCTTGTGGAACCTACCTCCAAGAACTCACGTTACAACCTGTACTTGGCTAATTATTTCTCATATCACTTGCTTCTCTTACTCTGTATCATCTTCCATCATTCATCTCTCATATCGTCCATCACAAATTGATATTCTTTCAATCAATAAAAATGGATTTCTAATTGTATGATAATTGTTTATCATAACAAAATGTTATCGAATCAACGAATGTTGACTCGCTGACACCAGATACAAGTTAGTAGGAAAGGTGTTAGATAAAAGTAAATTGTTTTCGTTTGCAGTTTATATTGTTGTGGTTTGTGGATCCCATCAACTAAAACACCCATCATTCAAAGTGATTTTTATTTTGTGATGGATGGATATATATCGTCTTTCACAAAATGATATTCTTTAAATCAAGTCCTACTTTCCAATAATATCATTCCAAGTGATGTATGTATAAATTCTATTTCAGTCAGTGTCTATTGTTGAATATACAATAACTAAAAAACCATAAATAATAACGATGAAATATTTATTAAGCCTAATTGATAGTGTATTATCAAATTTTAAAAATCATAATTGGTTGAACCAGTGCTTTGAAGAGATTTTTTGTAACTGGTAATGCAATGCTATTAAGCCTAATCTTTAGTCCTATAGTCAGTGCTGGAAGTTTTGTTCATGTCATAATTATTATCCACCATACAAACAGTTATTCAGTAGGCCAACAGCACTTAGTGGAGCAATGTTGACTTTGTAAGTTATGGATCAATGATTAATGAAGGTGAGATATTTCCAGTGAATTGGTTCCGACGTGAATATGGTCGCAGTGATTCTACCGACAGCTATGAGGGCAGTGATTCGCTCATCGAGAGCACCTTTAATCGCCAGCCATCGTTACATCAGTCGTTCAGTAAGATCAGTGCACAACGCGGCACCTCAAGGTACCAATCCTTGTCTGTACATTATAATCTTGATATCTAGAACAGGCCTCAATTGAATTTCGCTTATTGAATTACTCATAAATTGTAATTTGTAGCTAATTTTATCCACATTACATTGAAATGCATTGATGTTAGTTTTTTTCAATTCAAATTATCATGTTTTTCATTTTCTACCAAGAATTTCACGATCTTTTTCTAAGCACGAATAGCTGGCAAAATACACTTCCAAAGACCTTACTGTTGTTGAAAGTCAAATGTGAAATATTTGTCATGAGAAAACCCAAAACTCCTTACAAATATGCTGAATTCTTGATCTCTAATGCTAGGAGCTATCAGTGTGGCTATCGAAAAGAGAAACAAGAAATGGAGAGAGAGAGAGAGAAACAAACGGCATCAACCGTGCATCGTTACTGTGCCCTTGTAAATATGTAGCGCAGACTTAAAACAGTTACCTAGTCGGAAATGGATCGAAAACAATTAGGCCCACAATATTTTTCTGTTTCCTTTTATTAGATATCATATAGGTGACTTTTTGATGAAAAAAATTATGAAAAAGGGCTTCTTATAATAATACTTGAAAATGGGGTCTCTTGCAACCAATCACCTCTTATTATTGATAACAAGTTACAGAAAAAATACATTTTTAAAAATATTCTCCGAATTTTGTTAATTGAAATTGAAATTTAGAGGTCTCTCGAATTTGATTTATCCAAGTTCTATTAGGTATATGCCTTCAAACTTTCTTGTTTCCCTATTTTGTCCGCTTTTTACATGCTCTCCTATATATTACTCCATGTTACATGAACGTGCTATCAAACTCACATCAGTGACATACATATTTGTAATATATGTATATGTATATACATGTAATATGTACATTTATGTATGTATGTAATATGTATATATTGTATATTATTATATATATATATATATATATATATATATATATATATATATATATATATATATATATATATATATATATATATATATATATATATATATATATATATATATATATATATATATATATATATATATATATATATATATTCATATATATATATATATATATATATATATATATATATATATATATATATATATATATATATATATAATATATAATATTAATATATATATATATATATATATATATATATATATATATAATATATAGCCTATATATATATATATAGCCTATATATATATATATATATATATATATATATATATATATATATATATATATATATATATATATATATATATATATATATATATATATATATATTATATATGTGTGTGTTTGTGTATTATATATATATTGCAATAAAAGACTGGGACAATTTGTTACTTTCTTGTCAATTATATTACAGATGACGATTTTGACATCATGGGTATCTCAAAAACCTGGTTGAAAGATGGTGATCCTCCATTTCTATTCATCCCCAATTTCACACTTCTTTAGAAATGAGAGAGTAGGCAGAAATGCAGGTTGAGTGGGAATATAATATAAAATCAAATATAATAAGACAAATAGTTCCAATACCCTCGCTGTTACTGGCATAGAACACTTAATTCTAAATGTGAAATAGGGAATATGTATCTGGTATCTAATCTATCACAATGTATCATCCTTTAAGTCAGGACAACCAGAACCCAACTGATTTTGATGATAACTCATTCGATCTCAGCTCTAAACGTAAACATGTTATCTGTGTTGGTGATTAGAACGTAAGCACGCTCAGTGTAGAGACAAATACTACTACATTAAATAACATAGCACTCACTTTAGATCTGTTTCAAATACCCAGTAACATCCCCCACAGGAATAACATCTGTGTCCCAGTCTCTAATTTACCTACCTCAATATTGTAGAATGTCCACAAGAAGTAATCAACATTAATCAACTAGGCTACCTCCTCCAGGTACTACTGATCATAAAATCACCCTAACATACAACACAAATGTACTGTATCTAGAAAAACTCCAATATTTCACACTTATCATGATTTAAGGAGACTGCAGCACGTTTTTATGTTTCATTTATTATCATTTTCTTTTTTTTATGATTCTCTATTGATTTTTGAATCAGAAAATGTACATATGGAATGATGTTCAAATGTAACCAATTTGCACTAATATATATTTCCATTACCTCTTCTCTTGAATATTTTTGTGACTTTACTTATATTTATTCACAATTTATTTCATCAAATCTGAGGGAGTAGCAGTAGACACAGAATTTGTTTTTTGAATTGTAGGGAAATGTTTGGTTTCAACATTAGTACCAAGATTAACTTCTTTAATCAACTCTCTTCCTATAATTCCCTCAGAACAGTCAAGTTTTAGAGCAGGACATAATACTGCAAAATCTTTGATAGACGTGACCGTCTCAATGAAAATACATACTCAAAAAAAGAAGTATCAACACTAGTTCTCCTTGATTACTCCAAAGCATTTGAATGCATCAATCACTAGCTCCTTCTTGCCAAATTAAAATTAATGTTTTTTTTTCACCCAACACTGAAAATGCTTACTAGTTTTTTCATCAGAAAGAACACAATTGGTGCAACTGAGCATCACAAATATTTCAGGTCACCTCCAGTGCGCTGATTGTAAAAAGTAGAGTTTCCCGAGGATCTACCCTGGGACCTTTGCTTTCCAATGTATACATGCACGATATCCCTAGCTTGAGAAAATTCTGTGAAATGGATCAGTATGCTGACGACATTCAACTTCTGATTCAGTGCCAAACTGTTGGGAATGTAAATGATACGATATCCTATTTCAATAAAAATCTTGATAGTATTGTCAATTTTTTACGTGAACAAGGGCTTGACCTCAAAAAAAAAATGAAAAATTTCAACTCATTGGAAATTCAGATAACACACTGTATCACAGGACTCCTCTAGCAAAATCCTTATGAATGAAACTGAAATCGAAGAAGTAAAAACAGTAAAGAAGTCTACTGAAATTAGATGGCAAATTACGTCTCTAAAATAACTGTATTTTGTCCGTAAAATATCTGTAAAATGTCTCTGTTTTGGCTCTGTTTAGGCCGGAAAAATTTAGTCGAAACAAATGTGATCTGGGACAATAACAACTCCTGTTTTAGCCATTGTTTGTCGCTGTTTTGTTCCTGTTTCAATCCTGAATTGTCTTTATTTTGTCCGTAAAACGTCCTCGTTCCAGCCGTTATTCATCTCTACTTGGTCCGTGTATTGTACACCCCCATTCCACCCTTGCTTCATGTCAAATGATACACTCCTTTGTGCCTCAGGTGATGAATACTTGTCTTACTCGAACAAAATAACGTTCGCCATTCCGATGCCAAACAATCAATTCCAAGAATCAGAAAACTTCTTCAAATTATTTGCTTATATACCTGTAAAAAGTCGCTACATTGTACGTGTTTTGTCCGTACAAGTCACGGTCTTTTAGCGGTATTCTCATCCCTAAATTGTCCGTAAAAAGTGGCTTTATGTTGTTGGAAAGTCGCTAAATTGTCCCTGTTTTGTCTGTACAAGGTATTCTTTTTACAGGTGTTCTTGTCTCTATATTCTCCATAAAAATTTGCTATATTGTCTGTAGAAAGTCCCTATATTTTACGTGAAAAGTCTGTAGATTATTCGTGTTTTGCTCCTTGGAGGAACAGAAATTGGGTCGCTATATTGTCCTTAAAAAGGCTTTAGATCGGTTGTTTTACCCCTATTTCAGTCATTCAAGATGTTTCAGTTTTTGTCCATGTTTCGTGCGTGATTTGGCTCTATTTTAGCGCTATACAATTGCATCTTTCTCCAGTCTGTTTGCCTATCTGTAGACTGCCGTGAATTAATCGTGTTTTGTCCCTTGAAACTCAATTATTCTTGTTTTGGCCGTATTTCAGCCGTGCTATTTCAGTAAGGGGAACCTTGGTGTTTGGTTCAGCTCTAATCTCTCCTGGTCAACTCATGTGATTAAACAGTGTGCCAAGAGGTATTCCACCATTAAGTACTTATATAACTTCAAACATTACCTTTCAATGAAAACAAAGACTTAACTGTGAGAATCCCGACTTGTTCTTTCCCTGTTAGACTACTGTGATTGTGCTTATACAGGTTTAAACAAAGAGCTGGAATGTCAGAGACAAGAGTCCAAAATGCTTGTTTAAGGTTCACTCTTAATATATCAATCAAAGACCAAATCTCCCCAAATCTAATCAAACTAACCTGGCTAAATAATAAATATGTAAAATCGTCATACTTTTCACAAGGCAATATTTTTATATAAACTGCTGCATACTGAAACACCATGTCACCTATATAATAAACTAGCACTGACTAAAGACCTACACAGTTACAACACTTGCCAACAGAATACAACCATCATGATTCAATTACAACCTCTTCTTTCTCAACAACTGGACCCAGGATATGGAATAATTTATCCACTAAACTCCAATCCTCTAAATCAATGAGCTTGTTCAAAGTCGAATATAAAGAAATTATCCTGCTCAATCGATAAAAGAAAATGATTCTCAAACCTGAAGACAAACGTCACTGTCCCATCAATGTACCACTTTCAACTTCATTATTTTCTCATCTTATAATAACCATGAGATGCAAAAGTTGAAGTGACACTGTCCTATCATATTGTAATTATTATATTGGTGATGTTTGAGTATTCAAATGTGTAGGTACTATTTTGTTCAGATATAATCCTAACCTAATATATCCCCCATATCATAACTTATGTTAGCGTACCTCAAATTCAGTTTCCAACTTACCTACAATTCAAATATTCACCTTACAGTATTTAATTTTCAGTATAGCATATGGTTTCATTTTTGCCACCATGATCTCTGGAAATAATTTTCTTACCTGAACTGTAATTCACAGTCAACTTTTGTTCAACATTCAACTTTTTCATGCTGATTTTATTTTAGTATAATATAACTTTCTGTTTTTGTTCAATATACCTTATCACACATTATTTTCCTCTTTGTTAGTTATTCAGGCCAGCATATTCAGTTCTACTTATTATGATTGTTGATCACTTTTACGTTTATAGTCAACTCTGCCACTTAGATTTATTAAGGTCAAAGAGTATACAGACTAGATTATGTCTTGGCATTGTTAAGCAAATAGGCATGTTTACCTAAATTTTAGTTTTCATTCCTTCAAGTAATATGAATATTAATATATCTTTTATTGTACCTGTATTGTAAAATGTTCACTGTAACACATGGTTAGGTAGAAGAGCAGCCAACGGTCTGAACCTCGCCCTTTTGAACTGCATCACTATTACATACAAAATAAAGACAATTCTTTCATTCATTCAATGTAAAATCTCTTCTTGAGGTTCTTGAAGCGGTTGTCACCCAAATTGTAAAATAGTAAACTGAAAATGAAAATTTTCCTGAAGCGCCCGAATTCTTATCATTCATCACTCGTCAGGTTGCAATATATAAGTTGATATACTTTGTTTTTTATTCAAGAGGCCTTGGCTTGCAATAAATCAATTACTTCCAGAATCAGTCGGGTATACTGGTACGCAGTTTGTGAATCACTGTCTCATATGTCTTGCCAGTGTCCAATGATTGTGCTTGGATTGTTACAGTCAAATGGGACAAACATTGCAGAAAGCCAAGAAACGAGTGGAGGACCATTTAACAAAGATTGGTTTTGGTAAAGGAAAGAGAAAAGATGGCAGTGTAACAGAGTCGAGTGGACCATGTAAGTTAGCCATATCTGAGAGATTATACTCCTACGTATTATGTAACCACAAATTGAGAATAGATTATCACTCAATTGTCATGCTGGAAATCAAAATTACAACTTGGAACTGATTGTGTGTCTTATCATATTTCACGCCACTTTGAGACATCGGCATACAGAATAAAATATGATAAGTCAAATGTCAAGAGTGCATGGGAGTCAATTCAGCAAAATATCAGTTTATTGGTGATAATTTTTCAACAGTATGAAATATCAAAATTCCTTATAGAAGGAAACAAATCTCTTAAATGAGGCCTCATGCCCTATACTAAAACATTGATAGATCTATTCGATTTATTCACCCTCATCTAGATGCTCTTCGAAACATCACAATATGCCTGAATCACTGAATTGCAAATATATTTCTGTAGAATGAAAGTCATTCGTTTTGATGGATTGTTGTGATGGTAGATGTAAGTCGTCGCAACTCACTGGATGTTGGAGATCATTCTCGGGAGTCTGAGTTTGTGGTCTTGAAGGAGCGCAAACTGGTGCCAATCATGCCGGTCTTCCACGGGATGTCTCGCTTCTCCTTCCTCTTGGAGACCTGTCAGCCCGGATCAGTCCCAGACCCTCACTTGCTTGCAGCTGTTCTTGACCTGGTACAATTCTTATTATTGTTGACTTAGATTATTGTCTTCCTAACTTTCAACCAATGAAATTCAATATTTAACTTGTTGGACTGAAGCTGTATGATGTCATTCAATTTTTGTGTAACAACCATAAAAACATTGAGTGATTGGCATTTAAGCATTCACTGTTTATTTCTACATCCAGTTAAACAGCTGTTATAGGTTTGAAATACAGTACATTAAATGTGTTGTGTATTGTCATCATTCAGATGAAACGTGCATGAAAGTAATAGAGGTTTTTTCACTCGTTCGTTCCAGCCTCATGCACCCGTCGTGTCTCGTGCAGCGTGGCTTCTTGAGTGTTCCTACTTTGTTCATTGCTGTAATAAAGGTCAGTGGCCTGCGTGGATGAAGCTCAACTATCCGATGTTCCGTCCCTCGGGCCCGATGTTGGGCAACCGTGGCCCCCCTTCAGGCATGAGACGTACCAACATCTTGCAAAGATCGGCAGGCAAGATGTTTTATCAGTGGGCTGAGGTACATTCAACTTCCATTAGATCAAGACTCGTCTTCTTCTTGCTCTGTTACTGATAATCATACTCATAGTGTGTATTACTTATAGGCGATAGGTTCTCGTTTGGAGGAAATGCTGGACGAGGATAAGCAACAAGTGGCAAATATAGTAGCAATGGTAACGGATGAAAACCGACAGAAAGAACTACTGATGGAAGATGAAGAAGAAGATTTCCTAGATGAAGCTAGTGTCAATCTTTGTGGTTCTGAATGTCCAATCGCACTTCGTCTAATAGCGTGTAATTTATTACTCGAGATTACCACATTTCTCAGAGAAATGTATCAAACGCTGCCAAAAACATCCAGGTAAAATAGCAATACTGCACATAAAGTGCTGTACGTAGTCTGCCAAATATTGTCAAATATTTTGGCTTTTTGCTTACAAATGTAGAAATAGATTTATTTACTATTGTATTGTTGAATATATTTCAATCTCCAGTAGTTAGTTTCTGAGGGAAATGAAGCTGAAAAAAAATCCTGAAAGAATTGGAAAAACATGTCAAATTTTGAAGTATTGCCGCATTATTGTACAGTAAAAAGCAATATTTTAAATTCTTGGTATGTTATTATTTTATTCATATAATAGATTCTTCTCTCAGTTCATTCCCTCACCAACAGAGCTGTTGCGCTAGATATTTTACAATGTGCTTGCTAATCTGCATCTCTTGACTTTTCTCATCTCTCCATTTTGATCTGTTTAAATTTCTAAATATTTGACAATATTTCAACTCAACAGCGGTCAAATAGTAGTGGGTCAATTGCCTTGCTTTGACCATGTTGCCAACCCTCCTCCTACTTCAAGGTCATCTGCCAGAGAAAGACCTCCCCCTTGGGAGCGAGTGTATAGCCGAGAAGCTAACAGAAGATGGAGCATGGCATTATCTTCGATGGGACATTCACAGACTTCTGCTCAGTCACTGCAATCGATTAGTGGCGAAAGAGATGCTGGTAAGCTACCCGATGCATCATATATTTATTGAACAATACAATACCATCTTTTTACTTGTCGACTTGTGACGATTGGCCATCAAACTGATCTATGTTTCTATACCAATTGTCTCTTGGTTCTAAGCTGGAGATAAGGTGGGTTTTGTGTTGGTAGCTATACCCACAGGTACAGGCATACCAACTGAGAGGAAGATCAGCTTCGTACTGCACGAACCAGACAACGAGTCTGAAGGAAGTAGCAATACCACCGTCACAATGCAAGGAGAAGATGGAGGAGGAGGGAACAGCGATGATAAGAAGGGAACACGAAGATCTGGACCTCAAGGCAGACCCTTCCTACTTCGGAGAGGAACGGCAGTAGCTACAACAGGATCTTTTAAGCGGAGGTCTCTAAAGTTGAGAAGGAGTGGGAAGGAGATGAAAGAGATTGACTGTGATTGTAAGTCTATTCTTATCTACATATGACTGCAGTTCAGTGAAACATCGTTAATTTCAATGACTTAACCAGTTCCCACTTAAGTTTCTTATACAGAAGAATCTTTAAGGTGCAAACTTGAGGGAATATCACGATGGCTGTCAAATTTACAATCAAACTTTGCCTGCATGTTTAGCAAAACAGAAAAAAAATTAGTTTGCTCAAGACTGACAGTCGTCAATGTTATAGCATAGGGCATAAGTTCGATCCTTGATTAGCTGTAAAGTGACATGCATTTATACAGTGAACCAGGCCTGCCACCAACTTTTTTTTTCAAATCCTGTTTATGTTTCCCAAAAATCCTGTAAAAATCTTATCAAAATATCCTGTAAAATCCTGTAAAATATGCGTTGCTAGTTCGAAAAATGAGGAAATTTACCAAAACATAAAAGTAAAATCCTGTCAAATAGAAGTTGAGAGTTTGAAAAATTGGGAAATTTTTGAATGATTTATAATAAGATTTATTGGCAAGCAGATTTTACACACCCCTTAGACACTGTCTTCTTCAAGTTTTACCTTGATTGATATTATCCTGTCAGGTTTTTATCAGTATCTAAATCAGTTTTACCTTTCTTTAACCATTTCAGTTCCGTTTCCCATTCAATTTTAGATTTCTGTCTGTACTTGGACCTATCCGGCGAACGTTTACATTTATTATCCATAATAATATTTCAATTATTACTTTGCACACGAGAATTCTTAGCCTTAAACAAGAACACAATTGAACAAAGCCGCAAAGTTTGCAGCATAGTTGCAGAGTGAATCCCAGTGATACGCCTACACTTGACATGTGTGAGCCATCGCACCACCTTTTTGGTCGATTTTCTGCCCCATCCACTTGTAGGCTAGTGTGCATCAGACTCGTTCACACGATACTAAAACGTCCGAAAAATGTCGAGAAACACGTCGGCGACGAGTATTGTTAGGAGAGGAGAAATTTCATCGGGATCTTTTTTGTAAGTTGTTGACCATTTACAACGTATCTCGGCCGATTTACCGCCGTCTATGTTCAAATTTTCGTGAAGTGACAGATATTTGTGAAAATACGCAAATTTGCTCAAAAATCCTGTAGGTCTACACCTTTTTGTACCTGAAAAATCCGAGAAAACGGAAAAAAATCCGTGAAAACTGCAGGCCTGCAGTAAACCCTCATTATTCTGAGCTCGGTTGATTCAACATTTGACATAATTCGAAGCAAACTCGCTTCCTAACCCTAGGTACACGGAATACAATGTCAAATATTTTGATTATTTGAAATTTGGATAATGTGTAATTTGGATAATGTGTAATTCTATCTCTTTTTGTCCCCCAATCGCCAATTTGTAACTGTAGAGTCATCGTTTGATTCTAATTGTTTCTTCCGAAACATGTGATTGAATGCAGTGTTTCTTATTCAAGTATTTTCGTATCTTCACAAATGACATTTTATATATTGTCTGTCCCAGTTAGAGAACCACTTTTGAAAGTTGCGAGCTGCTAGTCGATGGCCTCATGGTACTAGTTGTATCATGTTGAAAATAAAACTTGACAAACTGAAATGCCGTACCAAGAATATTTTCTCCCTAAGATTACAAAAGTGTTTGTTTTAAATTTAAATTTAAGTTTTCCCCTCATCCCAACTTCTCATCTACATTCCGTGTATGTTTAATTGGCGATTTTTAACGCCATAGTATGTATTATAATTGTTGATCAGCACCTGTATCCAATGCATTGCCATGTCAGCCTGACACTGACATAATTTTGTCGCAAGTACGCGTTATTAACCGCCCGCTGTAATAACCATTTTATTTTACCGTAGTAGAAATTTTTCATTATTTCGTCGTACTATTTATAGTTTTTCTTGCATGGAAACTAGATAAAGCACCGTATTCTTGCGGTGCTTGTTTTATTGAGAGCCGTATTAACATAATAAAAATACACAGGATGCTATGGGAATTGGCCAGGACTTTCTAAAAAGGACGATATATCGCGTTGATCGCTGAAATGAGTGACATACTAAAGAGGTTCTACTGTAATTCTTCACTGATTTACTTGTATTGGCAGTAACCAAATAGACTAGCTTCTTTGAGCAGTTAATTCTATGTGAGTTTTTTTCAGTCAAGCGAACTGACTCTTACCAGTCCAAACGTAAAGTGAGCTCGCTATCGGACCGAAGTGATACGTCAGAACAGGGGGCTGGAGGGGAGGTGAGTGGGGAGGAATCACCTGGCATTCTGAGTGATGAACAACCTCCAGAGAGTCCGAGCGACAGCAATGAAACCGATGACACCACCAAGAATATGCCTTGGATGAAGACAGTGGTGCAAATCACCAATTCGTTCAACTTTTACTGTTCTCATCAGACGTTCTGCCATCCATTCTGCTATCGGCGGCACATGAGAGCTTGTTCTAGGCTCATCAAGTCTGTCAGAAGAGTAAGCCATGTCCATTTGATTTACTTTCACTATTCTCTTCCTCCATTGATTAGACACGTGGATACACGTATATTTTCCTCTTTCAAGTTCGATTGAAACGAGCTCAAGGGGCGGTTGGGTTTCGATTTAGCAAAATATGTTTCTCTGTCTGGATATTATTTTTTCCTCTTATTCTTTGGTGTTGATACACTTGGTAGCACAATAAGTCCTGTTTACTGTGTATGGTATGATGCCAATACTTTTACGTCTAGTAACCTTCATTCCGTATTTTTAAACTAACCAGTTTTTTGAACTGAACATTCTCATATTTCTCATTTGCTTTGTACAAATTATCAAAAGAAATAAAATCAAATGTTGGTCCCATTGAAGAGGTGAGACCTGTCAACTACTCCACTGACAAATATCATTAGATATGCATATATATTGATTGTGAAGTTATTCAAGAAATTATCTATTTTGGGGCTTGTTGGTTACTTAGCTAATCCATTTGCTGATTAAACTGAACAAAAAATGTCACCTCATTTGATCACATTTCATTGGAAATGCCCACTTGCCCTAAACTGTCAACAATTCTTCGAAAGAAATCAATTACATTCCAGATGTTTATGAAACTTTACAGTACTGTATATATTTAAAGAACATATTCGTAACTTTGCAAGAAAACTAGAAGGCTGATCGAAGGTGATAGCCTCTATTTGGTACAGAGAACATTGAACTGCTTCAGCTTTTCCATCAATTGTATGTTCTCAGCCATGCTGGATTTATCGCACTATTGTTTGGCTCAAATGTAAAACTATCAGCCTTTTATCATAGACAATGAGTCAACTTCAATACGTGTCACGCAGTGTTGAAATAAACTGATCTCACTCCCTTCTACGCTCTCCGCAGTATTTATTCCGACCGCTAATAATCAATGATGAAATGAGCGTGGTCGATTGTGCTACTATCGCTTGACATTCAAACAAACAAACTGTTCAAATTACTGTAAAATACATTGAATTTATGCCTGGATTTCTTCACGAGTAGCTGTGTGCAGGTATGGAAGTAACACTAATTGCAGAGATAGGGAAGGAAACTGGAGGTGTGCAAGGGGAATTCAGTTTTGTTATGCCATTAGAATGGGAGTGTCTTGGTAGTATGTCTTTCATCTATCCTGTTACGTTGAGAAGCTAGGTGTCGGGTTTCCAACGGTTTTGATTGATTGCTTTCTTTGTCCTCAGATTTATGGCGAAGAGTTTGGTGTGTTGAGTGGAGGTGGTATGGATATGACTGATGAGAAACATCATCGAGAAGACACCAAGAAAGAGAAGAACCAAGGACGCCGTGAGTATGCTTACCGATTACCCATATTTCATCATACTACATTTCACTGTTTGTTGGGCTCGGACAATTGAGGCACTGCTTTGGAATCTGAAGCCAAATGGTCATAGGTTTAAATCCTACTGCAGGTGGGTTTTTGTATATGTCATTTCATCTACCACCACTTCATTGCTTCATTTTAATCTATAATCTGCGTATTCTTACCACAATTTAACCTAGTTAGGGTGTGGTCATGAAGCACGACTCACAGAAAAATTATAAAAATTGAATGAAGTACATTTCATCTAATTTGTTTGGACTGATTACTTCGTAATTACAGTCCTGTTTCTCATTATATAAGCCATAATAAATTGAAATTAATAGCTAATAATACCTTTTATCAAGTGATTTTATCTTCCAATTCCCTGAGTAAAATTCCTCATGACACATCAGTACTAACAATAATAGGGTTTGCAATGCTTGATGCTTCCACCTGCCAACTGGTGTTTGCAGGCAAGGTTTCTGATCAGACGAGTACTCAAGCGTCTCCAGTCAGACGGAAAGACAGTGTTGGAGGAAGGAGGGATGGATCTCAGTCAGGCAGGCTACTGGGTTCGCAGAGAGATTCTGAACAAGATTTAGAGAAAGGGCGGACGCACTCGCAGGTAGACAAAGCACAGCTGATTGGTGACGATAAAACCAAGGAACAACCGCCGATACTGAAGTACATTAAAAGCCAGGTTAGGATCACTTGCAAGTTGCATCGAAGTCTTAGAA
The DNA here is from genome assembly GCA_964007535.1 of Brachyptera risi. NCBI lineage: Eukaryota > Metazoa > Arthropoda > Insecta > Plecoptera > Taeniopterygidae > Brachyptera > Brachyptera risi. The sequence continues at coordinate 62,343,078 of OZ023327.1, read as the reverse complement.
TATTTGTGGAATTTTGGTAATTTTTTACGGTTCAAATTGAATGTTCGGTTCAAGGTGTATCGAATTTACGGTTTGAGTGTCAAACTGTTGAGCTTGAATGGACTTTCAACTGAAAGTGAGTGAATGAAAAATAAAGTTTACCGGTACATCAACTCAATGGATTATTTATTTAAAGTGCAAATATGTGTAATATGGTGATACATTCAGTCCATCATAATTTTGTGTAAACTAGTGTTGAGCTTCTAACTTTAGTGTGATAGTGGTGTGGGATTCGGTATCCTTCAACTGTGCATGTCGAACAAAACAAACCATGTGCCAGTTCTTGGATGTAGCAGTAATCATAGGCCTTCATATGATATGTTTCATTACTACATTGCATTTCATCTCTACATTGCATTTCATTTCTACATTGCATTTCATTTCTACATTGCATTTTATTTCTACATTGCATTTCATTTTGATGTATTTTATTAACTGGGTCTTCCTATATATTTTCCACTACAAGACCAACCAATGTTTAAAGTGCAATGGTTTTCATATCATCAGGTGCAGGAAGTGTTCCACGCACCTCTAGCTGTCCTGGTGAAAGGTGCGGTCATCCTACCGGAAGAATATTTCATTGACATCCTCCCAGTGGCATGGGAACTGTTGCTGGAGTCGAACCAGGAAGTAGCCGCATCTGCCGTCTCCTTGTTTATACTGGCTGCTGTGAGAGCTCCGAACCAGGCCACTGACATCATGCATCATGGTCTTCATCATCAGGATCCAGCTGTCAGAATCAATGCTATTCTCAGGTAAGTAAGAGTACAGCTTTCGGTAACGCAGTTTCGACAACATGTCATTAAGGGGGCTGAGTCAGGAAAATCAGACTGATTCGAACCAGACAAATGTAAAAAGCCACAATCTGAATTATAAAGTTAATTTTAAAAATGCTCATCTTTGGCTAGAACAATGAACATGTCCCATAATGACCCATGGTCCAGAGCCTTATATTTTTCAAAACTAGCATTTTTAGTAAAAGTAAGGGGTGTTGGGAAAGTTTGGATATGAATAGATATCAAGACAGAGTTTATCTGGTAAAGTTGTGTATAAGAAATATATAGTTCAAGATGTAACACCTCGTTCGAGAAGAAAGCGAACAACGTGGTAACATAAGTCAGCTGAGATGGGGAAAAAAACAGTGATCGACTTCATCATAGCGTGCAGAGATGGTAAGGAGAGTGGTTAGTGACACAGCGTAAATCTGACAGTGGCATTGGATGGACAATGCATGGACAGGAACAGTGGAGTGGGAATGGGATATATATTATATATTATATATATATATTTATATATATCACTGTTATCACAACATATTACAAATATTCTACCAATAGGGAAAAACGAGTGTGGTCGGAATCACTCTGGTTTTCCTGACTACGCCCCATAGCGACACATCAATTCACCTGAAGCTTCCTCTTTCAATCTCTCTCTTGCCCTCCTACACTTGAAATAAATTGATTTTTACAAACAGGTTCCAAGTGTTGTGGAAGCTGAGATACCAAGTGTGGGCACGCATGGAGGAAGGAGCTCACGTCACCTTCAAAGTACCGCCGCCTGGTATAGAATTCACTCTGCCGTCGCCTAAAATCGGAATAGAGTCGTTGCCGGTTGTTGACCCCCCATGGATGCCGCAGGTCAAGACCAAGGTCGAGGAAGTCACTATCAGTCAAGAGAGTCATGTAAGAAAATACAACAGTTTCATAATATCAAGATGATCCTGTCTTCCCCTTATTGCTTCTTCTCATAGTCATAGTCTATACAATATACTTTTTAATAGGGATTTCACAATTCTCAGACATTCGATTCCGAAACAATTTGCATCAGCCAGTAATTTATTACAGTGAAACCTCTATGCATCGTTCCCAGATCCATCGTTTTCCTGCTTGTATCATTTATTTTTCCTCACCCCACTCCCATTTAGCCAATGTTTAATTTTCCTGGATGGATTGTTTTCCTGCATGGATGGTTTCATTTTCCTGGTCCCTTGAAAAACGATGGATAGAGGTTTCACTGTAACAATAATTGTTTATTCAATTATTTATCAATGATTTGAAACCATGTTCAGAAATTGGCACTGTGTGTCTAGGACAAATTATAGTGGGTTGCTATTAAAGTATCACCGCTACACATAAGACGCCTCTCAGTTTTTTATATTTACGTTTTTTTTCGGAGAAGCATGGAGAATAATATTCATTTAGATATATTTCCTTTGTTATTTTTTGCCAATCATCTCTTCGAACAATCACTCAATCGATCATTGATCGATTATTTTTTAGTCGTAAAATAATCGATTATCGATTGATTATTATAGAAATTCTATTAATCAATGGCACGTTTGGAAATCTTCTTGGCAACTCTGCTCATAATCAGTTTTATATTTCATATGATATTAGGGAGTTCCTAGCGCAAAAATAATGTGCCGGAAAATTTACAAAATAGCTTTTCTGTTTATTTCATTGTATAAAATGAGCCTATGCATTACCCATCCATATCACCTGATTATATAAATTGTGTGAAATGTAAAGAAAGAACAACAGCTTACCGAGTTTCATAAATAGATAGGCCTACTCATAGTGGAAAGTTGTTGAAAGAACACAGAGATTATTCCTATCTACACTGAACACCAGCTACCCTGTAAACTTCACCTGGGATATTTCCTCTTCTCACTTCACATTCCTTGATGTAGACATTTTTCTGGAAAGAGGTGATATTCGCACCAAAGTTCATCGATAAGCTACCAATCACCTCCAATACCTCCATTTTGACAGTTGCTACCCATTTCACTCCAAAAAATCCCTTCCCTACAGTCTTGCCATCCGCGGGAAACGCATCTGCTCTGACGCCACAAATTTCATAGAATAGTGATACCCCAAGCACCTTGAAGAACAGCTATTAACCAGGTTTTCAAGCCGGTTAACACAAAGACGCCTCCCGCCTCCATAGCAGACTGCATCAAATTTATCCCGGTCTTTATTGCCTCAATACCATCCTAAAAAAAGCTTTCACATACTCTCATCCCCTACTCAAAAGAAGAATCTAATCACAGTTCCACCCAAAGTCTCTTTCAACCCCCCCCTCCCCCCCCCCCCCACCTCCACCATAACGTCCTAGTTCCCACCGACCCCAAAACCAGTCCCTTGCAAAAAGAACATGGTTCATATCCGTTACAAACCCAGATGCAAAACCTGCAATATCCATCCACCCTCCACCACCTTCAACAGCCATGCCACTTGACTCTCCTATCTTATCTCCAAATGGAACACCTGCGAAACGGGGAACGTCTTCCACCAACTGAAATGTAACTTCTGCTCTGCCGAGTAAATAGGTTTGACCACTAATGCCCTACTACGTACCCATATGAATGGCCACAGGTCAGATTGCAGCATCAACCCTGAAGACATGAACAAAGTAGTTCCGCTCCATGCACTCTCACATGGTCACGACTTCAATGCCTGCTTCACAACCCGCATAATCTGTTCCCTCCCATCTTCTTGCCAACCCTCGAGAGTCAAGACGCTGGGAGCTTGCTCACCAGTGGATAACTAAGTCTCGCTTTGCCCCAGGTCTCAACCTTAGGTTACTTATCCCTGCTTCATTCTCCCTTTCATCTCTCCACCCCTCACTCTTTAGCAAGCTACTTCATTCTATCCACTACCTGCAGCCATTCACCACAACTGCCAAACTCCCCCCCCCCCCCCCCCTCACCCATCCATGCACCCATTTCAACTTGACAGTTTTACACTGCATCAGCTTCTTCCCTCACTCCCACTACATCCAACCACTTTATGACCCCCCCCCCCTCCCAACCCCTTTACTTGACTTCAATTTCAACTTATTGTTCTTTCAGTTTTTTCCCCCTTTTCTCACTCCATCATCAACCTACCTGAACAACAGCCCTCATCATCCCTATCTACTCTGCTGTAACCAAGGCAATAACCAAAACATTAGAACCTCTTGTTGTGTCTTTATATATAATCTCTGTGTTCTCTCAATGGCTCTCTACCATGAGCAGGCCTATCTACTTATGAAACTCGGTTACCTGATTCATATATCAAGCCTCAGGCTACTTTCCTATAAACATCAAGTCATTTGACATCAAATTACCTCATTAGTTACGGTATATATCAGTATTCCATTGCCTTACATTTTCACAAACAAAAATAAAAAGAGATCTTTACAGAAGATTCATGAATGATTGATTGTTAGATTCAAGATGCGTTTCAGGTGCAAATGTTATTTTCAATCTGAGAAAATTCCTTATTTTCTAGTTGGTTTGTTCAAATAGTTTGTAGAGATGACATCAGGTAGTGAATTCAGCAGCCGGGCACCCGATTGCCTAAACTGGTTTATAACCAGGCTGGTTATCAAAAAAATTACAGTATTATTGTTAATCAGAATAAGACCTGCTAAAAAAACTTAGCTAGCCACACATATGTGTTTAGCACTTGTGTCTGTCGTATGACTGAATGGCTTGAATCAGCTGAGTGGTCTGGCCTTGACGAGAGAACGAGAGAGCTGTTCAACTTGAAACAACTGTTTGTCAGTCTCAAAACGGCTGACTGGCAATAGAAGCAGGCCACACGATGATCGTGACTCAACAGCTAGTCGAGTACACGCGATGATGTACGATCGTTGAGACCCTTGTCAACGGTGTTTCACTTCGAGTTTCGACCCAGAGCAAAGCGTTCTCTCCTGCCTAATATGAAATTGGCTAAATTATAGTTGAGAAAAGTGGTATTTCGTAGAAAAAAAGTGGGTAAAAATCTGTTTCGAGATTCTGATTGGCCTGCGATTGAAAAGAGCGTGAGCCTGGGAACCAGTTGTCTGATGTCATCCCTAATAGTTTCTATGGTTTTGGTATCAAATATACTGTAGTATCAACACATATTGTTTTACGATTTAAAATTACTCTTGTGACCATTTAGAGGTCGCTTGTAACTGCAACGAAGACACGCAAGAAGCAACAGACCGAGCTGATCAAGATGGCGCTACAAGCTCAAGACGATAAGAAACGTGTCGAGCGAGAGAATTTCCTGATCACGACAATACCAATCACAGTTCAAGCTGCTTATGAGCCGAGCCTGTACCATGCTGTCGGAGATGATCATGATGAAGGTACACAGTTAACAATATCCCACTTCTATACTCTAAACTGGGATTAGGATTAGATGTACAGTAAATCCTCGTTGATTCAAAACTCAGGGGAGTATAACAAAGATATTTTAAATTTGATGAGTCTGAATTAACACCACCAAAAATTTACCGCAAATGTTATTAGGATGGGTAGTACACGCTCAATTGTCAAAACGAGGCTGTTGGTATCGTACGGCAAGTTGCTCGCAACTCGTCTACTGATAGCTCGTGCCGAACAAAACCAAAGTAGCCTGAACACGGGGGGCACCAGATACTACATCACCCGACCGCGCAATATATGGGCGTATACCAACAATAGGCCTACTATTATTAGTTACTGATGTTGGCCATTAAAAAATCACCAATAAAACATATGTGGACTGTAGATGAGATGCTGGTACTAAGGGAAAACTGAAATTGAAGTTTACAACTACACAGTTCGTGATCTTAGGGAGAAAATATTCTCGGTAGAACAATTTATTTTTCCCTTATCTCTCCCTTTCCATTTCAAATGATAACCTTTTCACTCCCACTTCGTTCCTTATTTTAATTTGAAAAAAAATTCATACTCCCCAATATTTAGTAGAAACCTTCTTGTCATTCCTCTGTTCCTCTCTTGTCGTCTTTGTCTTTCTATGTCTCGGCTCTCTTCTCAACGATCTCTACTAGACTCTATTCTCTTACCAAACGGTGTGAGTGATTGAACGGTTTGTTTTGCAGTGGATGAAGAGCAACCCGACAATCAACAACGAAATGCGAGTCATCACATCCATTCGGCTCATTCCTTGTTTCCGTCATGTCTCTGCTCGTCTGTGATCCAGATCATAAACCTGTTGGATGATGCTGCCGTTTCTCCAGATGGAAATGCAGTCTATGAAGTGGCTTATCAGGTGAACTGCCGCTCTGAGATTAACCTTGCTGCTAAATGGCATCAGTGCCAATTTCATCATCATTTTCTTGAATATTGCTATATTTTGAACACTTTATGCCTTTTTACAAACAGTCTCTAATCACAATAATGGTTGCTATGATGAAATTTATTCCACTTCTTTGCAGCGTTGCAAAGTCTACCATAGAGCGTATAAACTGAACTGGAAATTTGAAATGAATAGATCATGATTATTATTATTTCTGCCGTGCCATTATATTCAAATAGAAGATATCATTGATGGAAATCACCATCAAATATACTAATATTTGTGAAATAATATTTATTTGATGACTGTGGCATGTTTTTTTGAACTGTTTCAGGTTATTTGGAGTTGCCTGGTAGAAGACAGTGCTCTCTTCTTACGCTATGTATTGGAACGGTTGACACGTGATAAACAAGAACTGATGTTTAAGATACTCCGCCACCTGATTCGTTTTGTGCCTAAACTCCCTCAACAAGCTGCATTTACATTATACAATTACATCATTGGTTACGTGATGTTTTACGTGCGGTCACCACAGGAGGATGGACAGAGACTAATTGGAACAGCTCTCTCTATTCTCTGGATGGTAATGTGGGAGAATAAAATTATCTTTCATCTTTTTTTATTATATCTCGTACAATTATTTTCATGAACTTCGTCAATTATTTTTTAAATTAGAAAGTGACCAATCAAGCATTGTTACAGCTGATGGTTTTAACATTCTCATAATTTTCCTTGAACTTTTAAATGTGGCATACAATGTGAAAGAATGGGGAGTAATTATTTTGAAATCATATGAATAGAACATTCTGCAAGTAGGCCTACTAAAAATACTCATAATCTCATTAAACTTGATTGATCTGAATTTTTTTTTTAAACTTTGAGTCCAACAAAATACAGGTGATCATGCGCTGCAATGGATCCACTGACAAGTGAAGCATTGGATAATCATATTATAGGTTTACCCATACACACAATGCCACCAGCTCTAATAGTTAGCTGAAGCAGTGAGACAGGCGCTGCAAAAGTGCATTGACGCAGCAGCTCTTATTGGGTGTGTGCTGCCCTCGATAGCTCAGTCAGCTGAGGCACTGCTTCAGAAATTAAAGTCACCATTGGGCATGGGTTCGAGTCCCACATAAGGCATCAGTTTTTGTGAACGTCCTTTCACTTATCATCACTTTATAGTTTCATAATCACCTGCTCATTAATACCCCCGTATAACCTATCTGTTAGTGGGGTCGTTAATCAATCAATCTTATCAGGTGTGCGTGGTGAGGTGGAGCGGAAACACAGCGAGCGATCACCGAGTCGAATTACAGAGCTTCATAACTATAGCTCAACCATAATAGGGATCAGTAACAATAGCATAGCTTATAAATTGGAAGTACGACATGAAAATATGCTAAATATTGGATGATTTGTATATGCTTATAACAAAATACATCGAATAATTTCTATATTATTTCAATTATATATTTTCATTTGTTTTATTTATTTAGTCTTTTATTCATTCTTCATTGCCATTTTCTCTGTGGTATTCTTCGCTCACCTAGCTTACCCTGACCGCTCGCCACTGGTTTTTACATGTTGATATGCAATGTTACGTGTGAAAAGGCATAAAGTCTTTGCTTACGAATTGTGCTCAAGTGAATAATAAATATTGCTCTTTGCAGGTGGTGCATAGTGTCCATGGCATCATGTTCAAGGACTTGAAACAAATCTTACGCAAAGAACAATGTGATGCTTCCATTCTACTCACGGCTAATGTTCCATCTGCCAAGAAGATCATTGTCCACGGTCCGCAAGGTAATTCCGTTTCTAGAATCTATTACTAAAATGACAGGGAATCATCAGGGGATTTCCATTACTGACTATATTGCTCAATTACGTACAGTAGTTGTCCAAATCACGGGAAAATAAGTGTACCAGCAATATCATTACAATATTTCATTACTTTAATTGTTTATTCATTCCATTACTGAGTTCAACATTGAGGGAGGAAAGGTCAATCCTCGTTATATCATGATCATCGTACAGTCATATTTGGGGTGCTTCTTCGGATTCAGATAAGATATTCAAAATTCAAAAGAGGGCGATGAGATCATGAGAATAATAGGAAGAGTGGGATACAGAGCTTCATGCAGAAAATTATTTGTAACCTTGAGAATGTTGACACTTACCTGCTTTTATATACTAGATATACTGATGTTTGTCAGAGACATCAGTAAAATGTTTGTATTGAATGGGAACAATCATAACCATTACACGAGGGTAGTAAAAATACTTGCAAAGGTTTCAATAGACTAACAATGACAGATCGGGATCCTATCTATGCAGGAACACATATTTTTAATAGTCTACCAGAAAAATTGAAAAACTTTACCTGGCCAAGACATGTTTTTAAACTTGGAATAAAAGAATCTTCATTTTCACATGCATTTTATAATATGATAGATTTTGAAAGAGCAAAAAACTGGAAATGTACATTTAGTTCTAACAGACTATACTAGCTTTTATTGAATGAATATTCATTCATTCGCTCTAATTTACTGACAAATTTTGATACTTAATTATGAGTCTTGGACTGTAATTACATAAGTAAGAAATTAAATATTTATTGTATAATGCATCTTCTTGTATTTACTTGTACAATTTCAAATTTGTATTACTATGTATGTATGAAATGAATAAATATTTCAATTCAATTTCAATTCAATTAAATCTTACTATCAAACTTTGCCTGCAAGTTTTACAAGTCGGGGAAAAAAATCATTCGAGGCGGTAGATCGTTGGTGTAACAGCATAGGGCAGTTTCAATCGATGGCCAAGCAGTCCAAGTGTAAAGTGACAAATTTATAGTAATAAGGATAATGTTGATACTATGTTCAATTGTTCATGGTATCATTCAGAATTGATTATTTTAAGATCTCTTCCCCCCTAAACCTTCCTCACCCAATTTAGACTTGAGAAGCCATTAATTCTGTTATGTAGTGTGATTTAAAGTGTTCAAAGTGTTCAGCAGTATCATATTTTTCCATTTAGCAGTAGTAAAGCTTGATGACTCACACAACAGCCTTACTGCTAGCTATGTATATTATGTATAGCAAAGTTGATAACTGCTAGTAATTTGTCTCACTATACTTTTGAACCTACAACTTTTGATGAATGGTGGCCTTGTGGTGCTAGCCAGCAGTAAAGTCTGTTTCACAAATATTTGTGCATATAATTACCATTTTATAGTAATCTAAGTAGACAATGTTTAAATACATCTTGTTATAGGCCTACTGGTATTTATTTATTTTAATATTGGAACCAGTAAAAGCATTATATTCTTGCAATTGAATGTTGTTATATTAGTAGATGTACACTAGAATCTTTTTAAGAAATTCAAAGCAAAAATTCTGGCCATAAATGTTGAAGCGCAGGTATAACAGAGAAAGAGATTGCGGTCGTTTGGAGTCCGTATTTCGACACTACTGTATTACCAAAGAAAATATATACAGGATTTTATGGAAATTGACCAGGACTTCCTACAAAGAACGATATATTGCAATGATCGCTGTAATGAGGATTACTATAGAGGTTGTACCAAATTTACAACCATAATTAATCTTAGCATTAAGAATTTGAATTTATTTATTGATATATCTTAAACTATATCCTGGTTTGCAATAATTGGAAAAATTATGACAAATATTTTTGAGATTGAATATATGAATTATTTTCTTTCTCTTCTTCTTTTCCTCCACTCTAGGTAATTCAAACAAAAAGTAAAACTAGTATCAATAATTTAAACAAGCGACTTTACATTGGCAAAACTGCAAAGCAAAATGAATGTACAGTCAGGTTCGGTTGAACTTATTCAGGCTTTCTACCTAAAGCGCAAACCCTACAGCCTTGGATCTTATCAAAATGATGAGAGAATAAATGCGAGTGAATGTACTATGTGTGCTAATCTTGAACTTCAGTTTAGGCTGTGAAACACGTCTGTGATTTGCCTCTTCATGCAGTTTCTAATGTTCTGTGATGCTACAGATGATGCCGGTGGCATTCCCTCTCAGTTCCCTGTTCAGGAAGATACTCAGTTCTGTCAGATCCTGCGAGAGTCATTGGATTTCTTTGGGATCGATGAATCAAGACATAAGGAGTTCTTCTTGGTTGATCATAAAACTCGTAAGTTAGGATCTATCAACTGGACTCCATCAAAATTTCAAAGATGAGCCAATAGTATGACGTTACTCAAATATAAGTTTCTCTGTTAATCGTAGATCAGATTCACAACCAGTGTGCTTACGTACGGGACTTTTACTTCTTCAAGAGATCACAATATCCTCAGCTTGAACTCAAGTATATGAAGCCTGATGATGCCTTCAATAACCTGCAAAGGCAGGAAGTGATACACAAATTTGTTGAAATTGGCAAGGTTCTTCTGACTTGGGCTATTCTCAAAAATGTCGATATGGTAAGGTGGTGTGTTATATTATCAGAAGCCCTACGCTCGTATTCTACTTCATGCAACTCATTTTAACTACCGGCCACTAGCCAAACTCCACCTCAATACAAAATATTGTCATTTTTGTAACATTTTGCATAAAACTAAGCTAATAGACAATAAGTATCCATTCGACCAGTGGCTGTATTGCTATTTCACTTGACATTTTATTTTAACAGTTCTGATAGTTGTTATTCATCAATGATTATCTTTTCAGGTAGTACAGCGCGTTGTTTTCTTACACGAGGAGTTGATGAAACTACCCTCATTTCCTCGAAAAGCTCTCGAGGCAGATCTAGACCTGTATAAAGGTGGTGAAATGGGCAAGGCAAGTAATAATAAACTTGAATGATAAAGATCTATTAGTATCAACTTATTCAATTACAGTAGAACACGGTTACAGAGTGGTCAATTAGTAGTATTACAATTTTGTTATTAATTTCATAATAAAATATTAATACGTATATGATTTAGGCCTATATACCAACAAGTTTTCATTGATCGATTTTCTTGCTCATTTAAGGTTAGACAATAGCAGTGTTCTTCATGTGATCTGGTTTTCAGGAGTTGCTAGGGTTGGATGTCCTCCACAAGTTCATGTGGGTACGTCTGATTGCTCGCATGTTCGAAGCAATGGCAGGGAACTTTGCCTACTCGGGCGATATCCACTTATTCCTGAACGTACTCAATGGCGCAGTGATACTCCACAGTGAAGATGCGTGTATACTGCGCTATGTTCACGCCACCTACATCAACTCTGCGTACAACTTCAAGAACATATTCTCCATTAATGGGTATGTAAACCATTTTTGGAGAATTTCATCAACTTGAAACAACTGAAGACCCATTTAAATGTTTCAATATATTCAGTGTATCTTGTTACTATTGAAAGTGCATGAGAGTCGATTTAGCAGAATATCAGTTTTTCGATGATGACTTTTTGAACAGGATGAGATATCAAAATTGTAATATTTTGGGGGAAACAGATATTTACAATGCCTTCAAGATGGTATGAGTTATACAGTGAAACCTCTATTCATCGTTTTTCAAGGGGCCAGGAAAATAAAACCATTCATCCAGGAAAACTATCCATTCAGAAAAATTCAACATTGATTATATAGGAGTGGGGCTAGAAAAAATGAATGATACATCCAGGAAAACGATGGATCTGGGAACGATGCATAGAGGTTTCACTGTAGTAGCTATTCAACTCATATCACATATAAGTATCAACCGAATACAGATAAAAAGAACATTATTCAGCTGTACACGTTCGACAATTATGCGAAATAAGTTCCATAGTTTTCACCTTTACCATCCTGAAGATATTGAACATATCTGTGTGTCCCCCATATTATATTATTGATGGATCGTACTGTTCAAAAGTCATCACCAAAAAACTGACGTTTCACTAAATCGACTCCCACATACTCTTAAGAAGATGTGATGTTTACCAGAAAACTAATCCCATGCATAATTCACACAGAATGACTGTAAGTAAATATATTGCCTCATAATCTGTCTGTTGTGTCTATTCTTTCAGTTATTTACTTATAATGCCGACATTACTGCAGCTCTACTCCAACCACCAAACCAACAAGCTGGTGACAACAACCGTCGAGTATACTGTCAAACAGTTCTACTTGATGAATCGCAAACCTTTCATTCTTCAGATGTTTGGTAGCGTGTCAGCCATCTTGGATACAGATGTTGAGGGACAGTTTGGTGATGCTCATAAGGTTAGCAACATCTTTGCGTGTGTTTTTGTAAAATCTGTCGGCTAACGTGGTTGTTACATATGGTGATGAAAGAAAAATAGGTATTTAAATCCTTGTTTTTATTTCCAGGTGCAATCCAATTGCTTGTTTAATCTTCTGTTGAGTCTGGAAACTCCATCACCCGATCCTCTCAACATTGGTGAACTGGTAAAAGAAGAAAAACCGCTGAAAGCCATCGACTTTTGCTATCACGATGAGGATGAGATGGTGACCGTACTGGACTGCATCTCTCTCTGTGTCATGGTGGTGGCCTATGCTGCTGACTCTGTTCGAGGTCACCAAATGCTGGTGAGTGTGAATCATCTGTTGATGTAAATAACAAGCTTCTATTCAATCTAGCAAGTATTTTAAAACTGAAAACTTTCATCTGCAATGTGGATTGCTTAAATAGGATTTGGTGAACTCTTGTGTTGTTTTTGATACAATTTGTTCAGAACATAGTAGTACTAGTAGTAGTGTTTACCGGCACAGGTAGCTGAGTGGTTAACGCACTTGCTCCATGTGACCCGGGAGGTAGTGGGCATGTCGGACCCGGTTCGATCCTCGCTACCGTCCATCTTTACAGGGATTTTTCGTGGTTTTCCTCTATAGTCTAGACTAATGCCGGGATGGTTCCCACAATATAGGCCACGACCGCTTCCTTCCCACTATCATTCCCATTACCCATAAAACCTTCATCTCATCATCCCATCATCTTATTAAAACCCAATATAAATATATAGTGGTGTTTATTCCTTTAACCCTCTTTCGAGGAAATTGGTACACAATTGACATATTTTACAATATTTGTACTGGCGCAACTAACCTTCTCGTTGACACTCTGTGAAACTCCACAATCTCTCTCTATCTCTATATCTCTCTCTCTTCTCACTCTCAAATTGAATGTTCATCAACTTGACCCACAAGTAGTCGCGCGAGGTACGCGTGTACCCCAGAATTTGTGTTACATATACTATTTAGCGCTTGCTTTGTCCATGAACGTGTAAATCAGGATTGGCATTTTACTTCCCAGCCCAGTAAAACTCTGTGGCTTTATTGGTTTCTTATAAACTAGTCAAACGCGAAATATGCGTTGTAAGATGAGCGAGATATCTGAATAAGGTATAAAAGTCCTTGAAGTAGTTCTACCCTTGCTACTTTATCGACTCTGGTATTCTACACACCTTGATATCTGAATAAGCTATAAAAGTCGTTAAAGTAGTTCTACTCTTGCCACTTCATTGACTCTGGTATTCTACCCACCTTGACGCATATAAAAAATACTTCATTGTTGGTCAACTCTTGAATCTAGAAAGCAGTAAATCTCGACAACTTAATTCTGTCACAATTTTTATGATATATTTTATGAATATTATCAGTCATTTTATTTTTTTTCTTCAAAACGACTGATCAGAATTGCTTAAAAAATCGTAATAATTTGTAAAATCCATGTATACACATTTAGAGAGAATTTCATTCCATTTGGAGAGATTTCATTTTTCAACATTTTCCGCCCAGCCAAATCTTATGGGGTTTTTAGAAACTTTGAGATGATGATTCTCAAAATCGGTCTGACCGATTCATCCCAAAAACTATACAGTTCTAAGTTGGATGAGTTTGAGTGTACAAAAAAAGTTTCATGTTGATCAGTCAACCCTTGCGACCTGTGGAGTGCTTACAAACAAAAAAAACAAAAAAACAAAAAACAAAAAAAACACACAGACAAAGCCCTATAAGTGTGGGATGGAGACTTCGCTACGCTCATCAATTATAACCCACCCAGAGAAACACACCAACCTAACTACCCACAAACTGTTGGCTGATGTTCACAGTTGACTGCTTATTTAATGTTTATTGAAGCAAACTGTTTCATGCTAATTGCTAAATGGAAAATAAGAACCTATATTTAAATGCTATTCATACATTCTTCACAATAAATTTTCTTTTTTTTTTAAACCAATACTACGCAGTGAAACCTGAAGTTTCTGAAAAATTCATTGTTCATCAAAAGCATTCTCGTTAAATGAATCAAATAATATTTGTACTATTATTGACCAAGAAATTGATAATTCATTCTGTTCCAGACAATCTTGGATGCTATTCTGCCTTGCTATATGCATCATATACAGTTACCAACCTATAAGAAAGAGGGCAAGACGGAGAAAGAGATCCTCAACCAGCTTGCTATTTCAATCCGAACTCTTGTCAACAACTGTGAATCATTAGCCAAGTAAGTCTCAATGCCATCCGTTGGGCTTAGGTAGCGAAGGCACTGCTTCTCAATCTGAAGCCAGATGGGTGCATATTCAAGTCTTGCTGTAGGCATGGGATTTTTTTAACAAACTTTCACCCTACTGTCATTTTATTTGTACCCCCATACAACTCAACTCGTAATTGGGTCATTTAAAAAAAAAAAAAAATTAAATTGTGCAATGTATGGCAGCTACTGGAACTGACTTGAAATGTCTTCTTTTTTAAGTAGGCCTTAAGAAATAAGAATCTCTTGTAGATCAATGATGTTCCTATTTTATAACAATGCTTGAAATTTTGACTTGTTGAATACAAACACAATGTGCGCATAATTGTTTAAGCAAACCAAATGTTACGCACGAATATAGTAGAAAGTACAAGTATAAGAAGGTTTGCTGGTGTGTAGGAACTACAATGGGCCGCAGCGAGCCAGCCCCGAGCACAAGGGTTCCAGCCAACGCAACTACAGCCGTGCGCCATACTCGCCTGGACTAGATCTAGAGGAAGACTCTCACTCCAAGTACCTGAGTGATCACAGCCGGAACAAGAACGTCTATGAGCGGGACATGGAAGACTCGGAAGTGTTACGCAATGAGTTTCGTCGACCAAGAGATATTCTTTTGTCGATGGTAGCCAAGTTCCTTACGAAAGCTTCGTCTCGACTCAACGAACTCAACAGAAAGACAGGTCAAGACGGGAAAGCAATTGAGTTGCTTGATATACGATCACATGTGGTAAGTTGATTGCTATGCAGAAGTACTGTCAGTCCAAATTTTGTGCTTGTGTTACTTTTTGTGCTTGTGTTACTTTTTGTGCTTGTGTTACTGAGGTTGGCTGATGTGTCTCCATGCGTACTAGGGTTGTCATTCGATCAAGAAAATATTAACGATATCAAAATGTGCTATATCAGAAAGCGATCGAAAATATTGAAATATTAGGAATTACATTCAATATCGAATCGAAATGACGATACGATATCGAATATCAATCAAAATTATCACAATTTTCCCATTTCTAAATCATGTTTTCCATGATTATGCATTTTGTGATGTGCAGTGAGGATCTGTCTTTGAATGATAAGAAATGAAATTCACGTGGTTACATGTTGTGATGAATGATTGATGATGACATATATATATATATATATATATATTGCGAGACATGGACAGAGAGAGAAAGAGAGATACAGAGACAGAAAGAGAGAGAGAGAGAGAGAGAGAGAGAGAGAGAGAGAGAGAGAGAGAGAGAGAGAGAGAGAGAGAGGAATTATATCATAGATACAAATTGTTGACAGGCTGGTTAGTTTGGCTTACTACTTGTTCTTTCAATGGCAGGACAGGAAAGAAGCGGTTTGAGTAATCTGACACACAACTGTCAGCCGGCTGTCCATATATTAGATATCAAATCCACTTTCGATGTCAAAATAATTGAATATCAAAGAAAATGATTTTGATATCGATCGAAATCCTGATATTGAAAATGCTTGAAATATTCAATATCAAACAGCAACCCTACCCCATACAATCTTGACATGACGGGATGCCGTGGCCTTCAATGCTATATGAATGACATCCTGACTATCAGAATGCCTTGCTTATAAGAATTGGGTGAAAGGGAAAGAGAGAGCATCAGCTTACCGAGATTTATGAGTAGAGAAAGGCCTACTCATAGTGGAGAGCTCGTTGATAGAACAGATAGAGATGAAAGGGACACGAGATTCCGACGTTTCGGCTATTGCCTTGGTCACAGTAGAGTACAGAATGCCTTGCTTGTGTTTCTAGAGGTTGGCTGATGTAGCCCACAGTCTACTGAAAGTGTCTCCGTACGATCCCGACACGATGGCATGCCGTGGTCTACAACGTTACATGAATGACATCCTGCCTTCAACAGAGTGGACCAATGAAGCCATGAGACCTGCACTTATAACTATATTGCGTAGGTTGGATAAGACGTTCAATAAAATATATAAGAAGCCGTCTATCAGGGTGAGTGACCAACGAAGCAATTATCAACTTTATCGACCTACCTGAAAGTAAACCCTTGTAAATTCAAAACTTTCTGGGCATGTGTCGTATCATAAAGTGCATGTTGAGTACTATAAATAACAACTATATATTTTTGCCATTCGATGTTGTGGTTCTTATTGCCCTGTTCATCATTTATTCAAGATGAAAAATAATACTATTCGGCTTTGCCTTGTATATATATATATAGTCTTGGTAAACGTAGCAGAAAATGAAATTATCAGTATCACTGTATTATGTCAATAATATTTATCAAGCTGTATGACATGGAATGGTGAACTTATTCCTTCATGATGTTTGCCTGTGTAGTTGAAAAACAAGTGGTAGACCCTATATTATCTGATGTGAATGTGTTAACAAAATTAATATAATTCACAATATGAAACACACAGTTGAGAAAAATGTATACATTCGTTAAAAATTTGATTGAACCTTTTGATGATTTGAACCACATTTCAAACTTTCAAATGTTCAATGGTATAAAAATTGTGATGAACGATTAGTAAGGAAAACTATATACAACGCTTATTTTGTGTACTAGCGACACACTGACTGGGAGGCTGCGGCTGGACTTTTGAAGGGCATCTACGAGACACTATCTCGATACCATTACATTGTGCACATGCAACATCTTAAGACTTTGATCAACACTTGTCAGGTAAAGAAATGATAGGAAGGTGAGAGGAGATCACTTGGTTTTTCTCAGTACCATACAATTACTGGTATGTTCAATTCAACTAGTCAACCATGTTATTTTTAGTTGTGTGTTAGTCCGCATACAAGTCAAGTTGGCTTTGTGGGTATATGTCAGTATTTAGGTACGCGTAACTTGGATATGTACCCTATTGGCTATTGCTATTTGTAAAAATGAAAATGAAACATGAAAAACTTATGTAGGCCTACCAGTACAGCATTCTTTGCATTTCACTCCACATCCAATAATTCATCAAATTAACAGTGCCAAAAATAACATATTCACTCAGTGTTGGCCTTGAGCACATTTTAAATTTTTAAAAAGTACCTAGCCATTGCTTTGCTACTACTTTACTTACAGAGTAGTGAAATAGAATTTTGTCTTCGTGGGTGAACACGCAAGGGAAATTACTCATTTCTTAGCATCATGCACTTCACTTCAATTCGGGGTAGTGTTATATGAGGGGTCGTGGGGGGCATTGAGCCACGTGTTTCCTGTTATTTTCCAGGCCGTATTGATGAATAATAAGTTGCACTTGGCGTACAGTTTTGATTTCACACTTTTTATATCAGTAAGTTTTTGTAGTTTCTAAAATATTACAGGACTTGGCTTCAAGTTTTTACCCGTCAGGGTTTTTGGTGGAATTTATTAAGCTCTCAAATTATTTTAAAAACACAGATTCACAATCGTAAACAACTACATCTCAGATTGCGCCAAATCATTGTTGTATCTCTCTATCTCCTTCCAACTTTACTCTCAAAACATACATAGGCCCCCCCCCCCCCCCCCCTCGTGGCTCAGCCAACTATTACTAGCGGTAGAAGCTGAAGTCAGATAGGGCGTGAATTCGAGTCCCGCATAAGGCATGGATTTTTGTAAATATCCTTCCACCTATCATCACTTCATCGTTTCATTATAACCCTCTCATTCATACCCCTGTATAACGTAGCTGTTGGTGGGGTCGTTAGGTAGCATTGAGAAAAAACATACATCAGAGCACGCTCTGATCAAATAGACGTGTAATCAACCCAACAATAATGAAAGTTACTGGCTGGTTACAAATACTTTTAAACTAACCCTGAGTGACACATAATCACTAACAGTTTATTGTGCAGTTTGATATTGTGTGTGTCACTTTGCTCCAGGCGCTGATTGTAGGCGAGTGCACCGGTAGCGGATCGGGAGGGATGGGAGAGTGTATTTCGTCTGCCACTACTGCACTAATGAGCCAAGTTCCACCACCACACTTCTGTGCCACTGTGGTACGACTCATTGCCCTGCAAATACTCGCCATCGGAGTAAGTAGCAAACCACTCGTGTCAGGCCAAACAGTTTCTTACTTGAGAAACTTGAGCGAT